>CM022489.1:28563013-28692484 GCA_011952105.1 Coreoperca whiteheadi
TTTATTTATTTCATGGCACTATTTCATAATGACACATTTATTTAATGGCACTATTTCATAATGACACATTTATTTATTTCATGGCGCTATTTCATAATGACACATTTCATTGCTCATATTCAAATGAAGGGGGCGTGGTTTTCTCAGACAAAAGCAACAGCACCAGAAACAGCACTGGAAGTAGTTTGCCTGACCTACACGACCGGATTTACATCACATGACATCCTAACGTAAAGTGCACGAGCGCAAGCTGTTGAGAGGCAAAATGGAAGACATCGCTGGGGTCCGAGATACCATGATAACCTTAGCAGATGAAATTGATCAACATGGTTTATCAACGGATGCTATTTTGGCCCGTATTGAAGACTTTTCAGAAATACTTGGGCGGATAAGTGCTCTTGAAGATATCGACATCAATGACGAAGTTTTAAATGGTCTGAGATTGATTGAGCACCGTGTTCGTGTGGAAAATTTTCAAGAGGTTACTGCAAGCACAGGTGCCGGACGCCCCCCTCTTGATATTCCAGGCGATATGCTCGCAAACTTCGTGTTGTCCGGTTTATCAACCCGAGAAATCGCGGACCTGTTTGGTGTGTCAGCCAGCACGATTCAGAGGAGATCGGCCGAAGAAGGCCTAAGGTAAATTACTTGATCGAACGTAAAATCAATTATTAGCGTTACTGTATTGAGCCTACCTCACAAATAACAAGACTGGTGCGCAAAAACACTTATAATACAGGTAACGTTAACTTAGACGCCAAAAGATGTTCTGTCAGAAGGCACCAGTTTGGAGTTTATAACTGAAGGATATTTTTTTGTTTATTTATCAAAAAATTATTAAAGTCAGATGTTTCCTGATACAGCCACTGTAGGCTACTGTAAGTTAATGCTATTGTTACTATAACTGGAGTTGTTTCCATGTTTGCTAATTAACTGTTACAGCTAATAATCAATGTTAGCTGTTGCTTAATGTTACAATAAACATGCAAATATGCAGCTCCTTGGTGGAGAAGCTAAGCAAGCTAGCAGGCAGTTCTGCTGATATTACTAGCTATGTTAGTTGAGTTATAAGCCTATGTTCTAAAAAGTGCTGAGTTAATGTCGTTTTAGCTGTATGTATCTAGGGATTTGTGATTTTGTTTTTCTCATCTCATCTAGCCTTGTGGTAATTAATCAAGTGTTCTTCAACTTTAACCTTACATCAAGCCAAACTGTAGGATCATCTCTCCATATAATTTTCTAATGATATAGATATGGTAAAATGCACATTTTAATGTCATAAGGCTAATAAATCTAACTATGACCATGTCTTGCAACCCTCCTCAGTTTTAATGCTTAATCACTAAATTATGTCTTGTAGGTTGATATCCCCTTTGTTCACCTTTATTTGGGAAAGGTCAAGCATGACAGTCAGCCTTGATGTGAATCATTTTGCCCACCATTGCTTCTATGAGATGTTAAATTTATGTTAGCTAAAATATTTTTTATTGTTTTCTAACATAGAAAATCAGACCTGTACTCTACTATTAATGATCATGATTTGGATGCCTTGGTGATGGAGATTCAGCGCACTCATCCAAACGCTGGCTACATAATGATGCTGGGACATGTACGATCCAGGGGCATACGCATTCAAAGTAAGAATTAACGGTCTTTATATTATTTATATTATATTATATTATATTTATATTATATTATATTTATAAGAAGAGTATACTGGTTGCTTGTTGAAGAATTTAAGGAGCCACATGCTCCCTAGTCTTTACACTTATTAGTCAACAATGCATAGTATATAGTACTCCAGTATATATTTACGTTTTCTTCAGTTATTATTTCAAAATGGATGTGAATCTAATTTTTCAATCAGGGCACCGATTAAGGGCGTCAATGCGGCGAGTTGATCGAGGAGCAATCTTGATGCGAAGGTTAACCATCCAAACTGCAAGGCGACGTCAGTACAATGTTCCTGCACCAAATAGTCTATGGCATATAGACGGTAATCACAAGCTGATCAGGTCTGTTTTCCCATCTGCTTTTTGTACTGTCCATCATATTCTAGTAGGCCAGTGTTCTCGAAGTCCTCTCCTCAAGGGCTGCGGTTCCAGGCCTCACTAAATTGTTACCTCATGTGAGCAAACATAAGTGACAGTGTGATTGCTGAAATAAGTAGGCCTATCCATGGACATTGTGCCCCTCGAGGTATTGAGTTTCCAATCAATAAGGGGTATCCAATCTTATCAGGAAAGGGAGTGGGGTGGGTGCAGGCTTGTGTTCCAACCAAGAAGTTTACATACATCCCTGATGTATGTAAAGAAATTTGTGTAAGATTTCACATATAGAATTATTTTTAAGCATTTTTAAATTTTTATTCCAACCATGACCATGAAATTGGCAGCCAGCTGAAATTAAGTTTAAAATCACATCTTTCCACTTCGTTTTCACTTTGTTAGGGCACTACAACAAGACCCACAGTGGTATGCAGTGTTAGCCTGCAATATTAGGACCCATTGGCACAGTCTTCTTACAGAGTTTCGCCTATCAGAAACCACCATTTTAACACTTTGTATGATTACATCTTTAGTAGAGATGAGAGGTTAGATGTTGGAAAAAGGTAATCTAAAACTAATTTTTTAAACCGGCAGACAAATCCGCTTGCCTGGTCGGTATTGTGATACGTTCACGATTCAAATAAATTAAGCCACTGCATTTGCTTATGCATCGAAATGTAAGTGAATATTAATGTTATGATTATGGCGGCACAATAAGGATAAAATATGCAGTGTGCAATAGTGTTAGATATCAAAATGGCAACATGTTTTGTGATATCGCAGGACATGTTGCCTTTGCAATAGCTAACATTCTCACACTACCTGCCACAGCCATATCCCTCCAACCCTTAATGAACAAGATGTGCCTCCATCAGCTATGATTTGGACATGCTGTGTGCCTGACTGCTGACCAGGTGAGAGGTCCACTCAAACAAGGCTGCTGGCCCCGATGGAGTTAGCCCTGGGGTGCTAAAAGCCTGTGCCCCCCAGCTATGTGGAGTTCTTCAACCTGAGCCTGAGTCTTCAAAGGGTCCCTGTTCTGTGGAAGACATCTTGCCTCGTTCCTGTCCCGAAAACGCCACGTCCCAGTGGCACTGACCTCCCACAAAACAAAGACCCTGGAGAGACTGGTGCTGGAACAGGCCCCTCCTGGACCCCCTTCAGTTCGCCTACCAGCCCCGGCTGGGAGTTGAGGACGCCATCATCTTCCTGCTGAACCGCATTCACACCCACCTGGACAAGCTGGCAATCACGGCGAGGATCATGTTTTTTGACTTCTCCAGTGCCTTCAACACCATCCGGCCAGCCCTGCTGGGTGAGAAGCTGGCAGCGATGCAGCTGGATGTCCCCCTCGTGTCCTGGATTGTTGACTACGTGTCTGGCAGACCACAGTATGTGCGTCTGCAGCACTGTGTGTCGGACACGGTGGTCAGCAACACTGGGGCCCCTCAGGGGACTGTCCTCTCTCCCTTCCTCTTCACCATCTACACCACAGACTTCAGCCACCACACAGAGTCCTGCCACCTTCAGAAGTTTTCTGATGACTCTGCTGTGGTGGGATGTATCAGTGATGGTGATTAGACTGAGTACAGGGCTGTGGTGGGTAACTTTGTGTCATGGTGAGAGCAGAACCATCTGCAGCTCAATGCGACAAAGTCCAAGGAGCTGGTTGTAGACCTACGAAGGGCCAAGGCACCAGTGACTCCGGTTTCCATCCAGGGGGTCAGCGTGGACATTGTTGAGGATTACAAGTATCTGGGAGTACACATAGAGAATAAACTGGACTGGGCTAAGAACACTCAAGCTCTGTACAGGAAGGGCCAGAGCCGCCTCTATTTTCTGAGGAGGCTGAGGTCCTTCAACATCTGCCGGACAATGCTGAGGATGTTTTACAAGTCTGTGGTGGCCAGTGCTATCCTGTATGCTGTTGCATGCTGGGGCAGAAGGTTGAGGGTAGCGGACGCTAACAGACTCAATAAACTGATTCGTAAGGCCGGTGACATTTTTGGGGTGGAGCTGGACTCTCTGGTGGTGTCAGAGAGGAGGATGCTGGCCAAACTACATGCCATCCTGGACAGTGTCTCCCACCCACTCTGTGACGTGCTGGTAAAAAATGCATCACAGAGCGCCACAGGAAGTCCTTCCTGCCTGCGGCCATCAAACTCTCAAACTCCTCCCTCTAAGTGTTAGTCGATATGACCATAAGTCACTAAACTGGACACTGATCATGAACATCTCTGCAATACTGGACATAATTTGGGAACATCCGGTGCTTAAACTACTGTGCAATACACCCTGTTTTCAATTTAATTAGTGATAATTATTTATACTTCTAGTACGGCTGTGCAACATCCTCCGTCCCATTATATATTTTTAATAAGCGACACGTAACTTGACAGTTGATGCACTATTACTTTATACTGTAATATTAACCTCAAACGGTACACCCACTTAGTACATTTCACTTATTTAATTTAATTTGAATTTATACTTATACCCACTTTGTACTTACCTGTATTATAGTGTATTATATTATTGCTTTTGCAAAGTACTTCCATTCTTGTGTGCACTGACGTGATAGTGAGCTGCTGTCACAAAGAGTTTCCCCTCAGGGATTAATAAAGTATTTCTGATTATATTTCACACAGATGGAGGATTATTGTTCACGGTGGTATTGATGGATTCTCCAGGCTAATTGTTTACCTAAATAGTGCCACCAACAACAGAGCTTCAACTGTTCTTGAAGGCTTCTTGTCTGCTATTGGCCAATATGGCGTACCATCTCGAGTTAGGTACGTAATGTCCTTCGAATGTGTTATAATGAAAGAAGAACACTAAAACGTTTTTTGACTAAAATATATTTTATAGCATTTGTAACACAGGTAGAATTATGTTGGATAATAATTTTCAGAGAAATGTACTTTTCTCCTTTTTTTTACAGATCCGACAAGGGTGGTGAGAATGTTTTGGTTGCTCATTTCATGGTCGAAACACGAGTGGAGAACCGGAACTCTCATATCACCGGAAGGAGTGTTCATAACCAAAGGTATGGAGAATAAAAAACGATAATTAAAGGAGGATGAAACTGGGAGAAAAAGCCTGTTTCCACCTTTACAAGATTTCCAACAGTACTTAAATGTAGGTGGTGCAGGAGGTGATAGCGGGGAGTTGTACTGGCAATTTCTAACCAGTTCAACACAATTAGAAATGTTTCATCAAAACCTAAAAACCAGCTCTCACTTATATTATCACTGTGTTCACGCTCCTTTTGCCTTCAGCTGTCTCCATTAAGTGTCAATCAGCCATTATTTGAAGGACATACTGGTAACTGTTGAATAATGTGATCTGCCAAAAAGGCAATATAATCTAGGTTGTTTTTTCATTGTTTCTTTACAGAATCGAGCGCCTTTGGAGAGATGTGTATGAAAATGTTCTCGATCTCTTCTACACACTATTCATCCAGTTGGAGGCTGAAGGATTACTCAATCCTGACCAAGAGATTGACCTGTATGCACTACACAGGTGCTTCATGCCACATATTCAGCATAATCTTCAGTGTTTCAAGGAGGCATGGAATCATCATGGACTGAGGACTGCAAGACACCATTCACCTTTGCAATTGTGTTTACAAAACCACAAAGAGGGACAGGATTTCTCACAAGTAAAATCTTTGGTGATGTCATGATGTAATGTATACCAATATCACCTGGCTCAATTATAAAACAAAAACACATGGAAAATGATTCACTAACAGTGAAATTGCCTACACCTTATGAACAGCTGTATTCCTTCTGTATTTCAGGTTGGTGGGGATTATGGTGTGGACTGGGAAGGTCCTCATACTCCCTGTGCATCTAATGTCACTGTTCCTGAGATCCAGCTCCTGCACCCATTGAGTGAACAAGACCTTGCTGCCCTACCAAACCCCAGTCAAGCAATGGCAGTTTATCTTGAAACTGTTCAGACCCTCAACGTTATGTTGAACCCAGGACTTTAGGCCAGGAGCCATTTTCTTCAAAGAAATTAGAGGAATAACTTCGTGAAGTCCAACATTGAAAGTGACACTTTTTATTTATCCTTTTTTTAAGCAGGTGAACCTCATTGGGTGGATATGAGAGAAACTGCACCCTAAATTATAAACTAACCTACCTCTACAGCAGTAACAGTATTGTAGAATTACTTTCTGCAAGTAAGTTTTGTACATAAGTTGCAACGAAGCATAGCAACTATATCATCAGCTCTGGAATTCAATACATGCATTTCCTGTTACAAAAAAACCCCATAATTTCAAAGTTGTACATTGATTATATATTGGATTATAACCCAAGCTTTGATGTACATTCAACCAGTTGTACTTAACACTGACCCAAACATACAACTGACAACAATGGGCAAAAATACTAGACCATGGAATACAAACAATGGTCTGTGTTGTTACCCTTCTGAGAACTAATGTGCTGATACACACAACCACAACCCCTTTAATATGGAGTCCATTCTAAACAAGACCAAATCCTGTGTCAGTGGAGTTCAGACAGGCCTGAATGTCGGTAACAAAAGCTTCATAGTCATGATAGCGTGCAGGAAGTCGGAGTGTTTCAAAACACGTTGCAGACTTGGGGAAGTCGCTGCTGACCACTTCCAAGGTCAGTTCACTGGGTAGGAGTTCCCATCCGGTCCAGAATTGGAGGAGTGCTTTCAGCTGTGCACAGGATGCTATAAAATGAGATGAAAAAATTGTTAACCTAGTTGTTGGTAGGATTTTTACACTTGGACCTAGGTTGCATTAAAAGTGCGCTTAAAAAACAAAAAACAAGGTTTGGATGACAGACACTCAAAAATGTGTTATTCACGGGCTTTGATCATGTTAGAATGTCTTTCATGGCAATATTTTTTTGGTTAAATACTCTAAGTGCTAATTATACAATGTGTAATTTCCTGCAAGTCAATGACTTTGTTCACTAAGCTTCCATGTCTAGGGCACTGTCTACCGTCTCTTACACCCCCAACCTAATTGCCTCAAGACAATACATCACAGTTAGGACAGACCTATTAACTGTTATGGATTGCAATGGACTCATCACAATTGGCATTAGATGAAATGTGTGTGTATTTTTACAGCCCAGTTTGGGAAATAAATGTTATATTTTACATTATACATTTCAGAAAAATACTTAATTACTTTCATTACCATTTTCAATGAAAATTCGCAGGTATCCTGCCACTCTGCATTTGTCCTCTAAGCAGCATTCCTCCTCATCCTCCTCTTCCTCCATGACCGGCCACGCAATCCTTTGTATGACTGACTGCAAAACAAGTCAAAAAATAAATGTTTTAGTTGACTTCTATGTAACTAAAGGACATTGCAACCATTGTTGATTTACTTGTGTTTAAAAAGAATTATAACTGTTACTGTGGACGACAGAGGAGACATAGACAGAGGATCCACTTAGCCTTTTTTTTAAGTGCGGATGTCATATTTACATGAGAAGTGAGAGCAGCCTCGGAATTCCTTGGTAGAAATTTGGGAATTAGGTCTGCTCTCTCCTTTAGAAGGGGCCAAACCATGGTCTCCTTAAATCCTTTTCTTAGCTGCTTAACCTGACGGCTTGTGCGTGAAATCACCTACAATCCCAAGATAGAAAATATCATAAAAAGTAATCATATTTTCATATATTATGTTATTGTATGTGCTGAACGTACATTATTGAACAGTGTATTAAAGGTAGACTAAGTAGGATTTTTCTGTGCAGTCAGTAAATGCAACTTTCAAAGTCCCCTCCACCGCAGTTCAGACAGAGAGAGAGAGCACCATTTGCAACAACAAAGCAGTGAATCAGAGAAATAAAACTTTTTTTTGATCGTTTCACAGCGGTTACATTCTAAAGCACAAAATAGTTTTAAAAAATTGCCCACACTTCCGCATAATGCTGCAGGAAGAAGCCAGCTGCTTGCTACGTTCCGAGTCCCGACTTCACAGCCTGTGCGCTGTCATTGGCTGGGGGCTACACACCACTGCCCAAAGATTGGCGCCCAAAGATGCCCCAAACAAAGCAAATACAGGGAGAGGGCAGAGTCTCTGCAGATATAGATACCGCCCCACACTTCGAGTGGGTCATGAGTGATGATTGATAGAGATTATATTTGAATGAGTTGTTTTTGGAAAATCCTACTTAGTGTACCTTTAAATCTTCTGTTTTCTAAAAAGTAGTGTGCACCATGACCCACAGCATGGCATAAAAGTCGCTCATGCAGCCACTTCCGGTTCGTTTCCGTAACACCAGGCAGGTCCCAGGACAAAGCGAGGTCAAGAACAGCTTTCTCCTCCTGTTTTGTCAACTCAGTATTGCCCTCAAGCTAGATGACAAAACACACACACACGTATGTATAAGAGAAACTACCTACTCTTAATTAGAACAAATAACACAACCTTACCTACAAAATTCTTACCAACTGGATAGTGCTACGGATGTCAATATCAGGGCAATCCTCAATATGGATTGTTGTGGTTTCTGTGGATCCCCCAAACAGGACATGAACTATTGCAGGACTTAGGCCAGATAAACAGGGTCCACTGTGTAGGAAAGAATGGCCCATCATCCTTCCTAAAATGCCAATAAAATTTAAAAAAATAAAATGTATTTCATGCTTTTAATGGTTACATAAAACTTTCAGAATAGCTAAGAAGCACTAATTAAGAGCATGTGTCCACTGAGCGCTTTTTTCCCCTCAACACCTGCATCTTTTTTCAGTTATTACCAATGAGTACAGATTGTATACGTCTACCTTTAGAAAAAGTAGCACGCCCGACGTCTTTCTGCAGAGCGCCTTTTTTGCGGCCACTCATAGCGCTTGAGGTTAAAAGTTAAACTTGTCAGCTCTCCTGTAGTCCTTTCTCCATGCGCATACCCCCCTTCTTTGAACAGGCGCATCATCCCATCGCTTTTCTGTCAGTGGCTACAGACCCTTAAAACTGCAATTAGTATTTTTAGTTCTGATCCCACTATGGGCACCCCTCCTACCTGCCACTAGGAACATGTCACTCTCAAGAAGAAATTGAGCAGTTGATGGAGTGAGGTGATCTGGCTCTCCTTCAAACATTCGTGTGATGTTGGTGTTCCCTGTACAGAATGCAGTGGGGTTTGAAATTTTGAAACAAGTGGAGCACCACCTCTTTAAACAAGTCCGTATTGCTTACCACAAACCAAATACATGTTCAGCCACAACATACCAAAATGTATGTGAAATCCAAACTGGAGGAGGCTCATTGCTTTTGAAAGGAAAAACCTGTTGACACCCTCTCCAACAGCTGCATCCCCTATGAAAAGAAGTTACATATTTTGAGTAAATGTACAGGATACAAATTTTTATATTTTTCTAAAGTGACAAACCAGCAGTACCTTCCAATTTACAACTGAGAGGGCTAGCCCACTCTGTCTTCTGTGCCTTGTAAAAAGAGATTAAAGATCTCTCCTGGTCTTCTGCGGAATCTCGCAAGTCCATTCTAATCAGGAGCGCCTTTTTGCTTTCATTTTGAGAAAGTAATTTGGACTTGTACAGCTGTGCAGCTTTATCCCCATCTGGTTCAAACTTCCAATCTAGAGTAAAGATGCAACGTGACATTATTAGACAAATTGATTAAAAATGCTGAGAGGCAAAGCAAAGTTATGTCTACTGTTGGTTTTCCCTAGCAGTGAATTTCCTCCACCTGAATACAATACTGGGCCATCCTCCTCTTCTCTCACAGTACAGGATGGCTCCCCTGCCTTGCCTTCACTGAAGCTACAGGATGGCTCCTCTGTCCTGCCTTCACTGAAGCTACAGGATGGCTCCTCTGTCCTGCCTTCACTGAAGCTACAGGATGGCTCCTCTATGCTGCCTGAGGTATTTAGTGCTTGCCTACTCTGAGTGTCAACAGAAGGAACTGCAGCAACATTGGGCAAGCTGAAAGAAGGATTTTCAGAGATTTACACATTATCTTAAAGCAACATGGATGTTTGTTAGAACATCGGACTGAATATCAAGTTCCCATATGAGCACTCATGCTCATTTGTAGTTCCTGGGCAACTGAAGAGCTTCAGGTATGACAAATCCTCGCCCATAAATTAGTTGCCATTGCTTTCTTGCTCTGTTTTAAAAACATACTGTACTTCATGGGAAATAATTGTCATTGCAAATCAGTATCTCATGAGCATAAAAACTAGCTATATGGTGAATTAAAAAAATAGCACCCTTATCGATAATAATAATCATAATAAAAGTATGATAGATGACAGAAATGAATGACAGAGTTTCAACTGGTTGATATTTTGTTTTACAAGTGTGTTTTTTTTTAAACGGAGCATGAAAGCAATGGAAATTACAGGAGAGGAGGGAGGAATTGTCTAACCTGATGTTCTCCACAGTTGCCGAAGATGAGTGTGAGTGTTCGTATATGGACTTATAGACACCAATTTCACATTTCAGTCAAAAGTTCTAACAAACTACCATGTTGGTTTGATACAAATGTTTCACTATGTTGCACTGATATAAAACAGATATGGTTTATGATACGGTTTACAAGATTGAGACAAAATGTTTTACAACAATTATTCCACATAGCCATGTGATTTCTCATCTGATTTAAGGGAATATCCTTGTCACAGGTTAAGCATCTTGTTAGTGGCCCTTGATGTTGCAGGGAAGTTGGGGTCTACATAATAAGAAACAATAAAATATAAGACTTAACTGTTAGTATTTTACTGCAAGTATAAATGGCTCACATTAATGGATTTTCTTTTGAAATGTTAAACATTTAATGACATACTAACACATTCCAAAACAATACTCCTCTGCAATGGCCTGATGTAAATCATGGCTTGTCCAATGCCGGTCGCAGGGTTGGAAAGATACCGCACCGTGTAGCCTTCATCTGGGCTTTGGATTAGGGTTAAATCCCGGTTGCGTGTTGTCCCTAAAATCCTCAGTAATTCGAACCCCCCTGTGTCTTTTAACTGGGGAAAGGCATCCTCAATTTTGGCCCTAAAGTTTGTAGGATCCTCATCTCTTACT
Source organism: Coreoperca whiteheadi (assembly GCA_011952105.1). NCBI lineage: Eukaryota > Metazoa > Chordata > Actinopteri > Centrarchiformes > Sinipercidae > Coreoperca > Coreoperca whiteheadi. The sequence continues at coordinate 28,574,113 of CM022489.1, forward strand.
ACATACCACACACACATGAACAGGGAAACAGAATAATTATATATTATAATATTATTCAACATGGAATTACTTTTGTACATCATTGCACATGTTCATGTTAAGCGTAGTATTACCTTGAAATGAGATCCGTTTCTCTCCAAGTCCAGCAGCTGTTAATTCCAATTTTGCATTCTTTGCTGGAACTATGTCTCCTGTATGGTTGCTCAAGCAAAAAAAACTGTGTGTGTAGATTGTGCGACAAGTTATTTTTGCTGGAGGCCCCAAGCGCTGTGGTCTTGGTGAAGGCCTTGCTGGTCTAGCACTGTAAGGGGCGAATAGTCTTGCCACTTCAGCTTTAAAATATAAAAACATAAAACACAGGATTAGAAAGAAAGGCTGGGAAACAGTAGCATGTTTGTTCTTTCACAACTGTGATTTGGTCTGGACCAAGGGAAACAATTAGCATTGTGGCATTTTAGTTATGATCCAGTTGGTGTTCACACTAGCTTTTTTCAAATGAACCAAGAGGAGTAAACATTGGGTCATGGAGACAGACATGGAACTCATTAATTGGACAGGTTTGGTGATCCTGCATCATCAGCACATCATCTAGTCTGATAGACAGAATTGTCAACTCGTTACACTCCATTTCTACTGTTGATTCATAGAACAGGACCCAGGCAACGCATCATTAGGATTCATATGAAATAATCTAATTCTGGTGACTGACAGAAGGTCATGCAGCACTTAAATGCTTCTAATGTGTTTTTATGTTCTAAGGTGTCATAAAGTAATTCATGTTATGAATAATGACAATCATAACATTATTCACTGACGAAACAGAGAACTGACGAAACAGAAGGTGCCTTGTACAGGAATATTCCTGCAGCTATTATTGTGGGATGCAATGTAAATGACTTTTAATGGATGTAAAACTGTCTTATTGATCAGGGAAAATCCCACACTCAAAAAAGAATTAACAAATATATTGTTTATACTGTTTCTTTACCGAAGAGTTCAAGATCAGCAGATACATATACTAGTAATTTAGCTTTGGAAATCATGCTAAAATCACATATCTCTTATCCTAAAACACTGTAGTTTTCACCAGACTGGACTAAGAGCAACCTTTCTACCCATTCTCAGTCAGGTTGGTTGGTGTGCACCAGGATTCGATTGACAGCTTTGTAACGTTAACGTTACCCAGAGACAAATGAACGACGCTAAACAGGCAAACAGACCTAACATTTTAACCAACCCAAACAGGTTTGCGGCACTATCTTTGGTGTGTACGTCGTGAGATCGTTGGTTGCAGCCTATCACCCAGCAATAATGATCCTGATGTTATGATGATAATAATTATGATTTCAAATTATTTTGAACCTAAAGTACCCGATTGAAACTGGCCGAGTAGAAACAGAGCTAACGTCAGCTGTAAATAAAGGACTTAACATGGCGCTAACGTTTGTTAAACTAGCTAACATGAATGCTACCACAGTGATTCGGTGATAAGGATGCCGTGTTCACATTCTCTTGTAACAGAATTGGATTTTGTTGTCACAGATTGTTGCAGCAAAGCTTGTCAACCACACCAACAATGTGCCATCTAACGTTATACAGTTACTGGATAATCATGAATGTTAAACTAATTGTTTGCGGGAAGTCAGCTTGCTAGCTAGTTTACCCGGAGAACACTGACTTTGGTTTATCGGTGAAGTTACTCTTATGTTACCTAACGTTACCTTGGACGGGGGTTCTTGGGCTTGGGAAGCGGCGTTGAAAAATATGATTTAATGGCGCTGGGCTTGGGGTGCTGACTTCGGCAGCTGTAGGTTGTGGATGCCGCGTCACCATCCAATCGAGGCGGTTGGTAGCCTCTCTCAATAATTCTGAGATGGTTTTCTCAGAGTCAGACATAATATAAAGGCTACTATCACCCACCAGACGTTTTCGCGGCCTTCTATTTTCAGTGCTGTTTCTGGTGCTGTTGCTTTTGTCTGAGAAAACCACGCCCCCTTCATTTGAATATGAGCAATGAAATGTGTCATTATGAAATAGTGCCATGAAATAAATAAATGTGTCATTATGAAATAGTGCCATGAAATAAATAAATGTGTCATTATGAAATAGTGCCATGAAATAAATAAATGTGTCACTATGAAATAGTCCCATGAAATAAATAAATGTGTCATTATGAAATGAAAGTCCGATGAAATGAAATCTAATTTATTTAATTACTGACTCATTTATTCATTTTAGAGGCATATTTATTAATTTCATAGGCATATTTATTCATTTATTTATTTATTTAATATTGAATGAAATGGCATTCCATAGATAATTTCTGAATAATTGACATTCTTAATTTCCTCAAATGAGCAGAATAAGAAATAATCTGACCCTGTAAGTAGGCCTTTAAAGATTCCCACAGGAGCGTCTTAGAAATGGGTTCCGATTCAGACTGGTTGAGACATATAAAATCCTCAATTGTACTTGTATGGAATTTGTCATCAGACAAAAGAGATGTTAAATCTCCAGTGGGTGTAGTAATGAGATTCAGACGAGAACTGAATGTCCAAGGTTAAAGGTGAATGGTCTGAAATAATAATAAGATGATACCGAGTGTCTGTCACTTTGGGCATCAGTCTGGCATCAATAAAAAAATAATCAATATGGGAAAATGTCTGGTGTACATGTGAATAAAAGGAGTACTGTTTGTCAGTTGGATTACAAAACCTCCAGGGGTCAATGTAACCATTGTTGGACAAGAGTTCTAGCCATTTGTGACTGATTCAAGCTGACTTTAGAACGGTCTAGCTGAGAATTCACAACACAATGCATGTCCCCGCCAAATATAAAAAATACATAATTTAATGATGGTAGTTTCTTAAACAGATTATTAAAAAACTAGGATTGTCAAAATTTGGTGCATATACGTTGACAAGTAGAACTGGAACCTGGTATATAGTCCCTAAAATGATCAAATACCTGGCTTACTTGTCGAATGATTTTGGTCTGTCTCTATGGAACTGATTTGCTAATCAGAATGACAACCCCTCTAGCCTTAGAATTGAAACTAGAATGGAATACCTCCGCAACCCAGGGACATCTCAACCTTGCCTGGTCATTATTGTGTGGTTCCTGCAGAAAAACAATATCAGGCTTTAAATGCTTTAAATGAGGAAAAACCTTTGATTGTTTGACAGCACTCCCCAGACCCTTGATATTCCAACTGACCAATCTCGAATTTAAAGCTTTAATACTTGTCATGTTTAGTTTATAACACAACCAAAACTGCAACCACAATTCGACCTCCCACACAGAAGGGAAAAAACAAACAAGAAAGACAAAACAAGGCAAAAATAGTAGATAACCCCAAACAGGGTGTACATTCAACTAGAACAGTGTAACTTGTGTGATCCTGAGAAAGATATTTGCTTATCAAGATAATAAAATATTTGTGCCACTGTTACTTATGTCTAAAGTCAGATTCACTTTGATGTTACATGAAGGTTCAAAGTCATTTTGTAGGCAGGTGGCACTCAAAATCAACTTTACCTATTTAAGGGTTTTTATAAAAACAGGAGCCTCTCTCGGGAATGAGAAATCCTTTGTAACCCCTCCAATAGTTCTGATCCGGAGGAGAGCAGGATATATCAGACCATACCGTATACCTGGAATGTCCCTGAGTTTTCTCCTAACATCATTAAAGGCAGCGCGTGCTCTCGCTATCCGGGTTGTGTGATCCGGGAAGATGGAGATTGTAGAGTCCCCAATCTTCATCCGCTGCTGGGCCCTGGCATGTTGAAGGATGTCGACACAATCTGCGTAATAATGTAAACGTGCTATTATGGGACGTGGCCGCTCTCTGGGTTTGGGTTTGGGCTTGGGGTTTAAGGATCAATGAGCACGATCAATAACAGGTGCTTTATCCAGGTTAAGTGCTTCCATAAGCAGAGCGGTAACCGTACAACATTGCTCAGATAACCTGATTAGACGGATGTTATTGCGGCGAGATCTACCTTCTAGATCTTCACATTTATTTTCAAGAGCCAGAACTTTATTCGACAGGCTCTCCACTTTACTCTTGGGATACGCCACATCATCCGTGCAAGTTGACAGCGATTCCTCCATCTCAGTCACAGTCCCCTTTAGCTCACCCACGTCAGACTTTGTAGCGGCTAGGTTAGCCATCAGCTCCGTTTTCACACTTTGCAATTCTGACTTTATTTGGGATAAGTTTTCAGTCATAGCTATCTGTAACTCAGACTTGAAAATTCCTACCATCTCTTCTCGGAGAGCAATAAGAAGTTCGGCTTTAAAGTCCACAAAAGCCATTGGAGCTGTGACGGTGTTAGCGATGCTAACACCATCTCCGTCATGAGGCGGCGGTCTGACAGGGTCAAGCTGGGCCGGGGAAGTAGCACCTGCATTAGGCCGCGCTCTCAGTGTCGTCTGGTTGTCCATATTTCTGAGTTTTGGCAGCATATCAGCACTTAATACAATCAAAGAAACTCAATGGTCTCAAAATCTGTACACACCACCTCGGTAGAAAACACCCTGATAGTCTTTATAAAAGGTTTCTGCAGGAGCCCCCGGAGTCACGTCTTTACGCCATAGGCCACTAACAGGAAGTCCGAGTCTTACATTGTTAATTGGTGTACTGTCAAATTTAATTTTACCTGTTTAAGAAGAAGCAAGATATAACAATATAGTTATCTGTCTACTTACCTATGAAAGAAAATTAGATTGGCAAATTGACCTTGAAATGGAAAAAAGATGCATATTAAGGTTAATGTATATTGAAAGAACTATGTAAACGCTTCTGAAAATGATACTCATTCTCAATGAAGTTGACAGAAAGCATCGTGTTTGAACATCTTTATTGATATCTTCCCTTTTCAGGGTGCGACATTAACTATGTTGGACCTGGACGGACCCTCAAACTGCCATGGTCACCAGCAAAGTCAAAGGGATACTTTCAAAATAAAATCCTCCATTCATGATTCACGTTACCTTTTTAATACTCATATGTGTTATGGTTTTGTTAGTCGTTGGGTGTCTAGTTTTGTCGGTTTCCCCTTCCCTCATCTGTTGTATGTTTGGTCTCTTTTGCCCTGCAATTAACCCTGGTTGCTCCACCACACACAAACATGGTTTTACTCTCTCTCGTCAACCTGCAGTGAATGGTTTCACTCCACACCTGCACCTCATCACTCTCATTGTGTATATATACAGGTTCATCTCCTTTGTTCATTGTTGGTTCGTCATCGTATTTGTGGTGGTTCTGTTTGCCTGTTCAGTTTAGTGTTGGAGTTATGCCTACCTGTTACCTGCTTGTCACCTACCTACAACCTGTCTGCTTGCCTGTAAGTCTGGAAATAAACATCCAAGTCATCATCCTCTGTTGAGCTGTCTGTGTTTGGGTCCTTTCCCTCTCCCTGTTTGCCATCACACATGATCTTCTTCTTTTCCTTTCGGCTGTTCCCTTTCAGGGTCACCACAGCAAATCACGTGCCTCCATCTAACCCTGTCCTCTGCATCCTCTTCACTCCCACCAATTAACTTCATGTCCTCTCTCACTACATCCATAAATCTCCTCTTTGGTCTTCCTCTAGACCTCCTGCCTGGCAGCTCCAACCTCAGCATCCTTCTACCAATATATTCACAGTCTCTCCTCTGAACATGTCCAAACCACCTCAATCTGGCCTCTCTGGCTTTATCTCCGAAACATCTAACATGAGCTGTCCCTCTGATGTACTCATTCCTGATCCTGTCCATCCTCGTCACTCCCAAAGAGAACCTCAACATCTTAAACTCTGCCACCTCTAGCTCTGCCTCTTGTCTTTTCTTCAGTGCCACTGTCTCTAAGCTGTACAACATCGCTGGTCTCACCACCGTCTTAAACACCTTTCCTTTCATTCTTGCTGATACTCTTTTATCAAACAACACACCTTTTCTCCACCCATTCCAACTTGCTTGCACTCGCCTCTTCACCTCTTTTCCACAGTCTCCATTGCTCTGAACCGTAGACCCTAAGTACTTAAAGTCCTGCACCTTTTTCACCTCTGCTCCTTGTAACCTCACAGTTCCACCTGGGTCCCTCTCATTGACACACATGTATTCTGTCTTACAAATACGGCTAAGCTTCATTCCTCTGTTTTCCAGAGCAGATCTCCATCTCTCTAGATTTTCCTCCACCTGCTCCCTGCTCTCACTACAAATCACAATGTCATCTGCAAACATCATAGTCCATGGAGATTCCTGTCTAACCTCATCTGTCAGCCTGTCCATCACCAGAGCAAACAAGAAGGGGCTTAGAGCCGATCCTTGATGCAGACCCACCTCCACCTTGAACTCCTCTGTCACACCTACAGCACACCTCACCACGGTCTTACAGCTCTCATACATGTCCTGCACCATTCTAACATAATTCTATGTCACTCCAGACTTCCTCATACAATACCACTGCTCCTCTCTCGGCACCCTGTCATACGCTTTCTCTAAATCTACAAAGACACAATGCAACTCCCTATGACCTTCTCTGTACTTCTCCATAAGCATTCTCAAAGGAAATACTGTATTTGTTGTACTCTTTCTAGGCATGAAGCCATATTGCTGCTCACAAATGCTCACCTCTGCCCTTAGCCTAGCTTCCACTACTCTTTACACACAACTTCATTGTATGACTCATCAGCTTTATTCCTCTGTAGTTGTCACAGCCCTGCACATCTCCCTTGTTCTTAAAAATTGGCACCAGTACATTTCTCCTCCATTCCTCGGGCATCCTCTCATTCTCCAAGATCTTGTTAAACAAACTAGTCAGAAACTCTACTGCCACCTCTCCTAGACACTTCCATACCTCCACAGGTATGTCATCAGGACCAACTGCCTTTCCACTCTTCATCCTCTTCAACGTCTTCCTCACTTCACTCTTGCTAATCTTTGCTACTTCCTGCTCCACACCAGTCACCTCTTCTACTCTTCGTTCCCTTTCATTTTCCTCATTCATCAACTCTTCAAAGTACTCCTTCCATCTTCCCATCACACTCCTGGCACCTGTCAATACATTTCCATCCTTATCTTTAATCACCCTAACCTCCTGCACATCCTTCCCATCTCTATCTCTTTGTCTGGCCAACCTGTACAAATCCACCTCTCCCTCTTTAGTGTCCAACCTAGCATACAAGTCCTCATATGCTCTTTGTTTGGCCTTTGCCACCTCTACCTTCACCTTACGCTGCATCTCCCTGTACTCCTGTCTACTCTCTTCAGTCCTCTCAGTGTCCCACTTCTTCTTTGCTAACCTCTTTTTCTGTATACACTCCTGAACTTCCTTGTTCCACCACCAAGTCTCCTTGTCCACTTTCCTCTTTCCAGATGACACACCGAGTACCCTCCTACCTGTCTCCCTGATCACATTAGCTGTGGTGGTCCAGTCATCTGGGAGCACCACCCAGAGTCTGTCTCAGCTCCTCCCTGAAAACTACACGACATTCTTCCTTTTTCAACTTCCACCACTTCGTCCTCTGCTCTGCCTTTGTCCTCTTCATCGTCCGAGTCATTTTACACACTACCATCCTGTGTTGTCTGGCTACACTCTCCCCTACCACTACTTTACAGTCACTGGTCTCTTTCAGATTACAACGTCTACACAAGATGTAGTCCACCTAAGTGCTTCTACCTCCGCTCTTATATGTCACCCTATGTTCCTGCCTCTTCTGGAAGAAAGTGTTCACTACAGCCATTTCCATCCTCTTTGCAAAGTCTGTCCACCATCTGTCCTTCTGCGTTCCTGTCCTGAAGACCAAACCTGCCCATCACATTCTCATCACCTCTGTTCCCTTCACTTACATGCCCATTGAAATCTGCATGAATCACCACTCTCTCACCTCTGGGGATGCTCTGTATCACTTCATCTAACTCACTCCAGAATTTCTCCTTCTCTTCTAACTCACATTCTACCTGTGGGGCATAACCACTCACAACATTGAACATCACCCCTTCAATTTCCAGCTTCAGGCTCATCAACCTGTCTGATACTTTTTTCACCTCTAGAACATTCCTCACAATCTCCTCTTTCAGGATAACTCCTACTCTGTTTCTCTTCCTATCTAAACCATACTAGAACAACTTGAAACCTGCTCCTAAGCTTCTAGCCTTGCTACCTTTCCACCTGGTCTTCTGGACACACAGTATATCCACCTTCCTTCTCTGCATCATGTCATTCAACTCTCTAACCTTCCCTGTCATAGTCCCAACATTCAAAGTCCCTACTGTCAGTCCTACATTCTTAGCTTTCCTCTTCTCTCTCTGCATACGAACACACCTTCCTCCTCTCTTTCTTTGTCTTCGAACAACAGTAGTCCAATTTCCACCGGTACCCTGTAGGTCAACAGCACTGGTGGCGGTCGTTGTTAACCCAGGCCCCAACCGATCCAGTATGGAAGTCATTGTCATGATTTGCATTTTTGTGTTTTACGTTAGATGCCCTTCCTGACACAAACCTCTGCATTTATCCAGACTTGGGACTGGCACAAGAAGACACTGGCTTGTGCCTCATTGCGGTTGCATTTGCCATCACGCACGATAATATGTATATTTTCTTTACCCATTAATTTAATTAATAGTTTCACTATTAATTATTAAGCTGTTAAAGGTTGCATTGTTTTTTTCATCTTGTATGACACTTTGTATTATCTTTTCCTTTTATTTCATCTCTTTAGAATTATTTATTTAACATTCACATTGCATCATCACAATTGAAATACAATATTGCTTCATAGATTATTCATTAGTTAGGGTCCTAGTAACTGGGGATTACATGATAATAGGTAGGCAGAAGGCTAAACAACTGTTCAACCACACATTAAAATAAGTCATATTCTTATACGAGTCATTTTGTATTCTTAATATTACAGTCATCAATGGTCAATAGATGACAGTATGGTCATATGGTAAACAATGCACTCATTCATAAATTTGTGGATGAATTATTAAGTTTTTCGTCCTACAGATGTCGCAGAGGAGTTAGGTATTGTGTTTATGTCACATATGTTGAGATCGTTACCTTCTGCCCACCAGAGTGGGAGGGAGGTTCCTGTCTGCTGTTTGTGATTTCGAAAAATCAAGGACATTTACATTGACAATCTTTCAGCAGATATTAACAACTTTCCCAATACAAACACCATTTTATTAATGGTTCTCCTCCAACTTACAAAACTCAACAGTTCTAAAACAGATAGGCATCCACACTCAAAATGTAATTGTTTCAACATTAACATCAACAATTCTACTGTTCACCCCTCCCCTCAGGTCAATCTGAGGTCAGTCTGGATGTCCTCCTCGAAAGTACACTTTCAGTCTCACATCAATAATGACACTCGTGCGGCATACTTTCACCTACACAATATCTACCATCTCTGCCCCTCCCTCACCCCCCACATTACTACCATCCTTATCCACAGTCTTGTCACCTCCCAGATCAACTACTGCAACTCTCTCCTCTTTGGTCTCCCAAATATATCCCTCCAGAAACTGCAGCTCCTCCAGATTTCTGCAGTCCGCATCATTACCTGGACCCCCATTACTCATCACATCACCCCTGTCCCACAAGAACTTCAGTGGCTCTCCATAAAGCATCACATCAACTTCAAAATTCTCCTCACCACCTTCAAAGCTTTCCATAGCCTGGCCCCACCATAGATATCAGACCTCCTTCACTTCACCCCTCCTCCTCCCTTCATCTCACTGTCCACCCTGTCCGCCTTGTCACCATGGGGAGAATAGCCTTCTGCTGCTCTGCTCCCTAGCTCTAGAACTCACTACCCCTTGACCACCGCAACATAGAGTCTCTTCAAATGTTCAAATCCAGACTCAAAACTCACCTGTTCAGACTGTCCTACACCTTTTAGACGACCACATTTTTTAAAATTTTTTCGTGTGTTTTATTATGTTTCCTTTTAATTTGCTTGTATTTAAAGTTTTTAACCTATGTTTTTAACAGTGTCCTTTGGTGTTTTAAAAGGTACTTATATAAAAAATGTATTAGTTTTATTATCCCTACACTGGATACTGATGGAGCCGTGTGTTCGAGCTTCAGTAGGTTGCATGGTGAAACTGTTCCTTTGAGGGACAGCCAAAGGGAAAGAAGCATTTGACTTTAGTGGGGAGAAAGCACGGCTTAGCAGCTGTCCTCTTCTCCATAAAGAAAACGGTAATCCGTGTCTTCCTTCTGCAGGCAAAGATTATTCAATTCAATTCAATTCAATTTTATTTATATAGCCCAATATCACAAATCACATTTGCCTCAAAGGGCTTCACAATCTGTAACATAATACGACACCCTCTGTCCTTAGACCCTCGATTCAATTGAGGAAAAACTACCTAAAAAAAACCCTTTTAACAGGGGAAAAAATGATAGAAACCTCAGGAAGAGCAACAGAGGAGTGATCCCTCTCCCAGGACGGACAGACATGCAATAGATGTCGTACGTACAGAATAGATTCATAGCATAAAAATCATAAGACGGACAACCGAGCAGCTCCAGGTGGAGCCCAACGAGCACGTCCCCTGCACCATAGACACAGCAGCACTGCCCCAGCAGGTCGCCATAGTCACAGATCCAGATACATCTCCGGACACTGAAATACCTGCTGAAAGTGACCGTAAGAAAGAAGAGACAGACGACAAAGCACAAAACTCCGGGAGAGGGAAGAAGTCAAGTTAGTGACATGCATTTATGGGATGTGAATGCATACGGATGGAGAGGAGGACAGAGGTGAAGAGAGAGAGGTGCATCATGGGAAGTCCCCCGACAGTCTAGGCCTATAGCAGCATAACTAAGGGATGGTTCAGGACTCTCCTGAGCCAGCCCTAAGTATAAGCTTTATCAAAGAGGAAAGTCTTTAGCCTATTCTTAAATGTGGAGATGGTGTCTGCCTCCCGAACCCGAACTGGGATCTGATTCCACAGGAGAGGAGCTTGATAGCTAAAGGCTCTGGCTCCCATTCTACTTTTGGAGACTCTAGGAACCACAAGTAACCCTGCATTCTGACAGCGCAGTGTTCTAGTGGGGTAATAAGGCACTATGAGCTCTGTAAGATACGACGGTGCCTGACCATTTAGAGCTTTATAGGTGAGGAGAAGGATTTTAAATTCTATTCTGGACTTCACAGGGAGCCAGTGCAGAGAAGATAATATTTCCTAGTTCCTGGCAGTACACGTGCTGCAGCGTTCTGAATCAACTGGACAATCTTAAGGGACTTTTTCGAGCTGCCTGATAATATGGAATTGCAGTAATCCAGCCTTGAAGTAACAAATCCATGGATTAATTTTTCTGCATCATTTCGAGACAGGAAGTGCCTGATTTTTGCAATGTTACGTAGGTGAAAAAAGGCAGTCCTTGAAGTTTGCTTCATGTGGGTGTTGAAGGATAGATCCTGATCAAAGATAACTCACAGAGGTGCTGGAGGCCAGGGCAGTGCCCTCTAGAGCAATTATATCTGCCGACAGTGAGTCTCGGAGGCGTTCGGGGCCAAGTACAATAACTTCAGTTTTGTCCGAGTTTAACATCAGAAAATTTCTGGTCATCCAGGTTTTTATGTCCTTAAGGCATGATTGCAGTTTAACTAACTGATCAGTTTCATCCGGCTTAATCGATAAATATAACTGGGTATCATCTGCGTAACAATGAAACTTTATGGAGTGCTTTCTAATAATATTGCCCAACGGAAGCATATATAAAGTAAATAGAAGTGGTCCAAGCAAAGAACCTTGCGGAACTCCGTGACTAACTTTGATGTGCTCGGATGATTCATCGTTAACATAAACAAACTGAGATCGGTCTGATAGATAGGATTTAAACCAACTTAACGTGGTTGCTTTAATTCCAATTAAATGTTCCAGTCTCTGTAATAGAATTTGATGGTCAATGGTATCGAATGCAGCACTAAGATCTAGCAAGACAAGTACAGAGACAAGTCCATTGTCTGATGCAATTAAAAGGTCATTTGTAATTTTCACCAGTGCTGTTTCTGTGCTATGATGCACTCTAAAACCTGACTGGAAATCCTCAAATATACTATTGTTATTTAGAAAGTCACATAACTGATTAGCAACAGTTTTTTCAAGGATCTTAGAGATAAAGGGAAGGTTAGATATAGGTCTATAGTTGGCTAAAACCCCTGGATCGAGTGTGGGCTTTTTAAGGAGAGGTTTAATAACAGCTACTTTAAAAGACTGTGGTACATAGCCTGTCAGTAAAGACAAATTGATCATATCTACAAAAGACGTACTAACTAATGGTAGAAATCTTTAAGCAACCTAGTTGGAATTGGGTCTAAGAGACAGGTCGAAGACTTACATGAAGAAATTGTCGACGTTAGTTGAATAAGGTTGACAGGAGAGAAGCAGTCCAAGTACACATCAGGTTTCACAGCTCCCTCCAACGCCTCTATGCTTGAAAATCAGTTGGCACCAGCTGAGGGCAGGACGTGATTAATTTTCTCTCTAATAGTCAAAATTTTATCATTAAACAAGCTCATGAAGTCGTTACTGCTGAGGGCTACAGGAATACATGGCTCAATGGAGCTGTAGCTCTCTGTCAGCCTGGCTACAGTGCTGAGAAGAAACCTGGGGTTGTTCTTATTTTCCTCTATTAATGATGAGTAGTAGGCTGCTCTGGCATTACAGAGGGCCTTGTTATATATTTTAAGACTATCTTGCTAGGCTAAACAAGATTCTCCTAGATAGTTGGAACGCCATTTTCTTTCAAGATTTCGTGAGGTTTGCTTTAATTTGCGGGTTTCAGCGTTATACCGTGGAGCTACCCTTTTTTGTTTTTTTATCTTCTTTTTAAGAGGAGCAACAGAATCAAGTGTCGTTCGCAGTGAACCTGCAGCACTATCAACAAGATTATCAATTTGGGACGGACTGAAATTTGCATAAGACTCCTCTGTTATGTTAAGACATAGCATTGAGATAGCATTCAGATGGAATTTCTTCCTTAAATTTAGCTACAGCACTATCAGATTGACATCTACTGTAGTAGTATTTGACTACTGGTGTGTACTCCAGTAATAGGAGTTCAAAAGTTATTAAATAATGGTCTGATAGTGAAGGATTCTGTGGAAAGACTGTTAGATGTTCAATTTTAATGCCGTATACCAGAACAAGGTCGAGGGTGTGGCCAAAACAGTGACTGGGTTTATGTACAGGCTGAAAGAAGCCAATCGAGTCTAATAATGAGATAAACGCAGTACTAAGGCTATCATTTTCAACGCCCACATGAATATTAAAATCACTTACAATAATTGCTTTATCTGTTTTAAAGACTAAACCTGATAGAAATTCTGAGAATTCAGATAAAAACTCTGAATTAAGACCAGGAGCGCGGTACACTATAACAAATAGGATTGGCTGTTGTGTTTTCCAGGTTGGATGTGAAAGACTTAGAACAAGGCTTTCGAATTTTTTATAATTTAGTTTAGGTTTAGGGTTGATTAATAGACTTGAGTCGAAGATGGCTGCAACTCCACCTCCTCGGCCGGTGCCTCGAGGAATGTGAGTATTTATATGACTGGGGGGAGTGGATTCATTTAGGCTAACATATTCTTCATGACCCAGCCAGGTTTCAGTGAGACAAAATAAATCAATGTGATAATCTGATATCAGATCATTTACTAGTACAGCTTTAGATGACAGAGATCTGATGTTTAGGAGTCCACATTTAATTCTCTTATTTTGAGGTGCTATTTCTGTTGTGATAATTTTTTAAAAAATTATTATGTATAACTCCTCTTCTGTTAGCTTTTGATTTTATAAATTTCAGTGGCCGGGGGGCAGACACCGTCATTATGGGATTATGGGTGGGTAACTGCTCTGGAAGCGCAGAGAAGCGTCTAGGACTGCAACTCTGCCTCCAGGTCTCAACTTTGGGTTGTCATGGTTTAGGTCCATTAATAAACTCGGCCAGATTTCTAGATATGAGAGCTGCACCATCCAAAGTTGGATGAATGCCGTCTCTCCTAATCAGACCAGGTCTTCCCCAGAAAGTCCGCCAATTATCTACGAAGCCCACATCATTTGCTGGACACCACCTCGACAGCCAGCGACAGAATGAAGACATGCGGCTAAACATGTTATCACTGGTCAGATTTGGCAGGGGCCCAGAGAAAACTACGGAGTCCGACATCATCTTTGCATATGTACACACCGACTCAACATAAATTTTAGTGACCTCCGATTGGCGTAATCGGGTGTCATTACGGCTGATGTGAATAACAATCTTACTGTATTTACGTTTATCTTTAGCCACCAGTTTCAAATATGATTCAATGTCGCCCGCTCTGGCCCCAGGAACACATTTAACTATGGTCGCTGGTGTCGCTAACTTCACGTTTCTCAAAACGGAGCTGCCAATAATCAGAGTTGGTTTCTTAGCGGGTGCGTCGCTGAGTGGGGAGAACCTGTTGGAAACGGGAACGGGTTGGTGGTGAACCGTGGGCCTTGGCCTAGGGCTATGCTTCCTTCGGACGGTCACCCAGCCGCCCTGGATTCCCGGCTGCTCGGGAGCTGCCGGGGAACGGCTAACAGTAGCTAGCTCTAGTCGGTCCGCACCGGCTACTGGGGCTTGGCTAGCAACTACCGACTGAGCTCCCATGGTGCGGAACCGCATTTCCAAATCACTAAGCCTCGCCTCCAACGCTACAAATAAACAACATTTATTACATGTACCATTATCAGTAAAGGAGGCAGAGGAATAGCTAAACATTTGACACACCGAGCAAGACAGAGCGGGAGAGGAAGAAGGAGAGAGAGGGAGAGAAGCCATTGCTAAGGTAGAGACTGGTAGCTAGCAACACTGAAGCGCCGTAAGTGCTTAGGCAAAACTAATAAACGTTCAAATGTAACGTTATAGCAGATAGTTAGTCAATGTAATGAAGAGTCGCACAAATTAGCTGTGTTGAGCTAGAGCAGCAAACTACACGCTACAGGTAACACTTGTGCTCTGCCGAATTGCCTCCACATCATCTGCACCGTCTCGGGGTGCAGTCTCCATTCCCCGGAGGCGTCCGTCGAGACTGTGCGACGGTGGTACACCATGCCTAGCACTGGGCCCTGGGTCAGGAACACCCTTGTCTCCACCTGTCTAAGGCACGCATTCACCTGCGTGTAACCTTGATCAGGCGAAAAGGATTGCCCCTCGGGGAAAATCCGGTGTCCCTGAGCCACCACTGCAGTCGCCGCATGTGCAGCAATCCAAGCGGAATTATGGTGGATGCTGCAGGCATGAGACCCAACAGTCTCTGAAACTGAAGTGTAGTGAGATGTCGGCCTAGCTGCACCCTGAGTACCATGGTCAGGATCGACTCGACGCGTGCGGGAGACAGTTGTGCCCGCAACGTGACTGAGTCCCACACTACTCCTAGGAACGTAATCCTTTGTCGGTGCTCGTGTTGAGCCTCAACCCCAAGCACCTCAAGTGCGCAAGTACAACATCTCGATGCTGTACTGCGAGGAGACGAGACTGGGATAAAATCAACCAGTCGTCCAAATAATTGAGGATGTGGATCCCCTGGAGTCTGAGAGGAGCCAGGGCGGAATCCATGCATTTCGTGAAGGTGCGGGGGGAGAGTGCTAGGCCGAAGGGAAGCACCCGATATTGGTAAGCTTTGCCCCCGAAAGCGAACCGCAGGAACTTCTGGTGTCCCGGAATGACAGCGACATGGGTTTTTAGATCGATCGTGACAAACCAGTCCTCGGACTGAATTTGACTCACAATCATAGGGATCGTTAACATCCGGAACCGAAACCTCCTAGAGGCCGGTTCAGGTGACGAAGGTCCAAAATGGGGCGCAGACCACCATCTCTCTTCGGAACTATAAAGTACCGGCTGTAGAACCCGGTAAACATCTCGCTGTCGGGGATCTGTTCTATGGCCCCTTTGTACAGAAGGAATGAATTTTATTGCTCCATCACCTGTGCTTGTACATGGTCGACCCTTGTTTCCAGGATTCCTCGGAATCCCGGGGGTCGAGACCGAAACTGAAGCGTGTAGCCTTGTCGGACGGTGCGCAAAACCCAGTGCGACACGCCGGGTAACGCTTCCCAAGCGGGCAGAAAGTTCCTCAGGGGGACCAACCGCTCGAGGCTGGTGCCTGGGGGACCCGGAGTGGCGGCCTCGGTTACCCGAAGTGCTGCAGCGTCGGGAAATCCCAGAGGATTGGCATGTACATGCCTGACCGCCCCCCGAATCTGCGATGTGAGAGCTGCGGTATCCCGAAGCGCCAAAGCAGCGGGATTTAACGTTTAACGTTTAATGGCCTGTAGACGACGCAACTCTGGCCTGACTGCTGCACGGCCGTGCAGGTCTAAAGGCAGTGGCTGCATGGAACTCGCCACGCCCCGAAGCGCCACCGACGGCGGGGTGAAGAGGCTGAGTTCCTGAGGGCCCGATGGGGAGACATCTATGTGCTCGACCCAGATGGGGGGCGCTCTCTGAGGCCTGACGCTCAAGTCAGGGCCTCTTCCTGGAAGCCTGTGGGAAAAGAAGCACGGCCCTCAGGTCCGCCTTCTCCCGTTCAGGCCCCCGTCGAGCAGGCGGGAGCGAGCCCCTCGACTGCTGGGGAGGGGCACGCTGAGCCACGCTCACTTTTTGGGCCAGCATGTACGAGCTGCGAGACGTCGAAGGCTGAGGTGGTTCTCCCTCAGCCCCGGCCTGAGACCTCTTTCGACGAGGGATAAACTGCTGGAAGGCCGCAGCCTGTTGGTGCGCTTCCTTGAAGCGCTCGACAACTGAGCCGACCGCCTCCCCAAAGAGACCAACGGCGAAAGCGGGGCATCCAAAAGGAAGGTCTTGTCCCTCTCCTTAATACCCGACAAAGTCAGCCATAAGTGGCGCTCCGTCGCCACCAGCAGGGCCATGGACCGCCCGATAGCTCGGGCCGTATCCTTCGTGGCCCTGAGCGACAAATCCGTCGCACGGCGAAGCTCCTTCGCATCCTCGGATGCGAGGGGCCCCCCGTCGTCGAGGTCGTCCAGCAGATTGGCCTGGTATGCCTGCAAGACCGCCATGGTGTGCAGGCATGCACCGGCCTGATCCGCCCCCATGTAAGCCTTGCTGACTAAAGCAGAGGTAGTACGGCAGGGCTTAGTAGGCAACGTCGGGGTTTTTAGGGAGGACGTGGCCTCCGGCGTTAAATACGCCGCCAGCGTCTCCTCTATACCTGGCATGACGCCGTAACCTTTCTCTTTACGCCCGCTGATCGAAGCATACTGGCGACCAGTCGGGCTAGAAAGCCGTGTAGAATATGGCCGGGACCAGGACTTCGACACCTCAGTGTGGAGGTCCTGAACGAATGGTAAATCCCGACGTGGGCGAGGAGGTGGGGCTACGAGGAAACGCTCGTCGAGCTTACTCCGGCGACGAGCGTCCTGCTCTTCCGCTGGCCAAGCGATATTGAGCCTAGCCACTGCACTGGAAACCACCTCCAGCAGCTCGTCATACTGCGGAGACTGGGCTGACGAGCCACCCATGTCACCGCCTTCCGCTCCGAGCTCATCAAGTTCCTCGGAACCGGAGTCTCGGTGAACAGGCTCCCGCTCCGGGACGGAAGAAGCCGCAGACTCGGTGCGGGCTTCTGGATCCCGAAAGTGGGAGAAAGAACCCGCGGATGAAGGGAAAGAAAGAGCTGAAGCTGTCTCACCTTTGTCGCCAAGGTCCATCTGCGATCCCCAGGAGAGTAGTCGCCAGGATGCCTCAGCAACCGCCAGTCCCTTACCGCGTGGGGAGCAGAGCTGGCCGCCTTCCTCAAAAAGCGCCAGCCGAGAGCAGAGCTTCCTAACCGGGAAACGCTCACAATGCACACAGCCAGCCCCCTCGAGGGCTGCTAGTGCATGCTCTCTTCCCAAACAGGCCGCACACATATCGTGTGTGTCACCGTCGGGAATATAGCGTGGGCAGGGATACACGCACTGCCGAAACCGCTTCGCACTTGCCATTTTCTTTCAGAGACCCAGAGCGCTTGCTGAAGATCAGAAGACTGACGACAACAGTGAAGCCGGCTCCCTTTATACCTCTGGTTCCTCCGGCGTGCGTCACGTGTTGAAGTTAAACCTAATCAAGATTGGTCTAAGTTGTTACAGAGATTCAGAGGCAGTCACGCTGAAGGCGTTCCCCATAGCGTCAGCTGACGCAGCGTTGAAGTTCCCTTGAAAGGGAACTTCAGTTTTGTCAGAGTTTAACATTAGAACATTTCTGGTCATCCAGGTTTTTATGTCCTTAAGGCATGATTGAAGTTTAATTGTGAAGAGCCAGAGAATTGAATGTCAACAAAGAGAGCACAACTCCAGAATAAAGTGTGAACAAAGTATATTAAATACACTGGGATAATGATTGTGCATACATATAAAACAGGTATGAAAAATAACAAACAAAAATAATAGATTGGTCACGTGAAGTAGAACCTATTTAGTTCCTTGAGCTCAGTCCTTCACTATTTCCACTTAACCCTATTGACAAGAGTTCAGGTTTTCTTCAAACGTTGGGGCCCTTATGTGACTGTGTCAGTATTCTTCCTACCACCATGACGAATGAGGAAGGAAATCCTAGGCAATCCATCTAAAGTCAAAATCACTATTAGCTCGCCACCCAGCCAACTGGACTGGGAATCAGTGGGATCTGAGGATGTCCGGAACACGTGGATCCTTGCACCTCCGTGGGGTGGACCTCGACTGCTCAATGTTCACTACCCTTTACCAAAACCTGACCATTTCAATGCCTTTAACTCCGTGACAACAGTGAATTCAACACAGCTTGCTTTCACTTGAGTGGATAATTGCAGCCTCCTTCACTCAGGTGCTGGTGCAAAAGAACATGAGAAGAAGGAAATCTGAAAGTGTAACTGTTACGGAGCCTAGTGGATAGCTGATTGGTCAGCTCGCAGACTCAGAGTTCACCCATTGGCTTACTTGCAAGCCCATCAAAGCTAACCAAATGAAAAAAAAGTTGACCCTCTATGGTCGGACAGCTGTATTGTATTGTATTGTAACGTTGTCAACTGTTTCTTCTACTATAGCTTGTGACCACTACTTCTAACCACGTTTGAATACTCAATGAAAATAAAAGGAATGTTTTAAAATACAACAGGGTCATTATTAAGTCTGGGCTACATGTGCTTTAGTTTGACAGACATTTAGTTTTCTCAGCTCTAGCAAATTCACTTATCTTGTTACTCAAACAGTGTTAGTATCATTTCTTATAATTAATGTTGGTCATTTTCACTTCTAGTTAACAGTGTAGCTTACAATTGTAACATAACTTGTGTGTTCTACCATTCCCATCAGAATGTCACATCTGACTGGCCTTATTTGGGCATCCGGAGGAACGATAAAGGTCCTTTCCCCCTTCTCTGGCAGTTGTTGACCCTCTGCTGTTATGACTGTCTAGCTTACTCATAACATCGTCAAGGTCTTCACAGTGCTACATTTATTTAACTGTGCTTCAGTTTGTCAGACTAAGGGCGTTTTCACACCTACCTTGTTTTCTCTGGACTTTCGGACTTTTCAGTTTGGTCCGAATCAAAATTACAGGTGTGAAACCTCCCTCGGACCACGGTCTGGACCAAACAGACGAAATTAGGTCAGACGAAAAGAGGTAGTCTTGGTCTGGATCAAACTTAACAAGGGTTCGGTTCGTTGCTAGTATGAATGCATCGTCTGTATGGTTTGGACTTTCAGACCATTTACAGGATGTTCCGGTAGTTCTCGCGTATCCCAAACAACAGAAGAAGACAGAACTACCAGACCTGTGACAGAAGATAGCAAGAAAAATTAACTGTGGTAGCACATGGGGAGAGGAGGAGACAAGGTTTTTCATTGAAATATGTTCTTAGGAATCTTTCCATTGCCATCATAATTGTATATGTTATGATTTTTATGCTATGAATCTATTCTGTACTTACGACATCTATTTCTGTCCGTCCTGGGAGAGGGATCCCTCCTCTGTTGCTCTTCCTGAGGTTTCTATCATTTTTTCACTGTTAAAATGGTTTTTTGGGTAGTTTTTTCTTATTCGAATCGAGGGTCTAAGGACAGAGGGTGTCGTATGTTACAGATTGTGAAGCCCTTTGAGGCAAATGTGATTTGTGATATTGGGCTATATAAATAAAATTGAATTGAATTGACCTCCCCAGTGGTCGAGGGGCTCGCTTCAGCCTCAATTATTTGGATGACTGGTTGATTTTATCCCAGTCTCGTCTCACCACAGTACGGCATCGAGATGTTGTACTTGCGCACTTGAGGTGCTTGGGGTTGAGCAAGGCACGCTCACTCCAACACAAAGGATCACGTTCCTAGGAGTAGTGTGGGACTCAGTCGCTTTGCGGGCACAACTGTCTCCTGCACGCGTCGAGTCAATCCTGACCATGGTACAGGGTGCAGCTAGGCTGACATCTCACTGCACTTCAGTTTCAAAGACTGTTAGACCTCATGGCTGCAGCATCCACCGTGATTCCGCTTGGATTGCTGCACATGAGGCAGCTGCAGTGGTGGCTCAGGGACACCGGATTTTCCCCCAAGGGGCAATCCTTTGCGCCTGATCAAGATTACACGCAGGTGCATGCGTGCCTTAGACAGGTGGAGACAACGGGTGTTCCTGACCCAGGGCCTAGTGCTGGGAATGGTGTATCACCGTCGCACACTTTCAACGGACGCCTCCAGCACCGGATGGGGCGCGGTTTTGGAAGACCGCACAGCCCAAGGTCAGTGGTTGATCCTGCACCTATGGCACATAAATTGCCTGGAGATGCGAGTGGTGTTGTTGGCCTTAAGGCACATTCTTCCAGACCTCAGGGACCACCACGTGCTTGTCTGCTCCGACAACACAGCGGTGGTCTCCTACATAAATCGACAAGGCGGTCTGAGGTCGCGCCCTCTGTGCATACTGGGGTGCCAGAGCCTCTTGTGGTCCCAGGGGAAGTTGCTCCCTCTCCCTACCTCAATGTGGACATCCTGTTGAGGCAGGGGCCGAGGCCTGGAGAATGGAGACTGCACCCCGAAACAGTGCAGATGATATGGAGGAGATTCGGCAGAGCACAAGTGGACCTGTTCGTGTCCCCAGACCACTCTCACTGCTTCCTCTGGTCCTCCCTTGTGTATCCAGTGCCCCTGGGGCTGGATGTCATGGCACAGCCATGGCCGAGGCTACGGCTGTACGCTTTTCCCCCGATTGCTCTGCTCCCGGGGGTTCTAGAGAAGGTTCGCCGAACAGGGACCCAGCTGCTGCTCATGGCCCTGTTCTGGCCCGCCAGAATCTGGTTCCTGGGCCTGGTAGCCCTCCTGGACGGCCCGCCATGGGAGATTCCCGTCAGGAGGAACCTGCTGTCGCAGGGCCAAGGCGAAATATTCCATCCCCAGCCGGGGAAATTGAAGCTGTAGGTCTGGCCCCTGAGGGGGACCACCTCCGAGGTAGTTGAGACCATCTTACACTCTAGAGCCCCCTCCACGAGGAAACTGTATGCGGGCAAGTGGAAAATGTTCACTACATGGTGCCTGGAGCGCCATCTTGACCCAGTTCACTGCCCGATGGCTTCAGTGCTGGAGTTCCTCCAAAGCTGGTTTTCGGCTGGACTCTCCCCTGCTACACTAAAGGTGTATGTGGCTGCGATCGCAGCATTCCACAGTTTGGTGGATGGTTGCTCGCTTGGGAAGCACCGCTTTGTTACCAGTTTCCTTCGTGGCACCTTGAGGATGAGGCCTCTGGTTCGAGTCAGAATCCCTCCGTGGGATCTGATAGTGGTGCTGGATGGACTGACCACAGCACCTTTCGAGCCACTGGACGATGCATCAGACAGGTGTCTGGCCTTAAAGATGGCATTTCTGCGAGCCATGACTTCTCTCAAGAGAGTGGGAGATCTACAGACCCTGTCGGTGGCTCCTGCTAACCTGGAGATTGTTCCAGGCACAGTTAGAGCAATCCTGCATCCCAGGCCGGTACCTAAAGTACCCACTGAGGAACAGGAAGGTAGGCTGCAACTGCTTTGTCCTCTCAGAGCCCTGAAGATTTATGTCCAGAGGACATCCCAGTGGCGCAATTCGGACCAATTGCTGGTGTGCTTCGGGCCCCTCGTAAGGGCTGCCCTGCTACCAAATACATTTTTAGCAGGTGGATAGTTGAGGCTATCGTTTCGGCATACGAAGTGCGCAGTTTGCCTCCACCTCTGTTGATCAGAGCCCACTCCACACGGAGTATGGCATCCTCCAGAGCATGTTGGTCGGGAACCCCCTTCTCCGATATATGTGATGCTGCAGAATGGTCGTCACACTTTTTATGAGATTTTAGCGCCTAGACTGCTTAAATAATCCAAGGTCTGTGGCTCTCTTGTCGTGAAGTGTGCCCTGCTGGCTTCAAACTCTGACAGGCATCTCTTCAGCATGGCGGAGTTGGTACTGCGTTCGCCATAGCGTCAGCTGACGCAGCATTGAAGTTCCCTTGAAAGGGAACGTACCAGGTTACGTAGGTAAGCATGGTTCCCTGATAGGGACTTGCTTCAGTCGATCAGAAGGCTGATGACAACAGTGAAGTTGGCTCCCTTTATACCTCCGGTTCCACCGGCGTGCGTCATGTGTTGACGTTAAACCCAGTCTAGATTGGTCTAAGTTGATACAGAGATTCAGAGGCAGTCACGCTGAAGGTGTTCCCCATAGCATCAGCTGACGCAGCGTCTCGTTATCTATCAGGGAACCATGGTTACCTACGTAACCTGGTATGTTTTGTACATTATTTCGTTCTGTTTACCATATTATTTATGAGGTTGAATTGTATAACATGCCAATATTATTGCAGAACATATTTCACTTTTCTTTTTGCAAATACGTGTTCATTTGCATTTCTGTTGTAATTTCCGTTTGATTTAGTTTGTTTTACACTGCAGATCGATCAAACAGGTGTTCCTGTAGGCTGTTTATTGTAAGACTTGCTTTGTGAAGTCTTCATGTTATTTATGAGAGGCAGTATTGGCATTTCTGTTGCACAACTGTCTATAGTTTCACACACTTTCACGTGTTTCTTCCATTTGCCGAAGGTGTGGCCATTTCTCATTTCACCCATTTTTGTGCGCACACCTGGGTCAGAGCTTGCGTGAAGGACCGCACATTTTCCCGTCAAGTTTGCTTGGTATTATGAAATCACAGTTCTCTCATTTATTTAAGGATTTTTTCATAGCCATATTAAATCGGCATGGCATTCCCTACTTGTGAACTCATTGGTGTTTTAAAATCACATTACCCTTGTTTAAACTTAATTTTCTCTATCCTGATTCAGGCAGTCGTGAAATGGCTGCTCCAGTGAATCTCAGAATCATTCTTGGAGAAAACCATTCCCAGAGATTGATCCTTCCAAGTGATATGTCAGAGACTCTCATCGAACTTATACACGAAATTAAGAGACAATGTGGAGTAGATGGGGACTTCAGGCTTCAATTCATGGATGTTGAGTTTGGGAATGAATTCATCAACTTGGTCTCAATCTCAGACATCCAGGACAAAAGCTCCAGCAAGGTCATCTTTAACCCGGTTGCACCTGCCCAGCCTGGTGGCACACCGCCCTCTTCCTACTCAGCTGCTGCCACCTCCCGCACTCTGAATGACTCCTCATCCCTTTCATCTGCTGATAGCTCATTTGATACAGACAAATGTAAATGGCCTTTATAGTCGTCCGACTACTCAAAGCGCTTTCACAATACAAATCACATTTACCCTAACACACACATTCTGATGGCAGGAGCTAACTGCCCATCAGTACAAATTAAACTAATCATTCACACACACACAAAGACAGAGCTTCGGGAGCATTTTGGGGTATCTTGCTCGAGGATACTTCGACACATGGCTGGGGGAAGCCAGGATCGAACCGCCGACCTTCCGATTGGTAGACGACCTGCTCTGCCACCAAGCCACCAAGCCACAGCCACCATGTTTTTTTCTCCTGAGTCCACCTCCAAGAGATCCACTGCTTGGCCCATTGTCTTGCCCATGCCCCAGTTTGCTGGACAAGGCCAATGCTGCTTTTAAAGCAACGGGGACATGGACACAGAAAGGTTTACGTTACATCGACACTGAAAATACTTGCTTACCTTGAATACACGACGAAGTTGGACCGAAGAAGCCCAGGCGAAAAGGAAATGAGCGCGAAGTGATGGTTATTTCAACAGACTGTTGTGAGAAAACAGCGGGGGTTGTGAACCCAGTACATGGGTTAATCTTTGAAAAATAACCCAGAAACCCAAACAACCCAGGAATTGGGTCAAAATATTAGCCCTATAACCCAGAAAATGGTTACTCTCTGAAAAAATAACCTATAATTTTAACCCCAACACAAATAACCCAGAAAATGGGTTGAATAAATAACCCAGGAGTTTTTAGAGTGCAGCCGCGCACGTTAATAGCAGCTCTCCTCTAATTAATCTGAGCTCTTGTTATGGTGCTAGGATGGGTTTTAGTGGCTCGGATGTGAGCCCCAAGGGAGTGTTAATTTCATTGGCTAGAGTAACCTGTAAGAACCTTTTAAGATGTTATGCACACAACAACCTAAGTTTTTACCACCATCAATTAACTCATAAATCAAATGTCCTCAATTTAGAATTTAACTATAGTTTGATTGCAATAAGCTCTAGCAAGGACAGTAGTAAAACAGCTCCATTCGAATTTCAATCTTCTATCAAATCATTCGTCATGTCATACAATTCACATCAGGGTTTTAGATGTAATTTACTCTTCATTACTCTCTGTTTAAGCAAAACAGGGGTACCAGGATCTTAACTCACTTGACAAGATAGACCGTGATCTAATCATTCTCATACACTCACACAACAAAGGCACAGCCTCTGGAGCAATCTGGGTTTCAGTATCTTGCTGGGGGAAGCCGGGATCGAACCACCGACCTTCCGATTGGTGGACAAACCGCTCTGCTACAAAGCCACAGCTACTGCGCTATGCTAACCAGAGTTGCTATGATTTATTGTTAGTCTTTTCATGGGATGGGTTCATGGGTTGACAATAACATAAATATATAATGTCTATATAATTTTGCTAGCCTTATCCTTTATCCATAAAAAGAATGCATGAGTGCATGCTATCATTTGCTAATTAGCACTAAACACAAAGTATGGCTGAGGTTGATTGAAACCAAAGTATCAGATAAAATCTTGACCAAATGAGTCTGGGCATCACCAAATGATTTCAAGTCATCGTGAGGGGGACATGTCTGCACCAAATTTCATGACAATCTATCCTATAGTTGAGATATTCCTCTTAAAACTACAAATGTTAACCTCATAGTGGTGCTACAGGGAAAGTCAGAGGATCACCAAAATCTGTACCAGCACCATGAATGTCTATGAAATTTAATCTCAGTCTGTCATGTAGTTGTTGAGATATTTCAATCAGGACCAAAGTGGTGTACTGACCAACCAACTGCTAGCATGACTACAAACCTTGATCATGCTTTAGTTGTCAGGAACAAATATTGCAGGGAAAACAAATGAAATACATTGACAGTAAGTATTTTTCTGATGCGTTCACTGCTTTTTGAGTTGGCAGATTTTAGAAATCTTTAATTGCTTGTTCACTTCCCCTTGATGGGGGAGCAGAGGCCCGGCTAGAATGGTAATGATGCAGAGGCGCATTTCCACTACACCTGAGGAACCATTGATCACTGACAAAAGAACAGAAAAATACCGGGGCTTTTCTTGATGCCTGCATTTCATCACATATTTCATCATACGGAAAAGCCATTTACACTTATCACCTTGATAGCCATGTCCACAACGAGAGTGAAAATAAGTCTTTTTTTAACCTCTTCACATTTTTATTTCTTATTGTTTTATTTGTATTGGTTTATTCTAACATAGTCATATGATAATAAAACAAGCTGCAACGATGTGCAGAAAGGATTATTCTCAGACAGCAAGTAAATTTACCACCTGCATGGCACAGACTTTAATAACTTTCAATTTTAATACCCATCTTTTCCTGACACAAGTCTGGTCGGGGAGAAAGAGAACACAGCGAGGTGTTAGGAAAGGATTACATCTCTTCCATTCTTACTGTGCTTTTTTCTCTCTCAGTCTCTGGGCTTGTGCTTGCTGAGTATAACAGTCTGTGTGTTACAATCTTCTGTTCAGCCGATAGCAAAGAGACAATGTTGTTACTGTTACAACACAAAGTAAAATGCTTGCGTTTTCCTCTGTTCATGACAACAGATGCACAGAAAAAGTCAAGGATGATGCAAAGAGAAAGTTGTATTATTTCACCCTTGAAAAGATTTCCTCTCTAATGGCAGTAAAAAGAAACACAAGTTCGGAGTAACCACATGAATGCTAATGATTTTAGCAGCATTTTAGATGTGATTGAGACTGAACAAAGATGATATTTTCACCAAAAATAATAGTTTTCAAGCAGGGACAACTAACCAGCACTGCAATTACAACTGAGATTTCATTTTTGTAGTTTCGGCCATTGGTTATATTGGTTATAATAACACTGTACTCATCATAGTAACTTCTTAGTAACTGCAAAGATCTTGGAATGAGATGACAGCCCTGAAAGTTTGTCCAATCGGGCTAGAAACACCAGTCAGATGATCAGGCAGGTTGTAAAACAGTTTTGCCAGATTAGCTGCCACTTTATTTCAAGGCAATTCAGAAAGTATGTTCACAGCTCAATGTTAAAAATATTCCCTAAATGCACAGGAAAAGTTTGAGTGTGCACAATTACAGGAAGCTGGTTAAAGTTGAATCAGAAAGTCATCTGTAAACTGTGAGTTTGACTTTAACAAGTCAAGTCAAGTTAGTTTCTTCATATAGCATATTTAAAAACAACAGTAGTTGAGCCAAATGCTTTCCACTCGAGGCTTATGGGTTGGAATCAGCCTTAATACAAGTACTAAAAGGCAAAAATACATAATAATAATAATGCAAGACTAAAAATGGAAACCTAAAACAACTAACATGATAAAATCTTCTTTTCCTTTCGGCTGTTCCCTTTCAGGGGTCGCCACAGCGAATCATGCGCCTCCATCTAACCCTGTCCTCTGCATCCTCTTCACTCACACCAATTAACTTCATGTCCTCTCTCACTACATCCATAAATCTCCTCTTTGGTCTTCCTCTAGACCTCCTGCCTGGCAGCTCCAACCTCAGCATCCTTCTACCAATATTTTCACAGTCTCTCCTCTGAACGTGTCCAAACCACCTCAATCTGGCCTCTCTGGCTTTATCTCCGAAACATCTAACATGAGCTGTCCCTCTGATGTACTCGTTCCTGATCCTGTCCATCCTCGTCACTCCCAAAGAGAACCTCAACATCTTAAGCTCTGCCACCTCACAACACACCTGACACTTTTCTCCACCCGTTCCAACCTGCTTGCACTCGCCTCTTCACCTCTTTTCCACAGTCTCCATTGCTCTGGACCGTTGACCCTAAGTACTTAAAGTCCTGCACCTTCTTCACCTCTGCTCCCTGTAACCTCACCATTCCACCTGGGTCCCTCTCATTGACACACATGTATTCTGTCTTACTGCGGCTAAGCTTCATTCCTCTGTTTTCCAGAGCAGACCTCCATCTCTCTAGATTCTCCTCCACCTGCTCCCTGCTCTCACTACAAATAACAATGTCATCCGCAAACATCATAGTCCATTGAGATTCCTGTCTAACCTCATCCGTCAGCCTGTCCATCACCAGAGCAAACAAGAAGGGGCTCAGAGCCGATCCTTGATGCAGACCCACCTCCACCTTGAACTCCTCTGTCACCCCTAAAGCACACCTCACCACGGTCTTACAGCTCTCATACATGTCCTGCACCATTCTAACATACTTCTCTGCCACTCCAGACTTCCTCATGCAATACCACAGCTCCTCTCTCGGCACCCTGTCATACGCTTTCTCTAAATCTACAAAGACACAATGCAACTCCTTATGACCTTCTCTGTACTTCTCCATCAGCATCATCAAAGCAAATACTGCATCTGTTGTGCTCTTTCTAGGCATGAAACCATATTGCTGCTCACAAATGCTCACCTCTGCCCTTAGCCTAGCTTCCACTACTCTTTCCCACAACTTCATTGTATGGCTCATCAGCTTTATTCCTCTGTAGTTGGCACAGCTCTGCACATCTCCCTTGTTCTTGAAAATTGGCACCAGTACACTTCTCCTCCATTCCTCGGGCATCCTCTCACTCTCCAAGATCTTGTTCAACAAACTAGTCAGAAACTCTACTGCCACCTCTCCTAGACACTTCCATACCTCCACAGGTATGTCATCAGGACCAACTGCCTTTCCACTCTTCATCCTCTTCAACATCCTCCTCACTTCACTCTTGCTAATCTTTGCTACTTCCTGCTCCACACCAGTCACCTCTTCTACTCTTCGTTCCCTTTCATTTTCCTCATTAATCAACTCTTCAAAGTACTCCTTCCATCTTCCCATCACACTCCTGGCACCTGTCAATACATTTCCATCCTTATCTTTAATCACCCTAACCTGCTGCACATCCTTCCCATCTCTATCTCTTTGTCTGGCCAACCTGTACAAATCCACCTCTCCCTCTTTAGTGTCCAACCTAGCATACAAGTCCTCATATGCTCTTTGTTTGGCCTTTGCCACCTCTACCTTCACCTTACGCTGCATCTCCCTGTACTCCTGTCTACTCTCTTCAGTCCTTTCAGTGTCCCACTTCTTCTTTGCTACCCTCTTTCTCTGTATACACTCCTGAACTTCCTGGTTCCACCACCAAGTCTCCTTGTCCACTTTCCTCTTTCCAGATGACACACCGAGTACCCTCCTACCTGTCTCCCTGATCACATTAGCTGTAGTGGTCCAGTCATCTGGGAGCACTTCCTGACCACCCAGAGTCTGTCTCAGCTCCTCCCTGAAAACTAAACAACATTCTTCCTTTTTCAACTTCCACCACTTCGTCCTCTGCTCTGCCTTTGTCCTCTTCATCTTCCTCACCACCAGAGTCATTTTACACACTAGCATCCTGTGTTGTCTGGCTACACTCTCCCCTACCACTACTTTACAGTCACTGGTCTCTTTCAGATTACAACGTCTACACAAGATGTAGTCCACCTGAATGCTTCTCCCTCCGCTCTTATAGGTCACCCTATGTTCCTGCCTCTTCTGGAAGAAAGTGTTCACTACAGCCATTTCCATCCTCTTTGCAAAGTCTACCACCATCTGTCCTTCTGCGTTCCTGTCCTGAAGACCAAACCTGCCCATCACATTCTCATCACCTCTGTTCCCTTCACCTACATGCCCGTTGAAATCTGCACCAATCACCACTCTCTCACCTCTGGGGATGCTCTGCATCACTTCATCTAACTCACTCCAGAATTTCTCCTTCTCTTCTAACTCACATCCTACCTGTGGGGCATAACCACTCACAACACTGAACATCACCCCTTCAATTTCCAGCTTCAGGCTTATCAACCTGTCTGACACTCTTTTCACCTCAAGAACATTCCTCACAAACTCCTCTTTCAGGATAACTCCTACTCCGTTTCTCTTCCTATCCGACCCATGGTAGAACAACTTGAACCCTGCTCCTAAGCTTCTAGCCTTGCTACCTTTCCACCTGGTCTCCTGGACACACAGTATGTCCACCTTCCTTCTCTGCATCATGTCAATCAACTCTCTAGCCTTCCCTGTCATAGTCCCAATGTTCAAAGTCCCTACTGTCAGTCCTACATTCTTAGCTTTCCTCTTCTCTCTCTGCCTACGAACACACCTTCCTCCTCTCCTTCTTCGTCTTCGACCAACAGTAGTCCAATTTCCACCGGTACCCTGTAGGTCAACAGCACCGGTGGCGGTCGTTGTTAACCCGGGCCCCGACCGATCCGGTATGGAAGTCATTGTCATGATTCGCATTTTTAGTTTGGCATGTGTTTTACGTCGGATGCCCTTCCTGACACAACCCTCTGCATTTATCCAGACTTGGGACTGGCACATGAAGACACTGGCTTGTGCCCCCTGCGGTTGCATTAACTAACATAATAAAATAAAGAAAAAAATAAAAATAAACAAAAACAAAAATGAATAAATAAAAAAGGAAGTTAGGAGAAATAGAAGAATACCTGCAACAGATTAAAATGCAGTAAGAGGTTGTTAGAAATAGAGGGGAGCCTCAGACTGAACAAAAACCAAGAGAAAAAAGGTGGGTTTTCAAATTTGATTTAAAATTGTCAATGGTGGAACAGGACTTAATGTGGGACGGGAGTCTATTCCAGAGCCTCGGAGCAGCAACAGAGAAACTTTTGGTTTTGAGGCATGAGTGAGGGACTGAGAAGAAGTCCTTCCACAGAAGAAGTTGTTGTGAGGAAGAACTAACTGACCTGCAGGCAGAATATGGAAATAGTAGAACAGAAATGTATTGAGCTAATTTTATATTATATTTAATATTGGAGCTAATGTGGGGAACGCCTTCAGCGTGACCGCATCTGAATCATATGTACAACCTAGCCCAAGCTCTGATTGGTGCAATGTCAACACGTGACGCACGCTGGCAGAACTGGAAACTATAAAGAGAGCCGGCTTCACTGTTGTCATCAGAGTGAGCCTAAGAGGCAGAAGTGAAGGTAAACCAAGCACCTCGTAAGCCTTAGCATTGACCTCAACAATCCAGCTGCTAATGGTGTGTTTGGTAGCGGGGCAGCCCTTACGAGGGGGCCCAAAGTCTACCAGTAGGTGGTCGGAATTACACCACTGAGATGTCCGCAGTACATAAATCTCCATGGCTCTGACCCGACAGAGCGGCCACAGCCTATCTTCTTCTGCTGATGCTATAGGATGAAAATGAATGATGAATGATGACATGCCTGAAGGACCATGAGCCGGGTCCTGCTGGCCTGGAACCTTGAATAAAGACTGACTCATCAGAGCTGTCTGCATCTGGGTCCTCTTTACCCCTTTCCCTGTTGTCAAGCCTAACTATATGTAAGACCACCAACATGGCGTCTGTTCAAACAAGAACAGGGTGGTCCCTGACGTCTGTGGTTCACCAGCATCTCTAGGCAATCTGCTGTAGACGATGCACAGACCTTGGGAAGAGCGGTTGTTCATGACTGCACCCCTTCCAGTGCTATGAGTGACCGTCAACAATGACACACTGATCCTAGCACTGGGCCCTGGGTCAGGAACCAATGTTCCTTCCACCTAACTGAGGAATGAAGGCATCTGTGTGTAACCTCTTGTCTAAAAGAGGGTTGCCCCACCACTACCAAGCAGCAAGCCAAGTGGTGTAACGGTGGATGCAGCTGCCATGAGCCCAAGCAGTCTCTCAGACTTTTCGCAGTGAGATGTCGGCCTAGCTACACCCTTGGATTGACTCGATTCCTGTGGGATAGGTTTTGCGCCCGCAATGTAACTGAATCCCACACTACGCCTAGGAACGCAGTCCTTTGGAAAGGAGTAAGCATGCGTCTGCTCCTTTTGAGTATCAACCCCAGGCACTACATGTGGGTGAGCATGACATCTTGATGCCATGTCGCTCAAGTATGCAACTGTGCTATTATCAGCCAGTTGTCTATATAATGGAGGAACCGGACCCCCCTGGGACCTGATGGTGCCAGGGCTGCATCCAGCTACCTTGGGAAAGTGCAAGAGGAGAGTGCTAGACCGAACGGAAGGACCAAATACTGGTAAGCTTTGCCCCCAAAAGCAAACCTCAGGAACTTCCGATGTTCCGGTAGGATAGGAAATGGAAGTGCGCACCCTTTAGATCAATCATGAAAATCCAGTCCTCGAACTGAATGTGCTCACGATCATGGGGATCGTTAGCATGGTGAACCCTGGAAAGGGGACACCAACATTTTTTTATTTCATTGTGCAAATTTGAAAACAGGGCTGGAGCGCATTGCTTAGGCTGGTGACAGAGCTAGGAGGGCTAAAAATGATTACGTTGGTTTTGTTTTCATTTAGATGATGAAAATCCCTCTCCATCCAGCATTTTTAGACAGTTAAAAAGGTTCTTCAGTGAGCAGGTTTCGTGTAACTGGTAGGTTTAATTGTGTTTCATCCGCATAACGGTGGTACAGAATATTTATTTCTCAAAAATAGACCCAGGTGGAAGCATGTATAATGAGAATAAGAAAGGACCTAAGATTGAACCTTGGGGGATGCCACATTTAATGGGAGGAGGAAATGAAGAGCAGTTTCCTGTTATGACTGACAAGGTTCTTTCTTTCTGATAGGATGTAAACCATTTTAACACAGGCCCCTGCAAATTGACTTTGCCAGGCGTTTTAAAAGAATGTCATGGTCGATTGTGTCAAATGCTACACTGAGATAGAGCAGGACTTAAATGGCACAGTTGACAGAGAGAAGGCTGTTTCTCTTCAGCACAGCAGATTCTGTGCTATGCAGAGCTCTAAAACCAATTGGAGTTTATCAATGATGTAGAATGAGTTCAGATCGGAAGAGACCTGGGAGAATACTAGTTCTAGTTTGCCAAGATATGCTGATTTTGTGGTGTTAGGTATAGTAGTGGGCGGCTATGGCTCGGTGGCAGAACGGTCGCCTGTCCATCGGAAGGTCAGCGGTTCAATCCCCCAGCCATGTCGAAGTATCCTTGAGCAAGATACTGAACCCCACAAATGCTCCCAAAGCTGCGCCTTCGGTTTGTGAATGTTCTCATATGTAAGTCACTTTGGATAAAAGCGTCTGCTAAATGACTAAATGTCTGCTAAATTAATAAATGTAGTAGCAGGAGAGTTGTGGGTATCTCTGTCTGGACCTGGTTTGCTGGCTCTGGGACACAGTCTAGTCCTTTCTATATGCTGGTTTCGCAGCAGCAATTGTAGTGACAGTTTGCTAACCCACAACCTAGCTAACATTAGTTACATTACTTGCTGTGTCATCGTTCTCTCATTGTATTTGTCATTGCATTGGATTTCACTAGAATTGCAAACCGCACTTTTAAGGTGCGTGAGCCTAGGATGTTGGGGTGAATGGTATCACGACGGAAAAGGCTGGGTGTTTCCAGAAGAGTTCCATCCATCCATCCATCCATCCATCCATTTTCTACCGCTTATCCGGGGCCGGGTCGCGGGGGCAGCAGTCTAAGCAGAGACGCCCAGACTTCCCTCTCCCCCGACACTTCCTCCAGCTCTTCCGGGGGAATACCGAGGCGTTCCCAGGCCAGCCGAGAGACGTAGTCCCTCCAGCGTGACCTAGGTCTTCCCCGGGGCCTCCTCCCGGTTGGACATGCCTGGAACACCTCCCCAGGGAGGCGTCCAGGAGGCATCCGGGACAGATGCCCGAGCCCCCTCAGCTGACTCCTCTCGATGTGGAGGAGAAGCGGCTCTACTCTGAGCTCCTCCCGAGTGACCGAGCTCCTCACCCTATCACTAAGGGAGCGCCCAGCCACCCTGCGGAGGAAACTCATTTCGGCCGCCTGTATCCGGGATCTTGTCCTTTCAGTCATGACCCAAAGCTCATGACCATAGGTGAGAGTAGGAACGTAGATCGACTGGTAAATAGAGAGCTTTGCCTTGCAGCTCAGCTCCTTCTTCACCACGACAGACCGGTACATCGACCGCATCACTGCGGAGGATGCACCGATCCGCCTGTCAATCTCCCGCTCCGTCCTTCCCTCACTCGTGAACAAGACCCCAAGATACTTAAACTCCTCCACTTGGGCCAGGAGCTCTCCACCAACCTGAAGGGGACAAGCCACCCTTTTCCGACTGAGAACCATGGCCTCGGATTTGGAGGTGCTGATTCTCATCCCCGCCGCTTCACACTCGGCGGCAAACCGTCCCAATGCACGCTGAAGGTCCTGATTTGAAGAAGCCAACAGGACAACATCATCTGCAAAAAGCAGAGATGAAATCCTGTGGTCCTCAAACTGGACTCCCTCCGGCCCCCGACTGCGCCTAGAAATCCTGTCCATATAAGCAATGAACAGGACCGGTACTTGCTGTGTCATCGTTCTCTCATTGTATTTGTCATTGCATTGGATTTCACTAGAATTGCAAACCCCACTTTTAAGGTGCGTGAGCCTAGGATGTTGGGGTGAATGGTATCACAACGGAAAAGGCTGGGTGTTTCCAGAAGAGTTTGAAGTTATTAATAAAAGCTATTTGTGGACTGAACAGGTGGACAGCAGCCAGGTGAGGAGGTGCTGAGTGGGCCTAAAATGACCAATGCCACGTTCGAGTTGGGCGATGGGACTACTGTTACGACCCATGCATAGGATGAAACTCCCCAGGAACAGAGCGACAAATGAATTGCAGCCCTTTATTTAACATAGTACAACTTTAGGGTGGGTGAACAGCAAAATAATAAACCAAAGGAAGCTAAAATTATAACCTAATTGAAAACAAAATACAAATCACTTAATCTAACTCCTATTACCAAAACAGGAGAAAATGGGTGAAAACCAAAATGCTACCCACCCCAAACCAACCCCGGGCTGTTTATCAGTTAATAGATATTTCACATTCTGTAGGCTCTAGACTCGCTAGTTGTCAGATTTGTAGTGGAGAGGAGAGAAACCAGCCCTTAATACCACCCACTTGAAGGCTGGAACCAATCCGCTCCTCGGAACAACCTACACATTCAATCAATCACTTAACCAGCATCATCCAGGCTCACCTGAAACACATCACACACACAACAGAAGGAGAGAGAGAAACGAGAACCACAGCACATACACAGGAGATCTCATAGTAAAACACAGCATTATTATACGACTGGGGTCGTATCACCAGAGATCAAGATCTGTATATCGTGAACCGTGAGGGAGTCAATGAGTTTAGTGAAGTCACGTTTTAGTATTTCAGAGGACTGACTGGGAATGTTATTGCAGCCGACATGGACGATAACATCCTGGGCTAGAGGGATACTTATCCTGGAAAACATTCCCAGTATCCTGGCCATCTTTTCCAGGATATCAGTCAAGCCAAGCCTGAGGCAGCAGGGCCACCCAGGTGTGGCACGTGGAGATATCGGAGGCGACAGTGAGCTGTGGAACCCATGCGACGGCATGGAAGAGGCTGGGATACAACCTGTCTGATTGTCTGACTGCTTCCGTTTCTTGCCCCCTCGGAGTTTATTGCAGCGATGTTACTGTGTTCCCAGATCTCAGCAAACACTTACAATGTTATCATTACCAATAGAAATAAAATAAAATAAAATAAAACACAATTTCTGATAAACTGAAGTTTTCCTTTAATATTGTTCACTTATTGCTTTCATTGCATTTGCAGTGTTGTGCAAGTTCACACTTCACAAGCACTAGGTTAAATTTCAGTTTAATTAGTTCACGTTCATAGTTCACAATTTAGAAATTTTAACTAAGTTAACAGTACCAAAAAATGAAGTAGTTTACATTTATTTCTTCAGTTTTTTCCTTTACAAAATGCTGTAAAATTGACTTGGGTAGAGGAACTTTGCAGCTGTTAGCTTGTGGTCTTATCCTTTGATGATTTCTTGTCTCACTGATATTTCCCAAGACTGGTTGGATGCTTCAGCTCATTGTGTCATTTCAAAAACCTGTGACCCATCAGATTCTGTGACCCAAATCACCAGCATGCCTGGTATTGTAAATGTAAATGGACTGTACTTGTATAGCGCCTTTCTAGTCGTCCGACTACTCAACGCGCTTTCACACTACATATCACATTCATACAATGATGACAGGAGCTAACTGCCCATCAGTACAAATTAAACTAACCATTCACACACACTCACACACCGAAGGCGCACACACCCCACATTTTGGGGTTCAGTATCTTGCTCAAGGATCCTTCGACACATGCCTGGGGGAAGCCGGGATCGAACCGCCGACCTTCCGATTGGTGGACGACCCACTCTGCCACCAAGCCACTGCCGTGTATTGTAAAACACAGAGCGAGAATGAACGACGCTCACGTTCAGTTCACTAAAAACATGCAATTATAATTGCTCCATAGAGAATTATCACCCAACTCTGCAGTTTTGCTCAACCCTATTGAAACTTTATACCCTCTTTAAGCTCATTATTTTGGTTTTATTGCCTGCACTTACGGTTTGGTCCTACCACTCTCATCAACTGTTGTTTCTGGATCCAGCAGAAAGCAAGGCAAACAATCCACTGTGCTTGGCACCAGAAGGCAGACAGACAAAGTTAGCTGGTTTAGACACAGATAAAATACCCAGTTATATGTGTGAGGGAGTGTGTGTGAATGATTAGTTTACTTTGTACTGATGGGCAGTTAGCTCCTGCTGCTGACTGTGTGTGAATAGGTTGAACCTGATATGGTAAATGAACTGTACTTGTATAGCGCCATTCTAGTCTTTCCAAGAACTCAAAGCACTTACACTATATATCACATTCACCCCATTCGCTGATGGCAGGAGCTAACTGCCCATCAGTACAAATTAAACTAATCAATTACACACACTCACACGCCGAAGGCTCAGCTTCGGGAGCAATTCCCGGGTTCAATTAATTCCAATATAACTCTATGTCTGCTTGATGTGTAAATAGGCAATTAGCCTTATTAGACATGTTAGCCATATCAACTTTAAAGGACAGTTTCTGCCCACAAGTGACAAAAAAACAAACAGTGTTACATTCCTTTATCGCCAATATTGTTGTGTTTGCTATATATTCATATGTAAATGCATGTAGCAAACATAATACATAATAACATATTCAGTCC
Source organism: Coreoperca whiteheadi (assembly GCA_011952105.1). Taxonomy (NCBI): domain Eukaryota; kingdom Metazoa; phylum Chordata; class Actinopteri; order Centrarchiformes; family Sinipercidae; genus Coreoperca; species Coreoperca whiteheadi. The sequence continues at coordinate 28,610,793 of CM022489.1, forward strand.
AGGCCCCACCTATGCCAAAGATAAAATAACTGACACAATTTGTGAGTGTTCATTGATAAAGCACGAGAGGATCCCTAAGCAAAGATACACATAAAGGTTTTCTGTCCAAAACAAAGTGTTTTATACGTAGAACACCTATGACGATATGTTTTTTTTAAACAATAAATATTGTTTCTCCTTTAGTGCACAGATAAAAATGACTGGGTTATAAATTAAAATATGATATCTCTTAACCTCTTGGAGCAATTTATACAGATAATATGCAAGTCTACAGGGTGAGAACAGGCATGTGAAATAATACATCAACACATAATGACATTATGTGGGTGCTCTACCAGGGTGAATAAAGGCAAGGAAGACAACTTCTAGGTTCTTCTGGAAACTGTCTGTATTTTGAACCATAAAAATGTAAGCAACTGAGGCGGGTCACCTGGTCTGAAAGAGTTTATCCAAGTCAGAAATGGGATTTAAGTTGTCAGGTATCCGGCCCAACCACTCGGCAATTTGAATCTGAATTCATCCAACTTGGTATTAAGTTTAGTGTTCACATCCATGCAGTCTTCAGTTCTCCACAGTTGGCAGCTGGTACTTCCTTGACTCAAACGTCTTACATGGCTTTCCCACTGTGGCATTCAGGCATGTTAAAGTTCCAGATTTTTCCAGAGGCTTCACTGAGAAGCTTCAATGAGTGAGAAAAACTACAGTTGAAAAGCAATAGCAGATAGTTGTTGATATTTAAAGTCCATCATAGGAAATTACAATATAGTTAACAGCCATGTTTGTGATCCAACAACATTTTTTGTAATCCAATGTAAGGAACTACAATAGTCAGCCATGTTTATATTCTGTCCTGAAACACATCTCCACACGTTCTGGCTTCATTTTCGCTTTACACAGATCACTGAAGACATCTGAAAAAACAAAAAAGAATCAAGTCAGATTAAACTTTAAAAACATCTTATATAATATACAAAACATGCATGGGGAAATAAGGATAAACTGTGGTATTCAAAAACAGTGTTTAAGAAGAGCGATGCACAACCTGTACTGCAGCGTCAATAAAACATAACACACCAAAATATGGAGCTTTAATAGGAGTGTAAAACAAGGATACATAATAGTGAGGCGTTCAATATCTGCAAAAATATTAGCCAGTAGAGTGCATAAAGACTAATAGAGAAGGCAGACATGGGCAATCAACACAGACTGGTGAAGAGGGCTTCTGGTAAATGGGCTTCACTTAATAAAAATAATCAGAATAAGAATCAGAATAAGAAATACTTTATTAATCCCCGAGGGGAAACTCTTTGTAACAGCAGCTCACGTCAGTGCACACAAGAATGGAAGTACTAAGCAAGGCAAAAAGCAAAAATATAATACACTACATAATACATGTAAGTACAAAATGAAGGTCAACCGCTAGAGTGTGGAGTTCTGTCCTCCAAGTATGAAAAAAACCCTGAAAAACAGAAAAAAAGAGATACACGGAATAGAAAAGGAGGGCAAGTGAGGAGAATAAATGGATAGTCATATTGAAGAGGGGAGGTTCCATAACAAAAAAAGCAAGTCCATGGCAAACATTTCAAAAACAGCATGAAAGCGAGGTGGTGGAGCGAGGACAGAGGGCTGTTGGGATTCAGGTATAGCATGTTTGGTTATTAGCAGAAATATCAAACATATTTCTGAATATTAATACAATTATTAAAATGATTAAAAAAGCTGCAGTCCTACACACATCTCTGCGCTTCCAGAGTAGTTACCTACCCATCAAATCAAAAGTTAACAGAACTTCTCATCTCATTTTCTACCACTTGTCCCCGTTTAGGGGTCGTGGGTGACTGGAGCCTATTCCAGTGACTTTGGGCCTTAGGTGGGGTACAATTATCAATTATCCTACACATGCACTTTGGACGGTGGGAGGAAGCCAGAGAACCCAGAGAGAACCCACGGTAACTTAACAGAAATTTTTATACATAAAAACTTATCTGAATTCTCAGAATTTCTATCAGGTATAGTACTTAAAACAGATAAAGTAATTATTTTAGGTGATTTTAATATTCACGTGGATGTTGAAAATGATAGTCTTATCTCATTAGTAGATTCAGTTGACTTCTGTCAGAATGCACGGCGGAGCTTTGTTTGTTTGGTTAATGTTTGTTTGTTAGTTACTATTCATCGTTTCTGTTTGTTAATTACGTGCCAATGTTTAGTCCACACGTTTTGTTTGTCTCGAATATAAACGTCAGCAATCGGATGTAAACAATGGATTGTAACATGATTTACCAGGAACTCTGTCTGGCGATCACCCTACTCTCTTTACTCCTGACAAACGCCGAGCCATCCAGGATAACCTACGGCAGACTTCAACTACTTCAGCTGGGCCTAACAACACAGCTGCAGTGGACACCTCCACAGACTTTCCTTTGGAATGCCTACGGCCAATTGAACAGCGACTTGTCAGGATCAAGAGGACGCGTGGTTCGAGAGGAGGAATTAAACGCAGAGTTCGGGCAAGGGGATTTAAACCACCACTACCAACAATAGTCCTCTCTAATGTGAGATCGCTAAGGAACAAGATAGATGAACTTCATGCATCTATGCAATACCTGTATGAATACAGAGATAGTTGTCTGCTATGTTTCAGTGAGACTTGGTTAAACCGAACAGTGACCGATGACAGCCTTTCCCTACCTGGCTTTGGCACACCGTTAAGACTTGACAGAGAACGACAAGCCACCGGGAAATCGATTGGTGGAGGACTTTGCATGTATATTAACACCGAGTGGTGTAAACATCATATAATCAGACACACCTTCAATTCCCCACACCTAGAACTCCTGTCGCTTTACCTTAGACCCACATATCTACCATGAGAGTTTGGGCAACTATTCGTGTGTCTAGTGTATATTCCTCCAGACGCAAATTATAAAGAGGCAGCAGATAAGATTTATCGCCACATACAAGAGCTTGAGGCGGTGTCCCCAGACACCCCCAAACTTATTCTGGGTGACTTTAATGGCTGCTCCTTGTCATCAGCACTACCCCACTATCAGCAATATGTGAAGTGTGCCACGCACGGATCAAAAACAATTGATCTATGTTATGGCAACATAAAAAATGCATACAAAGCCATTAAAAAACCACCAGTAGGCGGGTCATCACAACACTGTCTTTTTTCTGCCCTCGTACTGTCAAAAACTGAAAAGGGAAAAACCAAAATCCTCATCAGTAAGGGTGTGGGAGGATGACAGCGCTGCAGGGCTGTTTTGACTGCACGGAGTGGAGTGTCTTTGACTGTGCGGACCTCAACGACCATGCGGATGTCATCACGTCTTATATTAACTTCTGCGTGGATAATATGATCCCGACAAAACGTGTGAAACAGTTTGCTAATTCTAAACCTTGGATTACGACCGACATTAAGAAACTGTTGGCGGAGAAAGAAAGAGCGTTTAAAGCAAATGACAGACGTGGGGGGAAGCTGATTCAGCGGGAATTACAGACCAAAATCAAACAGGGCAAGAGACAATATAAAGACAAAGTTGAACAACAACTCAAGGAAAACAACTCGTGGAGGGGTATTAAAACTATAATCGGTCAAAATCAACACTCTAACACCACGGTACATACAGTCGAGCAGGCGAATGCTCTGAATGATCACTTTGCGAGATGGGAGAGTGACGTGCCAGTCAGTCCAATCAGCCTTAGTGGAAGTGCTCCAAGCGCACCAATCACGGTAAGCTGTGAGGAAGTGGGGCGGATCTTCTCCCATATAAGGGCACGGAAAGCTGCCGGCCCTGACAGGCTGGAAGGCATCATCCTAAAGAGCTGTAAAGAACAACTAAGCCCGGTGTTCAGAGGACTGTTTCAGAAATCAATTGACACGCACACAATTCCAGTGATATGAAAAACAGCGGAAATTGTACCACTTCCTAAGAAACCCAAACCAGTTGGACTAAATGATTTTAGGCCAGTGGCACTCACTTCTGTTGCCATGAAGTGCTTTGAGTGGATCATTTTAACACGTCTTAAAATACAAACTCATGCACACATGGACACATTACAGTTTGCATACAGAGAGAGGAGGGGAGTGGAAGATGCTGTCACAACCCTCCTGAATGGAATTTATAAACATCTGGAAACACCTGCCTCTCATGTACGCATTATGTTTGCAGACTTCTCTTCAGCTTTCAACATCATTCAGTCACACATGTTGATAGAGAAGCTGACCCAGTGCTGCAGTGGATTCAGGACTTTTTAACAGGCAGACAACAGTATGTGAGGGCGGGTTACAGTCATTCTAGAACCATCATTACAAACACGGGTGTGCCACAAGGATGTGTTTTATCACCATTGTTATTTATTTTATACACTAATGATTGTGTTAGCCACCACTCCAACTGCTCACTAATTAAGTGCAGATGATGCTGCACTAGTTTTTTAACAGATAGTGATCAAGACTACAGGTCTGAGGTTGATCATTTCCATGATTGGTGCAATCAAAATTCACTTATTTTAAACGTGTCTAAAACAAAAGAAATGGTGATTGATTTTAGGAAAAGGCCCCCTCCATTGCAACCTATCACTATTAATGGAACAGTCATTGAGACCGTGGAGGAGTATAAGTGCCCAGATGGGCACCATTATTGATCACAAACTCACCTGGTCTTCTAACACATTGGCACGATACTCAAAAGCACAGCAAAGGCTCCATTTTTTAAGGAAACTGCGCAGTTTTAATGTAGACACCACAACTCTGACATTGTTTTATTTAACTTTTATTCAGAGTGTGGTGACTTTCGCCATCCAGTGCTGGGGGGATGCTCTTTCTGTCCAAAACAGAAACATGCTGGACAGGGTGACTAAGATGGGCAGGAAAATCACTGGATCCGAAATAAAAAGCATAATTGTCCCCCCACACACACCCACATACACACACACCCTATCGGCTTGCTGATTGTGTGTGTGAGATTGTGTATGTTTAATTTAGACTATAGTGATTGTTTGCAGATGTTATTGATTGTTAATTGATAATAAGGTTAAATAAAAATTATTGTATATTTTAAGGAGCAGTTGGCTGTGGTTATTCTGTGTATTTGTTGTGATAATAGCTGGTTGTGATAGTCAGTGCTCGGGTTCACCATTCACTGTCCATTATTAGTGTAAGGTTATATTATAATTATCAAAAGTTTTAGGTGGACAGCCACCTTTGAGATTGTTTTCACATTTGGTTATTGGTCCCTGATGTAAGGTGGTGCCTCGTAATTATGAATCTATATTAATAACTTAATAACATTAAGTGTTTTATTAATATTCATAAATATCTAATTTCTGTTAATAACCAAACCTGCCCTACCCAACAATTTCAACCTCTCAATATAAAGGTCACACATTAACACTGGACAAAAACCAGGAAGTGTGTAAACTTCCTTTCTGAACTCATAGCACGTTGTTGTATATCTTCAGAGGTGTTGACAGCTGCTACAGTGGCAAGGCTTCTTTCTTTGTTGAAAGATTTTGTCGTGACTTTGTATTTGACAGAGTTGTGAGAATGAGCTTCTTGAATACTTCTAAAGAGGGGGTCACAGACAGTTTTCACCTGTCGCTCAATGAAGTCGACCAAGTCAGAAAACATGGCCCTGTAACCCCTGTGTTCCTGTAGGTCACAGGCAACAGCCCTCCACCTTTCCCGCAACTTGTATGGTAGCTTAATTGCAATGAGCCTGAGATTAAATGGCACATTCATCTCTTCCAGGTACTGTAAACTTAACATCATATTACAGCACCCTCTTAAAACCAATGAAAGTTCATGTAGAGAGCCGACATCCTCCGATTTTGTTATAGGCGCCTTTTCCAAATAAGCTGCTGCAATTTTTATTTAATTTCCGAAGTGTTCCTTTAAAAGATTCTTGGCTCGTTCATAGCCTGTCTCCTTTGGCATATGAATTCACCTCCTAACCAACAATCTTGGTTGCCCTCTTGTACACTGTTCCAGATAATATAGGCGATCTTGATTATTTGTTGTTTTTCTTTCAATGCCTTTCTCAAAAGCTCTCATAAAAGATCCATATTGTAGAAGGTCGCCATCGAACACTGGTATGACTCTTGGTGGAAGAGATGTTGAGTATTGTTGCTCAACCAGTTGCTCAGTCATTTCAGTTTGACACTTAATGATATTGTCGATGGTCTGTCTTGTGTTTCCATAGGAAGTATGAGTTGTAGGAACATTGTCGCTACTGTGGTCCTGTTGAGCATCACTAATTTATATATTATTTCTCTCTGCCCTATGAGAAGTATGCCTTTGTTGCCTTGAGGAGAAAATGTGTGGGAGTTGGTGGAGTACACATTGTTCTTATGTTTGTACATACTTGCTTTCTTTAAGACGTGCACCCATGGATGTTGAATAAGGAAGCTGTGACAAAATAACTGGTGGCCTGTGGTCTCATTTCTCTACTGCAATATGAATTCATGCCATCAGATGGTACCCCTCTGGAGCTTCACACTTGACCAGTTTCCAATATAGATAACTTTGCATTGGTGGCTGCTAATTCAGTTTCTATTGCCAGTTGTTACTTTTTCCTTCTGAGTCTTTCCTGCTCCATGAGCAATTGTTCCTCCTCTGTTTCTAAAGCATGTGTTTTCTCTAGGGCAGCCATGCGTTGAACAAGCACTGCTCTTTTTGCTTTCGCCTTTATGCGAGCAGAGGAGGTGGTACTGGACATTTTAGAGATGGCAGATGAGTGAGATTTGCAATTTGAGGAGACATTAAATACACTGTCATCAGGTCCTATGTCAGAGTTGACAATATTTCCAAGCATCCATCAGCCATTCCCTTGTATGGCGCAAGAATGTTTCATTATTTTTACTTTTATGTCCAAACCAGATTTGCTGTTTTTTGTGTTCATCCTCAGGCATTGGCATTTCCATTAAGGAAAAATGGGCTTCATTAACATAATTGCACAGTTTATTAAACTCCTTTTAAAAGATTTTCTATCTCAAAAAGTGTTTCATTTGTGATTTTAAGAGATAGCAACTTGTCCAACCTGTTTGATTTTGTCAAGGTGCTTTAGTTTAGATTTCTGTGTTTTCTGGAGAATATTAAACATGTACATTATACCTTTTGTTGTCATTTTCCTCTCTCTTTTTTCCGTTTCACTTGTGGCAGCATTACCATCATTTTCAATAATAGCATAATTTTTCACAGCATCCACTGTAACTTCAATTTCAACAGCATCCATTTTAACGACATTTTCAACACCATCCATTTTAACAACCGTTTGTTCAATATAACATTTATAGTTAAGTTCAATAAAGTTCACGATACTGAGCAAAGTTCATCAGCGATCATGAGTGCACAAACCACATCAAAAAGCTGCTCAGAGGGTAAATGATCTGAGCGATAAGATTTCCGTACAAAACACAAGCAAGCCAGTCCGACTTCCAATTTCCATTCATACATGCTGTGGGTTTTCCAATAAACCTAACAGCATACGACAACATAATGCAGCTCCTCTTGGAATGTGAAAAGCGCAGCTTGGCTTATCCATCGGTGCCAGTCCTATCTTGCCTTCGGATTTGCAGCGCAGTTTGGTGATTCATGGTGCTTGTGATAAAGCAATTCCAATACGTCCTTTCCAGCATCCTCATCCGCTGGATCCTCTGTGACGTTCGTTTCCTTTGGGTACGGTCCTTACTTTTGTAGTGACTATTGATTCATTTTTACATGTTCCAACATAGTCACTTGCATAGGTGAAAAAGAGTAGATTCTTATATACTTACATATCCAAGATGAATGAAATGTCCATAGCAGTGGCATATCTTTGGGTGATGTTCCCATTTATTGCAGTGGGATGACCGTTACATACCAACTATTACTTTGACAAGATGAACTTGCACACAAATTGATATAAAGTATTGCTGTATATGCTACGCCATGCTCCCATTTACTTCTTACGGTAAGAACCGTGTGTTCCCACCACCTATGCTCAAAAAGCCAAAGTTACCTTTGACCTTAAAACACCTGACTAATATGTACATGGACTGTACTTGTATAGCGCCTTTCTAGTTGTCCGACTACTCAAAGTGCTTTCACACTACATATCACATTTACCCATACACACACTGATGGAAGGAGCTAACTGCCTATCAGAACAAATTAAACTAATCATTCAGACACCGAAGGCACAGCTTCGTGAGCAACTTGGGGTTCAGTAGCTTGCTCAAGGATACTTCAACACATGGCTGGGGGAAGCCGGGATCAAACTGCCGACCTGCTGATTGGTAGATGACCCGCTCTTCCACCAAGCCACACCCACTGTATATTACCTCACAGACTAAACATATATCACAGACTAAACATATACCACCCTCTAGTGGTCAAAATATTAAAGACTAAATACATATAGAAATATTTACATACATTAGAAAATATGCTAAATGGCTCCTACACTGTGTATTGACAGGATGTGGTTGTATGTGCTAATGTGTTCTCAGCCCTTATACAAATATACCACACATTGCCAACAGCAAGACCTCAGGGGCTGTGACAGGGACACTGTGTGTATTGTGGGTGTAAAATGACAGCCTAAATCTGGAAAGGTGCAACTCACTCATGGGGTATGTTAGCAAGTTTATTAAGTCTTGTGTTGAAAAAAGTGACGAACACCAGTGTATACTCATGTATACACTGGTGATCGTCACTTTGTCCCTGAAGTCCATTTATACACACAAAAAACATGTACCAAAATCCACAGACGTACACAAAGGGTGTATATGATACACACAGCAGCACACAGTTCATCAGTCACATTTTGTTAAGTTCTAAACAGGTGAAAAAAGAGAGGACTTAGGAATTTCCTAATTTTCCTCAAGTGGGGAGGAAAGACGAGTTTGAGTGAGTGTGTGAGACCTTTTAGCAGCAAAAACCCATAGATGCAGACGACAGGAAAAGGTTTTAAGGAAATATGCATGAGCTGATGAAAAATTAGCAGTTTCAAAGCAAGTCAAACTTTTATCTAGCAGAGTTTTAGCACTTCCAAATGCAGAGAGCTTGCATTAGACCAAACAACTCTTTCAGCAATAGATTTCAGAGGCTGTTTCTCCATAACATTTAGCATTTACATTTAGTCATTTAGCAGACACTTTTATCCAAAGCGACTTACATATGAGGAAGACAATGGAAGCAATTATAATGACACAAGGTAACAAAAAGCATAAGTGCATCAAAAGCCCAGCACAGTATACAAAGCTATTGATAGGAAGGGTTTTTTTTTTAAGAGAAGAGATAGAAAGGAAGAAGAAGTTAGTGATTGTCAGTTAGGTGTTGATGGAAGAGATGCGTTTTCAGGTGCTTTTTAAAGGTGGCTACAGAATCTGCTGATCTTGTAGAAGCAGGCAGATCATTCCAGCAATGTGGAACGGATCCAGAGAAGGTGCGCGAGAGTGATTTTTTTCCTTTTTGGGATGGTACCACCAGACGTTCATTTGCAGAGCGCAGGGACCTGGTAGGAACATAGGTCTGTATTAGCGAGCGAAGATATGATGGTGCAGAACCAGTGGTGGTCTTGTAGGCCAGGAGCATCGCCATAAAGGCACTAGCCTCTGTTTTTCTGGCAAGCCAAAAGGATAGATGATGGGGTGAATGATACAAAGATTTATTATTCTGAATCCACTGTGTTTTCAGCTGCCTCCCTTGATTTGGCAATAGACTATTAGTCACATGTTGTTTTTGTATCTCCCACTGCTTCACCACTGTAATGTAGTGAATTACATTTTAATTCCAAACAAGCCACACTGAGCCTTTAATCCTGGAAGAGAGAGTGAGTAGGGCAGCAGAGGAGCAGCTGTTGCACTGGTCTCATGTCCTTTGGTTTGGCCTTGGTTGATAAATGTGGACCAAACTCAAGATAGACTTTTAACCAGGGTAGCCATGGTATTGGTGATGATTACAGATAGCAGTGGAGGAAGTGGAAAAAAGACTTCCCTTATGCAAAACTACATAATATAATCAACACTGACACAAACTAACACAATTCAACATAACAGCTCAATGTCCGATTTTTCTTAAATTCCTGTCAGAGAGGATGGATTCAACTCAATATCTGAGACTGAAGTTTATGGTGTTGTTGTATTGCAATGTATTGCATTGTAAAGCCCATCCATACATTTTTTATATCCATTTATGCTCTTCAGGGTCGTGGGAGGCTGGAGCCCAGCATGCATTAGGCTAGGCAGGGTACACTGTGGACAGGTTGGCAGAGTGTTACAAGGTATAAGAGCATATATAGCACATATAACTGGCATGTACTGATTTTGTAAGGTGTCCTAGTTTATATATAGGGTTGGGAATTGTTTGAAATTAATATAATTCAATACTATGTCTGATACAAAACCTGAGTTTTTCGGTACAAAACCAAAATGACACTATTTTCAATACCTAACTTTGAGAAATATAAACGTTCTACAAAATATATTTTTATCCATTAACAAAAGAAGCTAGATTTCACAAATGTTAAATGATATCTGAATACAAGCAGCCATACAAGAACTTTGCCTAAATAAAATATTCCAAATTGTTGCAACATTTTGAATTCTGATCAAAGAATAAATAAATAAGATTCTGAATCTGATAGCCAACATTTGGTGCTGGATTTGAAGGTACTTCGTGTCTTTATTATGCAATCAAACAGAATAGGTTTGAGAGAAAAACTTTCCATATTGCAATCAAAAAATAGATTTGAAAGCGAAACTATTGAGCGTTGGGGTTTATCATGACTGAAGGGGCACCAAGTTGTGTTGGTGCAATCAATTGGATTTGGCTATCAATATTATGAAAGAAAATCATAAATAATGACTTTAATTAATAAAAACCTTGGGGCACCCCGCTCAGAAATGAATGGAAATGATTAATTGCGTCTCATAAAATACACTAAACTATCAATTTGGAACTCAGATTATTGATTAAATTAATAACTATAACCCAAATTTACCATTAATAGCTTGTAGGTGAAGGATTTGGAATGCAACACAGAGGTTGGAAAATGATTCACTCTTGTGAGACATTAAAGAGACCAGCATAATTATACACAAGCATTTATTAGCTGAAGGCCAAACTAGCAGTGTATCTGTGTGTGATATGTAAGCTAATAGTGCCAAATTAAAAGGAGTTAGTTAGCATGCATAGACACTGTGTGTAGTATAACGAACTAAAATTAATTTAGCAGTGGCTACCAAATTAAGCTAAGTGACTGAAAACGCATCACAACAATACATCTTAATGAAATCACATCAGTATTGTTACCAGTCCAAGGGGAAGAAGAGAAGAGCCTGTTGTCTATTGTCTTCCTTACAGTTAGCTCGGTGCTAACTCCCTAAGTTGCTTCTTAAAGTTAGCTGTGTGCAATAGCTGTTGGTGCTGAACTTTGTTGCAGAAATCTTATGCAAGATCTCGCATGACTGCCATTATAGTGAGAGATCAGTTCTGAAGGACGGCAGGCTTCTGTGTTGCGGCCTGACCCTTTATCCTTTCATCGGGGGTCTGCCCTGGCAGATTTATCTGGGAAGCAAGCAGCTGCTGGCTGGAGCAAAGCCAGGAGGAAGAGTGGAAGTTAAAGGACAAAGGCCACTGGGTGTCTTTATTAACCTGGTGTCCTCCAGGGTCACAGGTTAGACTGACCAATGGTTGCTGGAAGCTCGTCGCATGGGATGAGTTCTGTTGGAGGAGTTCTATTGGAGGAGTTCATGCCTCCGGGAATTCTGGGAGACTGAGTTCCATTGCTTTCAGGATTGTTGGACAAAGAATGCTGTCTTTTAATAACATTCAGTTAAAATCACCCACATGAATTAACTTATCCATTGAGTCCCAACACAAAAATTATATGTTTGAGCTGGTGCACGTTCATCAATCTATCTATCCATCCATCCATCCATCTTCTTCCCATTATCAGGGGCTGGGTTGCAGGGGTAGCATTCTAAGCAGCAACGTCTAGACATCCCTCTCCCCAGACACTTCTTCCAGCTCTTCTGGGGGAATACGGAATTCCCAGGCCAGCCGAAAGACATAGTCCCATTCAGAGTATCCTTGGTCTTCCACGGAGCCTTCTCCTGGAGGCGACCAGGAGGCATCCGGAACAGATGCCCGAGCCACCTTAGCTAGCTCCTCTCAATGTGGAGGAGCAGCAGCTCTACTCTGAGCTCTGAGTGACCAAGCTCCTCACCCTATCTCTAAGGGAGCACCCAGCCACCCTGCTGAGGAAACCCCTTTTTGCCACCTGTATACAGGATCTTGTCCTTTCGGTAATGACCCAAAGCTCATGACCATAGGTGAGAGTAGGAACATAGATTGACCAGTAACAGGTGAGTATATCGACCGCATCACTGCAGAAGCTATGCCAATCCGCCTGTCAACCTCCCGTCCCATCCTTCCCTCACGCATAATCAAGACCTCAACTCCTCCACTTCAGGCAGGAGCTCTCCACCAACCTGAAGGGGGCAAGCCAACCTTTTCCGGCTGAGAACCATGGCCTCGAAATTGGAGGTGCTGATTCTCATCGCAACCACACACACTCGGATACAAACCATCCCAGTGCATGCCAAAGGTCCTGGTTTGATGAAGCCAACAGGACAGCATCATCTGCAAAAAGCAGAGACGAGATCCTGTGGTCCCCAAACCAGACCCCCTCCGGCCCCTGGCTGTGCCTAGAAATCCTGTCCATAAAAATAATGGACCGGTGACAAAGGGCAGCCCTGCCAGAGTCCAACATGCTCTGGGAACAAGTCTGACTTACTGCAGGCAATGCAAACCAAACTGCTGCTTTGGTCATATAGGAACTGGACAGCCCTTAGCAGAGGGCCCCGGCCCCCATACTCCAGGAGCACCCCCCACAGGTCGCCACGAGGGACACAGTCGAATGCCTTCTCGAGATTCACAAAGCACATGTCGACTGGTTTTATCTTCTTGCAACCTGGCTTGTTCATGAAGATGTTATGTTATGATATGTTAGCCTAAATGAATCCACTCCCCCGAGTCATATTAATAGTTGCATTCCTCGAGGCACCGGCCGAGAAGGTGAATTGTAGCCATCTTCGACTTAAGCCTATCAATCAACCCTAAATAAATTATAACTCATTCGAAGCTTTGTACTAAGTCTTTCAAACCCAACCTGAAAAACAGGACAGCCAATCCTATTTGTTATAGTGTCCTTATTCTGAGTTTTTATCTCAGAATTCTCAGTTTCTATCAAGTTTAGTCCTTAAAACAGAAAGTAATTATTGTAGGTGATTTTAATATTCATGTGGACATTGAAAATGCTAGTCTTGTACTGTGCTTATCTCATTATTAGATTTGATTGGCTTCTATCAGTGTACATAAATCCACTCATTGTTTTAACCACACACTCGACCTTGTTCTGGTATACGGCACTGAAATTTAACATTTGCATCTCTAAGATCCTTCAAAAAAGAGTTGCCAATGAGTTGCGTGACTTTCTACATAACAATAGCTTATTTGAGGATTTTCAGTCATAGGCGGCTGCATATATGAAAATAAAACATATAACCCTACAAAAATTCTAACAAAAGGTTTCTCAGCTGTTTTTTGCAGTATGGCCAAAAATGAAGATCAGGAGCAGGCATTCATTTAAGTTTGCTCTTACCTCGAGAGTAGTGATGAGGAACAGTTTAAGAAAAAAATAAGGAATATCTGACAAATCCAGATTCTTTTTTTAAAGTATATTTTTACAGGCTTTTTATGCCTTTAATAGATAGAGACAGTTGTAGAGAGTGGAAATGGGAGACAGCGAGAGAGGGGGATGACATGGAGCAAAGGACCAGGCCAGAATTTAACCCGGGTCCGCTGTGGTGAGAACTGTAGCCACGTACATGGGGCGGGCGCTCTACCAACTGAGCTAACCGTGCTTCTGACAAACCACAGGAAATCAATACCCAAGAGAAAATTGATAGAACAGTATCAGCACAATGTACATTTCACTAAAAGCGAAGGCCTCCATGACCATAGTGACAGTGAGAGAGAAGACATCACAAATACTACGATTTTATTTCAGCGAACAAGAAAAGGATGAGGAATCCCAGAAACAAGCAATCATACAAACAGCTGCTCGATCGATCAAAAGTGATATCAAGTCCAATATCTCGTTCGTTACGGATCAATATCCAAACACAAAGTCACTTGAGCTTGAGTCTGCCCTTTCGTTTGTTCCTGAGACTCTCTGTACACTTTTGAATGGTCTTTTTGTGGGAAAGGTTACAGGAATTGGACAGGCAACTGTCCAGGCAGCACGACCACGTGCTGTGGTAGCTCCATTACAACTTGGCCTTGCAGTGCAGGCACATCATATGTATCAGTCACAATTCCCGGTGGATACCCTTCATGGAATGGGATTTGCTTCATCATACAAGGACGTTTTGCATTTTGAAAAGAATGCAGCAGATTCAGTTGCCCCAGATATGTTAGCGGATGACATAGATGTGTGGGACACGGCACTTCAAACTCTATGGGAGGAAGAGTGTGACGACTAATGGTAAATCTAGTGAAGGTCACACTGCAAAAAGTATAAAAAAAATAAACCAGAATAAGAGGAAACAACTGAAGAAAACAGAAAAAGATATGTATAAATAAGAAAAGTATAAATTAACATAAAACGCATTATTAAAAATATAAAAAAATATATGAAAAAATAAAAGGGTTTAGCGGTACTGAGCCTTCATGTGGCAGCCCTGTTTTGATAAATTTTACAGTACCACACAGTTCTAATGAATTTATTCTTTTTTGGAATCAAAAACCACCAAAACTAGGCAAAACAATATGAAAATGGAGAAATATGCAATTACTTAAGGGAAATTTTACTTATTTTTCGCATAAATATCCTTGTAACCAATTGCTTCGTTATATAATTGTACTTGTAATTATCTATCATGCAAATATGCTAAACAGAATATTACATGGCCAAAACATGTATCAGGCTCCTGGACTAGGAGCAATACAAATGAGTAGCTCTGAGGAGCTCTCTCTCTTGAACACCGACGCTCTGTGTTCCACTCTTAAATCCTGCTTGGACAACTTCTGCCCTCTCACATCTAGACCAGCCCACAAATCCTCGTCTGCCCCCTGGTTATCTGATGTTCTACGTGAGCATCGCGCCAGCCTCCGGTCAGCTGAGAGAAAATGGCGTAAATCAAAAGATCCCGCTGACCTATGTCTCTACCAGTCTCTCCTCTATAATTTCTCAGCTGATGTCACCTCTGCAAAAACGGACTACTACCACTCTAAGATCAACAACTCACCTGACTCACGCACTCTCTTTAAAACCTTCGCCACTCTCCTTTCTCCGCCTGCTCCCCCACCTTCATCGGATTTAACAGCTGATGACTTTGCGTCTTTCTTTGTCAAGAAAACAACCGCCATTAGCAGGCAATTCTCTGCGCTGCCACCTGTTGACCTCGCACGCATCCCAGATACGTGTCTGCTCCCCTCTTTCTCTCTTCTATCTGAAGCTGATGTTTACAAGGTCATTCATTCTAGCCACCCTACCACCTGCCCGCTGGATCCCATCCCCACCCATCTCCTGCAGGCCATCTCTCTGTCTGTTGTCCCGACTCTGACCCACATCATCAACTCCTCCCTCACCACTGGGTTGTTCCCAACAGCTTTCAAAGAAGCCCGCATCACACCGTTACTGAAGAAAGCCACTCTCAATCCGACACTATTAGAAAGCTACAGACCGGTTTCCCTCCTTCCCTTCATTGCCAAAGCTCTGGAACGAGCTGTTTTTAACCAGCTCTCCTCCTTTCTCACAGAGAACAATCTCCTGGACCGCAACCAGTCTGGTTTCAAGAGCGGCCATTCCACGGAGACCACGCTGCTCTCAGTTGTCGAAGCCCTGAGATTGGCAAAGGCGACATCCAAGTCATCCATTCTTATCTTACTGGACCTGTCTGCGGCCTTTGACACAGTTAATCACCACGTCCTCCTGTCCACTCTCAGTGCTATGGGTGTGTCTGGAATCGCGTTGCGATGGTTCAAATCGTACCTATCGGGTCGGTCATTCAGAGTATCCTGGAGAGACGAGGTCTCGGAGTCCCAACACCTCAATACAGGGGTGCCGCAGGGCTCGGTACTTGGTCCCCTACTCTTCTCCATCTACATGACATCCCTAGGCTTGGTCATTCAGAAGCATGGGTTCTCCTATCACTGCTATGCTGATGACACGCAGCTCCACTTGTCGTTTCAACCTGATGATTCAACTGTTTCTGCTCGCATCTCGGCATGCCTGAGTGACATTGCGCTTTGGACAAAGGATCATCACCTGCAGCTGAACCTGGACAAAACGGAACTGCTTGTGATACCGGCCAACCCAAAGATTCACCACGACCTCTCCATTCAACTTGACTCAACGACCGTTACTCCATCCAGCACGGTCAGAAACTTGGGGGTGGTAATTGATGATCAACTAAACTTCAAAAGCCATGTCGCCAGCACCACCAGGTCCTGCAGATTCATCCTCTACAACATCAGGAAAATCAGACCTTTCCTATCGGAGCAGTCTACACAAGTCCTAGTCCAAGCTCTGGTCTTGTCCAAACTGGACTATTGCAATGCACTGCTGGCTGGTCTCCCTGCTTGCACAACCAAACCTCTGCAGATGATCCAGAACGCGGCGGCAAGAGTGGTCTTCAATGAGCCGAAGAGAGCGCACGTAACCCCTCTCTTCATTAGGTTACACTGGCTCCCTGTTGTCGCCCGCATCAAGTACAAAGGGATGCTATTGGCTTACAAGACCACCACTGGTTCTGCACCATCATATCTTTGCTTGCTCATACAGACCTACGCTCCTGCCAGGTCCCTGCGCTCTGCAAAAGAACGACGCCTGGTGGTACCATGCCAAAAAGGAATAAAATCACTCTCGCGCACCTTCTCTGGATCCGTTCCACATTGGTGGAATGATTTGCCGGCCTCTACAAGATCAGCAGATTCTGTAGCCACCTTTAAAAAGCACTTGAAAACGCATCTCTTCCGTCAACACCTGACTGACAATCACAAACTCTTCTTCCTTTCTACCTCTGCTATAAAAAAAAACAAACAAAAAAAAAAACCCTTCCTATCCTTAGCTTTGTATACTGTGCTGGGCTTTAACCAGACTCGTTTTTGATGCACTTATGCTTTTTGTTACCTTGTGTTGTTATATTGCTTCCATTGTCTTCCTCAAATGTAAGTCGCTTTGGATAAAAGCGTCTGCTAAATGACTAAATGTAAATGTAATGTAAATGTAATGGTCATTTGATGGCCGCCATTTTGAAAATGGGGCCTTTCTTGGAGTCAAACTTTGGTAAACCGTATGTTTTAAAGTATGTTTTAAATCTGCTACTACTGTAAACTACTGAGAAACCTTTTGTTCGAATTTTTTTGGGGTCAAGCCATATTTGCAGATGACTATCTGGATTTAGAGTGCATCAAAGCAGATAGACTGCAGTGTTAAAAATTAGAAATTATCTTTTAATTGCTTCAGACAATATACTTCACTCTACTTGTCTTGTCTTAGTGCTACATTCGACACCATTGAAGATCACATCCTATTACAGAGACTGGAACATTTAATTGGCATTACAGGAATCACACTAAGCTAGTTGAAATCCTATCTATCAGACCGATCTCAGTTTGTACATGTTAGCGAGGAATCCTCTGAGTACGCCAAAGTTAGTGACGGAGTTCGACAAGGTTCTGTTCTTCAACCAATTCTATGTACATTATGCTTCCTTTGTGCAATGTTAATGGAACTTTATGGAAACACCCCATAAAGTTGAATTGTTATGCAGATAATACCCAATTATATCTATCGATCAAACCGATGAAACTAATCAGTTAGCTAAACTTCATGCATGCAAGGACATACAATTTTCTGATGTTAAACTCAGACAAAACCAAAGTTATTGTACTTGGCCCCAAACACCTCCGAAACACATTATCAGGAGATATACTGTAGATAGCATTGCCCTGGCCTCCAGCACCACCGTAGGGAACCTTGGAGTGATCTTTGATCAGGATTTATCTTTCAAGTAACATTGTTAAAATCATGCACATCCTGTCTGCATTTGTTACTTCTAGCCTGGATTACCTAAATCTGGCTCCCAGAAAAAGTCCCTTAAGACTCTCCAATTGAGTACTGACAAGAAAACATACCAGGTTACGTATGTAACCATGGTTCCCTGATAGGGAACAAGATGCTGCGTCAGCTGACGCTATGGGGAACGCCTTCAGCGTGACTGCCTCTGAATCTCTGTATCAACTTAGACCAATCTTGATTGGGTTTAAGGTCAACACGTGACGTACGCCAGTGGAACCGGAAGTATAAGGGGAGCCAGCTTCACTGTTGTCGTCAGCCTTCTGATCGACTGAAGCAAGCCGCTCACAGGCATGCCGGAAGTATGGCAGCGAGACGGAGCGTCTCGTTCCCTATCAGGGAACCATGGTTACATACATAACCTGGTACGTTCCCTTTCAAGGGAACTTCAACGCTATGTCAGCTGAAGTACCAACTCCGCCATGCTGAAGGGATGCCTGTCAGAGTGTGAAGCCAGCACTTCACTTCAAGACAAGAGAGCCACAGATCCCGGATTATCACCACTAAGCCCATTTTTCCTAACTATTTTCCTGAAATGACATGCCCAAATAGATTGAGTATATCTTAACAACCACAAAGGCTATATGCATATTCTTGGTCTCAAAAGAAAGCTAAGACCTGTGAGATTAAATAAAAGTAATAGGGATTCAGGTATCTATACTCTGTCAGATAATATGCATCTGGAAAGCAGTGGAAAATTGAAATTTCTACCTCTGCCTAAAAAAACCCACCTCATTTATAGTGAAAACACATTAGAATCATCAAGGAATAAGCCTAAACTTTGTAGGAATGATTAAAACAATATTTGCTAAGTAATTGTGCAAAAGTAGATGCTAAAAAAGTGAACCTAAGCAGTTTAACACACATGTTATCACAGATATTTCCAGGCGGAACCAGCAAATGTGGCATTTGAATCCAGATGTGCCATTGACCTGTTTTAGGTACCAGTTTTAGGCAGTAAAAACTAATTATATTTCACTGATATATCATCATAGTAACTCATTCCATCAAATACAACTGTTTTTGATTCATTTAGAGCTTATAATCTGGCTCAGATTCACCTAGGCACTCTCTCTGCACATACACTATGCTTCTGCAGCTGCCTCTGTGTGGCCTGAAAAAGTCTCACAAATCAGCAGCCCATTGGCCGATCTGCATAAATGACACCTCTTTGTGACCGTTAGAACCAATAGAATCGATTGAAACTGCCCACGGTTGGCTTAGCAACTCCAATCACCATCCAGAAGGCAGTAAGACCAGAACCAGTGATTTCTGTTCTTGAGGTCCCTCCCCCCTATGAGCCGACTGTTTGTGCTTGTGGAAAAACCCAGGGATCCGCCACTGATTTCAAAGGGACCGTAATACACGAGAGAACGTGCTAGAACCGTCTTTTTCAATCGGAATATAACTTTTGACCAGAAGACAGCAAAGGTAAGACATGCTTTATGATATGGTTATGATTTTTTGTTACAGTTTTGACTGTAGATCGCTGATATTTTATCGTATGGCAACGTGGCTGGTATCTTTGTTTTCTGCAGCATCTGCCTTTTCAGAGGGTGTAAAGCTTGTGTGGATTGCTGGAAGTGGTGAAAATAACGAAATCAGGGAATTGTGATTTACATATTTGTGTGTTTTTGGGCATTATGAGTATAATTGCCGAGGTTGTAATTGTGTTTTGTTCTGGCTGTGGATGCTTCGTACTGGCTTTTAGTGCACTTTCTGGCCTTTGTGTTGGTATGTAGGGTGGTAGGACTGATGCTTCCTAGCTTGTGTACTGTTTATTTGGACTGTCCAGGACTGGGCAGGACTGCGTACATCCCCCTTTAAAGGAGGCTGAAGATGGGTGAGGGGATTAAGCGGTCTAGGCTGTAAAATCTCACAAAGGTGTGAGGTGAGGACCATCCCGCAGCATCGCATATATCGGAGAGGGGGGATCCCGACCACCAAGCTCTGGAGGATGCCATACTCCGTGTGGAGTGAGCTCTTATCGACAGAGGTGAAGGCAAACCGCGCACCTCATATGCCGAAAAGATAGCCTCAACTATCCACCTGCTAATAGTGTGTTTGGTAGCCGGGCAGCCCTTACAAGGGGGCCATAAGCATACCAGCAATTGGTCCGAATTGCGCCATTGGGATGTCCTCCGGACATAATCTCCAGGGCTCTGACTGGACAAAGCAGTTGCAGCCTACCTTCCTGTTCCGCCGACTGGCACCAAGCGGAGCGAGCTCCCGAGGAGACGCTCACGCTGCTCACGGTCAACCTTGAGGGCTGACAGAGCGAGCTCTCTACCCAAAACAGCCAACCAAAACACGTGAGTTGCCGGTGGGGATAATCCGTGGGCAGGGAGGAAGCGCTGCAAAAACTGCTTCACACTCGTCATTACCACAGAGACCCAGCGCGCTTGCTGAAGATCAGAAGACTGACGACAACAGTGAAGCCGGCTCCCCTTATACTTCCGGTTCCGCCGGCATACGTCACGTCTTGAAGTTAAACCTAATCAAGATTGGTCTAAGTTGATACAGAGATTCAGAGGCAGTCACTCTGAAGGCGTTCCCCAGTGTCAGCTGACGCAGCGTTGAAGTTCCCTTGAAAGGGAACTGGGCAACAGTGTACAATATTTCACATTATATCCCATCTATGCAACAAAAATAAAATCAAAGAAATAGAAAAGACAGAAATGATTTATAAGGATTTACACAAATTTCACATTTCATTTATGAAAAGATCGGCCTTATGTTAGAAACGGCTGGAATAAGAGAACTCAGATGCGGACTGGACAGATGAATTCAGAATTTATTGAAGTTCAGAATGGCGGGGAATCGGGGCAGAGGAGCTGGGTTCTTGGAGCGAGGTCGGGGCGAGGATAGGAAAGCTGGGCGTGGTGCGGAGGACCGTGGGTGGAGATTCCCAAGGAATAGCTGGCGAGGAGTGGCTGGGCATCGGGATGAACCTGGATACAGAAATCGAGATGAGCACCTTTCCATTCACGAGGTATAGGAAGTTATTAACAACAAGGCCTAGTCGAAGTTACCGCATGGTAAACGGACAATCTGGCAGCGCCTGGAAGAGAAGCGGAGCCCTAAGTACCCAGGCGTATGATGGACTAATTGCGCCCAGCTGTGCCGACTACAAAGTTCCTTGCCATCCCCCCCCTGTTCCAGCAATTGCTCCATCCTTCCGGCGACCGTGGGGAAAAACATTACAGTACCCCCCCCTTAAGGGGAGCCTCCTGGCGACCCACCCGGCTTGTCAGGATGGGCACGGTGGAAATCCCGCACCATGGCCGGGTCCAGGATACGGGAGCGGGGAACCCAAGACCTCTCCTCGAGACCATACCCCTCCTAGTCCACCAGGTACTGCAGCCCCCGGCCCCGCCGGTGGACGTCCAGAAGGCGGTGAACCAAGTATGCCGGGTGGTTGTCGATGAGCCGGGGAGGGGGGGGGTGGTGGTAGGGGGACACAACGGACTGGAGTGAACTGGCTTGAGTTGGGAGAAGTGGAATGACGGATGGACCCTGACAAATTGGCGAACCCCAGGAACCGTTGGAGTTGTTTGCGGTCGGTTGGGGTTTGCCAATATTCTTCCGCCTTGACTTTGGCAGGGTCGGGCCTCATCCAGAGTTCAGCAGGGGGAGTGGATAACGATTTCTGATGGTAATACTACTAAGCCCACGGAAATCAATGCACGGGATCAGGGTCTTATGTTTTTTCTCCACGAAGAAGAAACCGGCACCTAGGGGGGAAGTGGATGGGCGAATTAGTCCTGCTGTCTGAGACTCCGTTATGTACTTCTCCATTGCCTCCCATTTGGGTTTGGACAGACTGAACAATCGACAACGGGGCACCTGGAAGGAGGTCAATTGCAAAGTCATATGGGTGGTGGGGGGGGCAAGGAGATGGCATGATCCTTGCAGAAAACCTCCCCCAAGGCGTGGTACTCTGGGGGAACCTTGGAGAGGTCCGGGGCTTTGTGTTCAGGAGGGCAGGTCAGCCCCGGAGACGGTGAAAGCGCAGACTTTAGGCATGACGGATTCCAGCCACAGATCTCCCATTTTTCCTAATTAACGTGGGGGTTGTGTTGGGCCAGCCACGGGTGTCCGAGCATCAGAGGAGCTCAGGGCGAGGAAATTAGATGGAAGGCGATTTCCTCGTGATGGTTCCCTGCCACGACCAATGCCACTGACGCGGTGCGGTGGGTAACCTGGGCCAGGAGGCGACCGTCCAGTGCATTGGCCACCAACGGGGTCTCTAGTGGTTCGATGGGAATCCCCAACTGCTCAGCGCAGTCCTAGTCATCAGCCCCGGAATCAATCAACAGCGGTAGCGTGGTCGTGGTCTGGCTGAAGCGAAGCGTGGCTGGCAGAGCGGTGCTTTGTTGGGGGGAAGGAGAAGGAGTTTTCTGGCTCACCGCTATCCCCACCATTAGCGGCGAGTGTGCTCTTTTGGGCGCACTGGACAGGACGCGATGTGGTGGTCGGGATTGCTGCAATAAAGACATTTGCCTGCCTTCCGGCGCCGGGCCTGCTCGGCGGCTGAAAGGTGAGTCCGTCCCAACTGCATTGGCTCTTCAGCGGGTGGAGAGGGCCCCAGCCGAGGCAGTGGTGGTGGAGACAGAGACGCACGGGCCCCTGCACTCACTCGGCGACGCTCCCGTAACCGATTGTCCACGAGGATGGCCAAAGACATGAGAGCGCCAAAATCTGAGGGCTCCTCGCGGATGGCTAACTCGTCCTTAAGGCTCTCATTTAACCCGCAGAAAGGTGCTCATCAGTGCACCTAGTCTCTGCCGCCAGTGTGTGGAACTCCACGGAATATTCCGCCACGCTCCCTGGCGAGTGGTTAGCAGTGGTTAGCAGCCTGGAGGCAGCGTTGCTGCAATTTGTGTGCAAGTTCATCTTGTCAAAGTAATAGTTGGTATGTAACGGTCATCCCACTGCAATAAATGGGAACATCACCCAAAGATATGCCACTGGTATGGACATTTCATTCACCTTGAATATGCGTCAAGAATCTACTCTTTTTCACCTATGCAAGTGACTATGTTGGAACATGTAAAATGAATCAATAGTCACTACAAAAGTAAGGACCATACCAGAAGGAAATGAACATTGCAGAGGATCCAGCGGATGAGGATGCTGGAAAGGACGTATTGGAATCGCTTTATCACAACCACCACGAATCACCAAACTGCGCTGCAAATCCGAAGGCAAGGTAGGAGAGGCACCGATGGATAAGCCAAGCTGCGCTTTTCACATTCCAAGAGGAGCTGCATTATGTTGTTGTATGCTGTTAGGTTTATTGGAAAACCCACAGCATGTATGAATGGAAATTGGAACAGTCGGACTGGCTTGCATGTGTTTTGTACGGAAATCTGATCGCTCGGATCATTTACCCTCTGAGCAGCTTTTTGATGTGGTTTGTGTTACCAGCACGCCAGGCTCCACCCTCTCTCAGCCACAGCGCACTCCCTCACCAGAGTACTAATCACACACACCTGCACATCATTCACACAGCAATCACCACCCAGTACCTAAACACCCTGCATTCCGTGGCTCATTGTCCAGTCTCGTTACAGATAGCGCAAGCTTATGCCTCCCACACGGACTCCTCAATAACCTCGCCCACTGTCTCATGCTACCCCTGCTCCAGAAAGCACGTCTCCCTGCCTTCCCGACTCCTCGTATCCTGAGCTCCGCGTCGACCTTCAGCAAGGAACGTCCCGGGCTACGGACCCCTGCGCCGAGTACGGCATCCCTCCCGTACTCGGCTAACTTCCCCTTCCCGGCTAACCGGCTCTTAGTCCAGCCCTGCTCACTGGCTCCCTGTTGTCGCCCGCATCAAGTTCAAAGAGATGCTCTTGGCCGACAAGACCACCACTGGTTCTGAACCATCATATCTTCGCTCGCTAACACAGACCTATGTTCCTGCCAGATCCCTACGCTCTGCAAACGAGTGACACCTGGTGGTACCATGCCAAAAAAGAAAAAAATCACTCATGCGCACCTTCTCTGCATCCGTTTGACATTGGTGGAATGATCTCCCTGCTCCTACAAGATCAGCAGATTCTGTAGCCACCTTTAAAAAGCACCTGAGAATGCATATCTTCCATCAACACCTAAATGACAATCATTAACTTCTTCTTCCTCTCTATCTCTTTTCATAAAAATTCAAAAAAAAGTTTTTGGTGCACTTTTGCTTTTTGTTACCTTGTGTCATTATAATTGCTTCCATTGTCTTCCTCATATGTAAGTCGCTTTGGATAAAAGCGCATGCTAAATGACCAAATGTAAATGTAAATATGATGTGAACAAAATATTAGAAACAGTTATATAATGACCATATAATGACTTTTTCTTTTAACTCTGCGATGTCTTTATTACCTGTTATGTCCTCTCTCTTCTGTTCTTCTTTCCTCCACAACCCTGAATCAAGCCTTTCTCTACCACTTCCAGTCACAAATTTTCTTTTAGATGGATTTTACCTACTGAAATTCTACAATTTATATTTGCCCTAAATGTTGTAAGTAACATTCCAGAAACGCACATCTCCGCAAATGCAAATCGGCACCATCACGTTTTGAAAAACTGAAGCAGAGAGAAAGTAGTTCATTGTGATTATTTGCTTTTGCACCAACAATCTTTTAAAAGCATACTGTACTTCTATGATTGGCTGCTTAATTCAGCACTGAAATTGCCATGGATGGTTTAAATGTCCTAAATACAGGTTATATCCGGATTTCTGCGGATATGCTCCCATGATACACCATGAAGCACACTGACGGTCACTGATCACACAGTACAACTGTTATTAACCTTTGTTGATTATTTTGTCAGGCTAGACATACAATATAAAGACCCACAGCTATTCTGTTTCTCAAAATGACATAGTTCTCATTTACATATTTTGTGTTTCTGTTTTCAGACAATGGATCAAAAACAAAATAGCCTAGTGGCTTAAACATGGTTCAAATATCACCCAAGCTGCTGCGCCACAGTGGTAAACAAATAATTATTTTATGATCGCTATGTCGTCTGATAAAATCAACATAAATACAGGTTAATGACAACAGCTGTGTGGGCTCTCTCGACATTTCAAATAAGTGATTACAGAGAAAGTTAGAAATTTAGTTTGGTTGTAAACCTTATAAATATTTTATATATATTATCCTTGGGGTTTACCATGATTAAAGGGGCACCAATTCAATTCAATTCAATTTTATTTATATAGCCCAATATCACAAATCACATTTGCCTCAAACGGCTTCACAATCTGTAACATACGACACCCTCAGTCCTTAGACCCTCGATTCGATTAAGGAAAAACTACCCAAAAAAACCCTTTTAACAAGGGAAAAAATAATAGAAACCTCAGGAAGAGCAACAGAAGAGGGATCCCTCTCCCAGGACGGACAGACATGCAATATATGTCGTAAGTACAGAATAGATTCATAGCATAAAAATCACAACATATACAGTTATGATGGCAATGGCAAAATTGTGGTATATATGTAATTAATGTAAGCACGTGTACTGAAAGGAACTAGGAAAAGAGATCATATTTCTCCAATATTATCTTCTCTGCACTGGCTGCCTGTGAAATCTAGAATAGAATTTAAAATCCTTCTCCTCACCTACAAAGCTCTTAATGGTCAGGGCACCAAACTGTGTAGGTGCAATCAATTAGATTTGGCTAGCAAGATTATCAAAGACCATTATAAATAATGACTTTAATTAATAAAGACCTCTGGGCACCACCACCTGGGGACCAATTTAGCCAGAGATTTAAAATATAGTGCTACATCAGGGGTAGATGTAACTATCCAAGGGAAACAATGAGTGGGTAGGGTAGGCTGACTGAATTCCCACAGTTCTATGATGGAGCCAACCGGAACTCACCAGTGTCCGTTCTCCGATTCCTCCAGAAACTGGACCAAGTCACCCGTCTCCAAAGAGAGGTCTCGCGCTTGATGAGACTCATAGGTCAGCTCCACCGGTAAACGACCACTGTCATTCTGCAGAAAGAAATTACTGAGTCAAACTGATAGTGAAATCCGAATAGCTTCGTTAAAACTGCAATAATTAGGTTTGGGGGGGGGGGGCGGCTAAACTCTGGTGGGCTATATATTGATCTGTACAGCTTTAATGAATTCAAAAATATTCATATTTGACAGGGTGACTGCAAACTGCCTTCCCCTTGATAGTTTTGACAAACAATTGAAAATTTTAGGAAGTAAGTTTTGATTACATCAAGAGACCACAGCAAGTTGGGTGTCTCACTTATTCACCACTTCTTTGTTGTCTGCAAGTTGTATCCACAGGCAGGATTCACACAAATATTTTAATTTGCCATCTATCGCATTATGCAAAAGTGCCAATTCCTTTTCTGTGGCCATGTGTACTCCACTAACATGCTCAGTGTGTGTGTTGCTTGTGTGCCTGTGTGGCTCTCTACTGTCCATCACACAGATTATAATAGATCGGGAAAGTCTACCATATCCAGAAGACCTGTGCAGCTCTCCCCGTCTTCCGTCTCTCGTCCCTCATTTCTTAAATGTCAAGTCGTCATTTCATGCTTAAATGCAGACCATTTTACCTGCCCAGGAAATTCTCAACTGTCTTCATCACTGCGGTTTACATCCATCCAAGACTTATGTTAGGATAGCCATGGTGAAGCTACATTATGCCATCTGTAGGTAGCAAAACAAACACCCAGAGAGCATTTATATTGTGGCAGGTGATTTCAATCACTCCTGTCTTAAGACTGTTCTGCCCAAATTCTACAAAAATGTGGACATCAAAACAAAGAAAAATAAAATACTGGACCAGGTCTACAGAAATGTTCCCAGGGCTTATTAAACCTACCGCTCACCTCATCTTGGACAGTCGGACCACTTGTCCCTATTGCTGATCCCAGCCTACAAGCCCCTCACCGGTAGAACAAAACCACAAATCAAGACCATGCAGATCTGGGCTGAGGTGGTTTCTTCAGCTCTGCAAGACTATTTGTTTATGGACACGTGGTTGGGGCTCTTTGAACAGTTAGGTACAGAGCTCAACACCACCACAGTCCTGTCTTATATCAACTTCTGCACAGACAATGTAACCTCGAAAAAAGAAATCGGGGTGTTCCCCAACCAAAAGCCTTGGTTCTAGAGTCCGGGACACATCTCTGAGATCAGGAGACAGGGAGGAGTCGGGAGGGCAAGGGCCAACCTACACAGAGACATCATATCAGCAAAGCAAGTACAATAAATTCAGTGATAATAACCCCCGTGCCATGTGGCAAGGTGTAAGGAACATCACTATAAGCAGAGTAACAGTCACCCCACCTGCACTGACCCATCCCTCCCTCAGCTAAACACATTCTTCGCCTGCTTTGAGAACATGTCCGGCTCCAATGGGGGACCAAATCCACGTGCAAATACCAACCTTACAGAGAGCGAGCAGCCGCTCACTCACCAGATTTATCAGGTAAAGAGAGCACTACTCAACATCAACTGCAATAAAGCAAAGGGGTCAGATGGCATCTCAGGACGGGTACTGAAGGCATGTGCTGACCAGCTCACTGCAGTATTCACACACATCTTCAATCAGTCATTACAGCAAGCCACTGCCCCCACCTATGTAAAAACTGCAATGTAATCCCCACACCCAAAACCTCAGCCATTACCAGCATGAATGATTACCAGCCAAGTACAGTGGGTGTCATAACCAGTAATAACAAAACTGCTTACAGAGAGGAGGTCCAGACACTAGCCACCTGTTGCAAGGACAACAACCTCATCCTCAACACACAAAAAAACAAAAGATATCATAATAGAGTTCAGGAAAAGCAAAAAAACGCCCCACGATGGCCTGTGCATCAATTGAGAAGAGGTGGAGAGGGTCCCAAGTCTTACATTTCTGGGAGTGTACATTACTGAGGACCTGACCTGGAGCCTGAACACTACCTGTATCATCAAGAGAGCCCAACAGAGACATTTCTCCCAACCCTTAGATGCAATAAGCTTTCCCAGAGACTGCTGATCAGCTTCTACCGCTGCACAATAGAATGTATTTATCATATTGCTGTACTGTGTGGTATTCCAGCTGCACTGTTGGGGACAAAAAAGACCTGCAGCGGGTTGTGAAGACGGCTGAGAAGATTGTCGGCTCACCCCTCCCAAACCTGTGTGACATCCATTGAAGCTGTCTACTCACACAGGCCTACAAACATCCAGCAGGACCCCCCACCCCACACACACACACACACACGTACGCAACACAACACACACATACACAAAACACTAACATAACAGATATAACTGTCAACCCTGGGCTCAATGCAATAACGGACTCTGTCAAATACTGACATTAAGAACATGTCTTAACATGGTTTAATGCACGGACTCTGGGCACCAAGGACCTCTGTGCAATAACTGCATGTTTTCCTTTCCCTCTCTATTCTTGTATTTTTACATCTTTATTTTTTTTATATATTTATTTACATTATGGGTAAAATATGTATGGGGTCATTGGCATGAGTGAGATTTGTGCTTGTGTGTGGGGGGGGTTCTTGTGGGTGCAAGTGAGCATTATGTGTAAATCTTTATTTTAATGCTACAATTGGATTGCTCCAACAGAGTTTTGTAGTATACAAACATGCAATGACAATAAATATCTATATCTATCAGTTCCTGCTGCTAACAAGACACATGTTCACAGGAAATAATCAAGCAGTGAAGCGGTCTTCTTTCAGGGGGATCAGAAGGGGATTTAGTAGAAAAGAGGGGAAAGTGAAGGATAAGTGGATATGACCCAGCAGGACTGGAATGGGTCAGGTCAAGCTACATTTTTAATTTTTACATTTTTTGGACCAAGGTTTCACAATGTTGAAGGGTACTGAACTTATGTCTTGTTTAAATTCAGAATTAAATTAATTGTAACTTTGGGTTCCCTTTCAAGGGAATTTCAACGCTGCGTCAGCTGACGCTATGGTGAACACCTTCAGCGTGACAGCCTCTGAATCTCTGTAACAACTTAGACCAATCTTGATTGGGTTTAACGAGGTATAAAGGGAGCCGGCTTCACTGTTGTCGTCTGTCTTCTGATCTTAAGCAAGCGCTCTGGGTCTCTGAAAAATGGCGAGTGCGAAGTGGTTTCGGCAGTGTGTGTATCCCTGCCCACGCTATATTCCCGACGGTGGCCTGCTTGGGAAGAGAGCATGCACTAGCAGCCCTCGAGGGGGCTGGCTGTGTGCATTGCGAGCATTTCCCGGTTAGGAAGCTCCGCTCTCAGCTGGCGCTTTTTGAGGAAGGCGGCCAGCTCTGCTCCCCACGCGGTAAAAGAACCGGCGGTTGCTGAGGCATCCCGGCATCTACACTCCTGGGGATCGCAGATGGACCTTGGCGACGAAGGTGAGACAGCTTCGGCTCTTTCTTTCCCTTCATCCACCCTGCCGTCAGTGGCGCTTCGGGGCGTGGCGAGTTCCATGCAACCACTGCCTTTAGACCTGCATGGCCGTGCAGCAGTCAGGCCAGAGTTGCATCCTCTACAGAGACCTGTAGACGTTCATTCCCAGTTAAATCCAGACGCTTTGGCGCTTCGGGTAACTGAGGCCGCCACTCCGGGTCCCCCAGGCACCAGCCTCGAGCGGTTGGTTCCCCTGAGGAACTTTCTGCCCACTTGGGAAGCATTACCCGTGTGTCACACTGGGTTTTGCGCACCGTCCGACAAGGCTACACGCTTCAGTTCAGGTCTCGACCCCCGGGATTCCGAGGAATCCTGGAAACGAGGGTCGACCGAGTACAAGCACAAGTGATGGAGCAAGACATTCATTCCCTCCTGTACAAAGGGGCCATAGAACAGATCCCCGACAGCGAGATGCATACCGGGTTCTATAGCCGGTACTTTATAGTTCCGAAGAGAGACGGTGGTCTGTGCCCCATTTTAGATCTTCGTCACCTGAACTGGCCTCTGAGGAGGTTTTGGTTCCGGATGTTGACGATCCCTATGATTGTGAGTCTAATTCAGTCCGAGGACTGGTTTGTCACGATCAATCTGAAGGACGCTTACTTCCATGTCTCTGTCATTCCGGGACACCGGAAGTTCCTGCGGTTCGTTTTCGGGGGCAAAGCTTACCAATATCGGGTGCTTCCCTTCGGCCTAGCACTCTCCCCCCGCACCTTCACGAAATGCATGGATTCCGCCCTGGCTCCTCTCAGACTCCAGGGGATCCGCATCCTCAATTATTTGGACGACTGGTTGATTTTATCCCAGTCTCGTCTCATCGCAGTACAGCATCGAGATGTTGTACTTGCGCACTTGAGGTGCTTGGGGTTGAGGCTCAACACGAGCAAGAGCACGCTCACTCCGACACAAAGGATTATGTTCCTAGGAGTAGTGTGGGACTCAGTCACGTTGCGGGCACAACTGTTTCCCGCACGTGTCAAGTCAATCCTGACCATGGTACTCAGGGTGCAGCTAGGCCTACATCTCACTGCACTTCAGTTCCGAGGTCTGTGACTGTTGGGCCTCATGGCTGCAGCATTCACCGTGATTCCGCTTGGATTGCTGCACATGAGGCAACTGCAGTGGTGGCTCAGGGACGCCAGATTTTCCCCGAGGGGCAATCCTTTTCGCCTGATCAAGGTTATACGCAGGTGCATGCGTGCCTTAGACAGATGGAGACAACGGGTGTTCCTGACCCAGGGCCCAGTGCTGGGCATGGTGTACCACCGTTGCACACTCTCGACGGACGCCTCCAGCACCGGATGGGGCGCGGTTCTGGCCGCACAGCCCGAGGTCTGTGGTTGACCCCGCATCTATGGCACATAAATTGCCTAGAGATGCGAGCGGTCTTGTTGGCCTTACGGCACTTTCTTCCAGACCTCAGGGACCACCATGTTCTTGTCCGCTCCGACAATAAGGCAGTGGTCTCCTATATAAATCGACAAGGCGGTCTGAGGTTGCGCCCTCTGTGCAGACTGGCGCACCAGATCCTCTTGTGGTCCCAGGGGAAGTTGCTCTCTCACAGAGCACTCTTCATACCTGGGTACCTCAATGTGGGAGCAGATATCCTGTCGAGGCAGAGGCCGGGGCCCGGGGAATGGAGACTGCACCTCGGCTGGACTCTCCCCCCGCTACACTAAAGGTGTATATGGCTGCGATTACAGCATTGCACAGTTTGGTGGATGGCTGCTCGTTTGGGAAGCACCGCTTTGTTACCAGTTTCCTTCGTGGCACCTTGAGGATGAGGCCTCCGGTTCGAGTCAGAGTCCCTCCGTGGGATCTGATGGTGGCGCTGGATGGATTGACCACAGCACCATTCGAGCCACTGGACGATGCATCAGACAGGTGTCTGGCCTTAAAAATGTCATTTTTGCTGGCCATGACTTCTCTCAAGAGAGTGGGAGATCTGCAGTCCCTGTCGGTGGCTCCTGCTAACCTGGAGATCGTTCCAGGCGCAGTTAGAGCCATCCTGCATCCTAGGCCGGATTATGTACCTAAAGTACCCACTGAGGTGGCCCGGCCGGTAGTCCTACAGGCGTTCCATCCTCCTTCAGAATCGGTGGAACGGGAAGGTGAGAGGCTGCAACTGGTTTGTCCGGTCAGAGCCCTGGAGATTTATGTCCGGAGGACATCCCAGTGGTGCAATTCGGACCAATTGCTGGTATGCTTCGGGCCCCCTCGTAAGGACTGCCCGGCTTCCAAACACACTATTAGCAGGTGGATAGTTGAGGCTATCATTCGGCTTACGAGGTGCGCGGTTTGCCTTCACCTCTGTCGATTAGAGCCTACTCCACACGTATGGCATCCTCCAGAGCTTGGTGGTCAGGAACCCCCCTCTCCGATATATTCGATTCTGCGGGATGGTCCTCGCCTCACACTTTTGTGAGAATTTACAGCCTAGACCACTTTAATAATCCGGGGTCTGTGGCTCTCTTGTCCTGAAGTGCGCCCTGCTGGCTTCACACTCGTGACAGGCATCCCTTCAGCATGGCGGAGTTGGTACTGCGTTCCCCATAGCGTCAGCTGACGCAGCGTTGAAGTTCCCTTGAAAGGGAACATACCAGGTTACGTAGGTAACCGTGGTTCCCTGATAGGGAACGAGACGCTGCGTCTCGCTGCCATACTTCCGGCATGCCTGTGAGCGGCTTGCTTCAGTCGATCAGAAGGCTGACGACAACAGTGAAGCCGGCTCCTTTTATACCTCTGTTTCTGTCGGCATGCGTCACGTGTTGACGTTAAACCCAATCAAGATTGGTCTAAGTTGTTAGAGAGATTCAGAGGCCGTTCCCCATAGCGTCAGCTGACGCAGCTTCTCATTCCCTATCAGGGAACCACGGTTACCTACGTAACCTGGTACGTTTTGTTCAGTTTCACTATTAAATGCAAAATGAGTAGGATTTTCCTAAAAAAAACGGTGCTGTAACTGAAAATCATTTTCCCGCAGGTAGTCAGGTACACCACTATAGATTCACTGTCTTATGAAGGTATGTGTTGCTGCAGATGGTACACTGGGCTCTGTTCTGGCAACTGTGGTCAGGGGGCATGTGCTTCTGGTGTTGTTGAGAAAAAGCCGCAACTGACAAATCCTACTCATTCTGTCTTTAAATAAATTTTAATGATGCTCCAAGTGGTATTCAGGTTAAACTTTCCTACATCTTCTGGCCAAAGTGAGCTGCAATCTTGAGTTACCTACATTTTTATTGTTGCCTTCCTCTTCTGAAGAGTTGAAGGATTCCTCTGCACTGGAAGGGATCGTCTCAAAGTCGTCTGTGTCCATGGAAGGGAGACACCGCTGGGCCCAGCCTGAAGGGAACAATACAGATTATTAAACACCAAAATGTACTCATAAACAAGTGGATTATTACTTTTCCACTTGTCAGATGATGGGGATTTATTGACAGGAAAGTAATGGTACTGTGCAGTTAAATAATTTGTCTCATGAAAGCCTGATGAGTTTGTTTACAATGATTAAAACTCTCACCAAGTTTCAAACACACAGAAGGAGTCTGAAAACATCTAGTGCAATCTTTAATACTGTTAACTGATTCTAAAAGCATGACAGACACGTGGTCAGCCACAATTTGTAGAATACTAATGAGAATGAAGAGTTCATGCAAAGTGAAAAATGAAAAGTTGTTGCATGTTCAGCAAAGCAAGCACCACCCTGAATGTACTAGTACTTCTGAAAAGTACTACCCCCAGAGCAGGGACCTTTTGGGGGGTAATAAATGTCGCCAGTACTATATCGAGACCCTGGTCCATGCAGCCTACACCCTAAGAGTTATGTAAGGGAAATTCACAGGTGAGGTAGACTTGTGCACACACTTCAGACACCAAAAATGACACATGTTCACCAGCAGGTAGCACTATAATCAAGCTAAATGCGTTTTGCCAGTAACTCCCAGATAGTGCACATTTGAATACCTTAAGCATTATATGTATCAGTCACAATTCCTGGTGGATACCCTTCATGGAATGGGATTTGCTTCATCATACAAGGAAGTTTTGCGTTTTGAAAAGAATGCAGCAGATTCAGTTGCCCCAGATATGTTAGCCAAATACCAGTGCCAAAGAGTTTACTTCCAGACCATGGTGTGGATTGGAAAGGAAGGTGACATGAACACCTGTGGATTGGGGATAGAAACTGGTGGACAACCGGTTTTTGCCAGTTATGACCAGTAAGACTGCTGCCCCAGAAAGCCTCCTGAAGATGATTTACTGTAATTGCACAACTTCCTGCCGAACACAACGGTGCAGTTGCAGGGCATATGGACTACCATGCATGCCTGCTTGTGGACCATGTCAAGTTGGGAATTGTGAGAATCACTATAATTAAACTCTATGGGAGAAAGAGTGTGACGACTAATGGCAAATCTAGTGAAGGTCACAGTGCAAAAAGTATAAAAAATAAACCAAAATAGGAGGAAACAACTGAAGAAAACTGAAAAAGATATATATAAATAAGAAAAGTATAAAAAATATAAAAAACAAAAGGCAAAAAAAACAAAACGCATTATACAAAATATAAAAATATATATATATAAAAAAACCACCAAAAAAATAAAAGGTGTTAGCGGTACTGAGCCTTAACGTGGCAGCCCTGTTTAGACAAATTTTACAGTACCACACAGTTCTAATTAATTTATTTATTTTATTGGAAACAAAATAATGGTTCTGAACTACAGAAACCACCAACACTAGGCAAAACGATATGAGAAAGGAGAAATATGCAATTACTTAAGGGAAATTGTACTTATTTTTTGCATAAATATGCTTGTAACCAATTGCTTTAATATATAATTGTACTTGTAATCACTTATCTATCATGCAAATATGCTAATTACAATATTACATGGCCAAAACATGTATCAGGCACCAGTATTCCTGGTCTAGGAGGAATACAAATGAGTAATGGTCATTATAAGGACCCGATGGCCACCATTTTTATAATGGGGCCTTTCTTGGAGTCAAACTTTGGTAAACTTTTTGAATGTTTTTAAGTACATCTGATAATACTGTAAACCACTGAGAAACATTTTGTTAGAATTATTTTGGGGTCAAGCCATATTTTCAGCTGACTAATAGAGCCAATAGGCCACTAGGTGGCAATTTTATTGCAAAATCATGAAATATACGAACACACTTTTTCAACCAATCTGCATGAAAATGTATTATTATTATTATTATTAGGTCTTATAAACTTTGAGTCAAAGCTTAGTGCGCCAAGCTGTACAACAACATTTCTAGTGTGTTAGTATCAGCCCAGTGCGTGTAGCCCTACCCAGGTTAATAATCACCAACTGGCCACTGCTTGATAGTATCTGACTTTGACACCAGAGGCTACAGTTCTCATCCCATCTACTACCAACAGTGAACACTTTCAACCTTATCTAATTAGGTTTAGTTGCCTAAACTTTAACATAGGTTTAGGGTTAGGATTGGAACAGTCACTTTGGAATCGAAGGTCTAAGGACAGTGTCGTATGGTGTACAGATTGTAAAGTCCTTTGAGGAAAATTGTGATTTGTGATATTGGGCCATATAAATCAAATTTTAATGAAGCTAGAGATGTGTTGACTGAAAGAACACTTATTTTGCTACAGAACACTTGGACTGTGCTGCACAAGCTGTTGGGAGCCATTTGATGGACATGGCTGGTAAAATGCGATAGAACTAGAGGTTGCATTCCAGCAAGACCAATCCAAGGGTAGAAATCTTTTGGCAGAAAGAAGATGAAGTTATACATCACAAACTCTTAGAAAAATGAAACACTGAGCCAAATAAAAGACTGCCCATCACCAAATAATTAACCAAAACAAACTAGATTTTTTGACCAAATTATCAACACATAAAATTGAAATGAATTCCACCAAAAAGCAAACCACACACAAATGAGTACTCCTTTGCAGTTACCTGGTTGAGAGGTAGATCTAGGGACAGCTGAGGGCCCGCTAGCAGCAGTAGCAGTGCTGCTAGTCATGCTCTGACATTGCCCAACTGCAGCCATGGCACCACGCAAAGTATCTGGAGAGAAGCCAAATGCTGTATACGATCCTTATCATCATGACTGCCACTTAACATTGTCATCCACAACCAAAATTTTAAACGTGAGGGTCCTGATAGATTCAGTGATTCAGTAAAGAGATCAGTGCAACGCTCGCATGCAGAAATCAACCAAGTAGTCAACGGGCCTAAAAACCAACAAACCCCCTTACAACACAAAAACTACAACTAAAATTGTATCTGATTCTCTTTTCATTAAATGCTCATGCATTTTAAAACACTCACAAATCACAAAAGAAGTCAACACAGCAGGCCAGAAATGGAAATATGGAAAGTGAACAAGCACACATCATTCACAAGCAGAAAAAGTATTTGCACCTAATTAATCAAAGAAACAGGCTAAAAGGCCCAGCATGTACAGAGGCTGTACATACGTGACAGATTTTTGCATAACGTACCTTCATAACCAAATGGGGTGGGGTCACTCTTTATCTCATGTCTCTTGCTCTTTATGCTAGCAGAGAGGGGACCTGGCCAAGACAAATGACATGCAACCAGAGGCTTAATTAGATACTGACGTTCCAACAGCCTTACCCAAAAAACCCTTTAGAAAGAATTGTAAAGCCTCTTTTAGAAATAAAATCTTTTACAGTGAGCTTCCATCTGTTAACAGCAAAAATGTAAAAGCTTTTTGAACAGTCTTCTAAATGTTAATTATGACTTTATTAAGACCATTATGAAAAGAGCCACAATTCTCATACCATGATTTATATCTGGTAGACTACACAGAGGAAGCAGTGGCACTAGAACAGCAATGAGGTAAAACGTCTCAGGTTACGTATGTATCCCTGATAACGCCAACACGTGATGCGTTCCGGTGGAACCGGAGCCTACAAGAGGAGCCGGCTTCACTGTTGTCGTCAGCCTTCTGATCGACTGAAGCAAGCCGCTCACAGGCATGCCAGAAGTATGGCAGCGAGACGCAGCATCTCGTTCCCTATCAGGGAACCATGGTTACATACGTAACCTGGGACGTTCCCTTTGAAGGGAACTTCAACGCTGCGTCAGCTGACGCTATGGGGAACCCCATACCAGCTCGACCATGCTGGAGGAATGCCTGTCCGAGAGTGATGCCATAACGGGCACACTTCAGGACAAGAGAGCCACTGACCCCAGATTATCTAAAGCGGTCTAGGCTATAGAAACTCACAAAGGTGTGAGGCGAGGACCATCCCGCAGCATCACATAGATCTGAGAGGGGGGTCCCCGACCACCAAGCCTTGGAGGATGCCATACTTCGAGTGGAATGGGCTCTTAACGACAGAGGTGAAGGCAAACCGCGCACCTTGCAGGCTGTAAGAATAGCCTCAACAATCCACCTGCTAATGGTGTGTTTGGTAGCCGGGCAGCCCTTACGAGGGGGCCTGAAGCATACCAGCAATTGGTCCGAATTGCACCACTGAGATGTCCTCCGGACATAAATCTCGAGGGCTCTGAACGGACAGAGCAGTCGCAGCCTACTGTCCTGTTCCGCCGACACTGAAGGAGGGTGGAACACCTGTAGGACCACCGGCCGGGCCACCTCAGTGGGTACCTTGGGTACATACCCCGGCCTGGGATGCAGGATGGCTCTCACTGCACCTGGAACGACCTCCAGATAAGCTTCGGCCACCGACAGGACCTGAAGATCTCCCACTCTCTTGAGAGATGTCATGGCCAGCAAGAATGCCAATTTTAAGGCCAGACACCTGTCTGATAAATCGTCCATTGGCTCGAAGGGTGCTGTGGTAAGTCCATCGAGCACCACTATCAGATTTACATTTACATTTACTCATTTAGCAGATGCTTTTATCCAAAGCGACTTACATATGAGAACATTCACAAACCGAAGGCGCAGCTTCGGGAGCATTTTGGGGTTCAGTATCTTGCTCACGGATGCTTCGACGCATGGCTGGGGGGTCGAACCGCTGACCTTCCGATTGGCAGGTAACGGTTCTGCAGAACGATCCCACGGAGGGAGTCTGACTAGAACGGGAGGCCTCATCCTCAAGGTGCCACGAAGGAAACTGGTAACAAACCGGTGCTTCCCAAGCGAGCAGCCATCCACCATACTGTGGAATGCCACAATCGCAGCTACATACACCTTAAGTGTAGTGGGGGAAAGTCCAGCCAAAAACCGGCTTTGAAGAAACTCCAGCAGTGAAGCCACCGGGCAGTGAACTGGGTCAAAGTGGCGCTCTCGGCACCACAGAGTGAAAATCTTCCACCTCCCCGCATACAGTTTACTCATGGAGGGGCTCTAGAGTGCAAGATGGTCTCAACTACCTTGGTTGAGAGACCGGACAGTTTGGAGGTGGTCACCAACAGGGGCCAAACCCACAGCTTCAACTACCCCGGTTGGGGATGAAAAATCTCGCCTTGGTCCTGCGACAGCAGGTCCCTCCTGACAGGAATCTCCCACGGGGGGCCATCCAGGAGGACTACCAGGCCTGAAAACCAGATACTGGTGGGCCAGAACAGGGTTATGAGCAGCAGCTGGGCCCCAGTTTGGCAAGTTTTCACCCCAAGGGTGCTGGATGCACAATGGAGAACCTGAGGGGACAGTCACTGTTCCTCCCGGGGATGCAAACAGGTCCACTTGTGCTCTGCCGTATCTCCTCTATATCATCTGCACCGTCTCGTGCAGTCTCCATTCCCCAGGCCTCGGCCCCTGCCTTGACAGGATGTCCGCTCCCACATTGAGGTACCCAGGCATGAAAAGTGCTCTTAGAGAGAGCAACTTTCCCTGGGACCACAAGAGGATCTGGTGCGCCAGTCTGCACAGAGGGTGCGACCTCAGACCACCTTGTCAATTTATGTACGAGACCATTGCTGTGTTGTCGGTGTGGGCAAGCACGTGATGGCCCCTGAGGTCTGGAAGAAAATGCCGTAATGCTAATAAGACCACACGCATCTTCAGGCAATTTATGTGCCACTGGTGTGGCGTCAACCACAGACCTCGGGCTGTGCGGCCTTCCAGGACTGCACCCCATCCCATGCCGGAGGCGTCTGTCGAGAGTGTGCAACGGTGATACACCATTCCCAGCATTGGGCCTTGGGTCAGGAGTCACGTGTTCTCTCCACCTGGGAAAATCTGGTGTCCCTGAGCCACCACTGCAGGTGCCTCATGTGCAGCAACCCAAGCTGAATCATGGTGAATGCTTCAGCCATGAGGCCTAACAGTCTTAGAAACTGTAGTGCAGTGAGATGTTGGCCTAGCTGCACCTTGAACACCATGGTCAGGATTGACTCGACCCGTGCGGGAGACAGTTGTGCCCACATCGTAGTTGAGTCCCACACTACTTCTAGGAACATGATCCTTTGTGTTGGAGTGAGCGTGCTCTTGCTCACATTGAGCCTCAACCCCAAGCACCGCATATGTGCAAGTACAACATCTCAATGCCGTAATGCAGTGAGACGGGACTGGGATGAAATCAACCAGTCATCTATATAATTGAGGATGCAAACCCTGGGAGTCTGAGAAGAGCCAGGCCAGAGTCCATACACTTCGTGAAGGTGCGAGGGGAGAGCGCTAGGCCGAAGGGAAGCACCCGATATTGGTAAGCTTTGCCCCCGAAAGCGAACCGCAGGAACTTCCAGTGTCCTGGAATGATAGAGACATGGAAGTATGCATCTTTTAGATTGATTGTGACAAACCAGTCCTCAGACTGAATCTGATTCACAATCATAGGGATCATGCATCTGGAATCAAAGTCTCCTCAGAGAATGGTTCAGGTGATGAAGATCTAAAATGGGAAGCAAACCACCGTCTCTCTTCGGGACTATAAAGTACCAGCTGTAGAACCCGGCATGCATCTCCAAGGCGGGGATTGTTCTATGGCCCCTTTGTCCAAGAGAGAATGTATTTCTCGCTCTATCACCTGCGCTTGTGCTCGGTCGATCCTGGTCTCCAAGAACCCTCGGAATCTTGGGGGTCTGGACCAGAACTGAAGCCTAAAACCTCGTTGGACGGTGCGCAAGACCCAATGCGACACGTCAGGTAGAGCTTCCCAAGGAAGCAGAAAGTCCCTCAGGGGGACCAGCTCCTCGAGGCTGGTGGCTGTGAAAACTGGAGTAGTCTCTCTATCTGTACAGTTTCAGTACAGTTTATTTTATTTTTTATTTTGTGTTTGTAACGGTCCCATTGTTTGAATCTCTGCACACAGATGTATTGGCATCTGGTTAACCGAGGTGCTACAGCGGCGGGGAATACCCAAGAAGTGGCATGAATACGCTTGACCGCCCTCCGAACCTGTAATGTGAGAGCTTCGGTATCCCGAAGCGCTGGTGTGGCGGATAAATCCCGCAGGTCTCTGTAGAGGACGCAACCCTCGCCTGAGTGCTGCACAGCCATGCATGTCTGAAGGCATCGGTTCCACAGAAATTGTTGAGTTCCCGAGGGTTCCATGGGGGAGCATCTCCGTGCTCGACTCCTGTGGGGAGCGCCCATGGAGGCCTGACGCTTGTGTCAGGGCCTCTTCTTTGAAGCCTGTTGGGCGAGAAGCATGGCCCTCAGGTCCGTCTTCTCCCTCTCAGGTCTTCAGTGAGGGGCTTGGTCCAGCCACTCTCACTTTCTGAGCCCGCATGTAGGAGCTGCGAGATTTGAGAAACTGAGGCGGTCCACCTTCAGCTCCACCTCTGGCGACGTGGGATAAACCGCTGGAAGGCCGCAGCCTGTCTGAAGCACTCGACCCCAGAGCCGACCACTTCACCAAAGAGACCTGCGGGTGAAAACGGGGCATCCATAAGGAAAGACTTTTCCTTGTCCTTTATGCCAGACAGAGTTAGCCATAAGTGGCGCTCTGTCACCACCAGCAAGGCCATGGACCGGCCAATCACTCGAGCCGTATCCTTATTTGTCCTGTGAGACAGATCCGTCACACGGCGGAGCTCCTTGACATTCTCGGATGTGAGGGCCCCCTGTCGTCGAGGTCATCAAGCAGGTCTGCCTGGTATGCCTGCAAAACTGCCATGGTGTGCAGACATGCTCCGGCCTGACCTACTGCCATGTAAGCCTTGCTCACTAAAGTAGAAGTAGTGCGGCAAGGCTTAGAAGGCAACGTTGGGGTCTTCCGCCTTCCTCGAAAAGCGCCAGCCAAGAGCAGAGCTTCCTCACGGGGAGATGTTCACAATGCAAACAGCCAACCCCCTCGAGGGCTGCAAACACATGCTCTCTCCCCAGGCAGCTGACACACATCTCATGCGTATCACCATCGGGGAATGAAGCGTGGGCAGGGATACACACACTGCCAAAACCACTTCTCACTCGTCATTTTCAGAGACCCACAGCGCTTGCTGAAGATCAGAAAACTGACGACAACAGTGAAGCCGGTTCCGCCGGGACGCGTCATGTGCTGCCTGTCCAAAAGCAGTAACTTGACATCTGTGTTAGTCCCTTCTCTCAGCGCTCTCCAACAAGGAAAAGCTAAAGCTATGCCAATGGTTAATGAGTTTGTCCTTGCTTTTGATTGCTTTCTTTTCTTTTTTTTTTACTATTAATCTTTCCTCTGATCACTGAGTTTCTGGAACACCAGAAACTTTTCTTGGACGCTTCTTAGGTTTTACTCCTAGTTGCTGTAGCGTATTCTGTTGCTATGGTTGCTCCACGGCTTTATTAGCATGAAAGCATACAATACAACTTTACCAGAGCATATTGTGGTGATACCGTGGGTCAACAAAGACCAGGAGATGGAGCCAGAGCAAGGTGTATAGGAACCGATGCCAGCTGGGGATCATAATAGATCATCAGTACCTCCCTCGCTGTTATTTTATCCACTTTCCCATTTCCCTACTTGTCAAAATTAAAGGAAGGCTTTTGTTGAAACTGTGGTTGAGGTGTTTTAGTCCTCATTTTCCCAAGGTGGTCACCCCCTCTAGCAACAGAATTGCCACAATATTAACACAAACTATGCAATCATAATAAATAAAATAAACAATAAACAATTCTCAATAATAAACATTCTCTCCAATGGACCTTTTTTTTTTTTTTTTTTTACAGCAATGGTGGATCGTGGAGCTCTCTACTTGGCTCTGGGTTATTTTCTCGCTTCCACTCTGGCAAATCAATACATTTCTGGTTGGCGTAAAATGCATCATTACCATTGCGCCAGCATGGGAATTTCACCACAGACACCAGATTTAAGAACTCTGGAATACTGCCAAACGGAGAGAGATTTATTTGGCAGTGATAGGCTTCAGCATTGTGGGAACTTGTTTGGCAAGGGCTTGAATGTAACGGAAATTCAGGAAAAAAAACATGAAATTTAATTCCAGTTAAACAATGTAGGTAAGGTAACAGCAAAGAATATTTTTGCTTTTTGTAAATTCTAATAATCTGACTAAAGGCCTTAATTTACCCAACTTTTTATTCAACACTGCACCACTGAATGAGCCTATCAAGCAATGCAGCATTACCCTTCTACTTGTTGAGCTGCACAACTTTGTGTACCGCATGTGCACATTCATTAGTTTTACAGGGTATAAACTCAAGAAAATATATAGTAATAGCAAAATGTAGAGGCAGGGAGACTTTGGATGGCTAATCAGGTACCTTTTGTACGTCTCGTGGCAAAGGAGGAGGAAGATGAGGCGAGAGAGGAGGTGAGAGAGAAGCGGCGAGCAACCTCTGCCTCCTTAGCAGCAGGCTCTGTAGCCAGAGAGAACAGAAAGAGCCAAATAGAGTAAAGGGAGAGGAAAAAAGCAGAGGAGGATGGACAGAGAGATGTGGTGTTACATTATATGCAAATGAATAAAAGAAGGGAAGATGCTATTAGTTTAATGTTCTTAAAACCCCATTTCTTGTCACCATCTACATATAAAAACACAAGGCTTTTAACCTCTTAATACAATTATAAATATAATACTACTACTATCTACTTAATAATAATAATGATTTATAACAATATTAGCAGCAGTTTATCTACTGAGCAGTTATCAAATGTTGCCAATTGCTTTAAAAGAGACATGAAAAATAACAAAATTTCAAGTTAATGGAAAGAAGAAGCAGGACACTTTTAATGAAACAAGTCCGAAAGAACTACATGGAGCCACTGCACTGTCAGCCCACCACTCACAGGGATGGGCATTTAGGTTCGAGTGTATTGTAAGCCGGGTGGTAGACAAAGGCGGCGACCAAGTTGGAGCGGTACAAACTTTAGTTGATGATCAACTTTGTGGTTGTATAATCAGATATGCAGTTGTATGTCTTGGACACTTGGGTGAAGAGAGAAGCAGTGCTGTCCAGTGAGTTGGATCAGATGATGGGGGAGGCTGCTGGACAGGCATGGTAAAGCCAAACGTTTAGTGAGGGTGAACTGGGAATGTCTGGCAGAGGCCCCTGTCTGCAAGATCTTCAACTCCCATCTGCGGAAGAATTTCTTATTCATCCTGGGGGAGGTTGGGGACATGGAATCTGAGTGGGAAAGCCTAGATTGTGAAGGCGGCTGCTAGGAGTTATGGTCAGAAGATTGTCTGTGCCTGTCATGGCAGCAAAAGAAGAACCGTCTGAAGAAGGAGGTATTTCGGGCTCTGTTGGCCCAGGGTCTCCTGCAGTAGCAGAGATGTATCGGGAGGCCAGAAGGGCTGTGGCGTTGGTTGTTACCGAAACAAAATCCCGGGTGTGTTGAGTGGTGGAAAGAGCACTTTGAGGAGGAGCTCGGAAACCTTGCTGGGGAGAGGGACATCTGGACTACCTTGCTTAGTCTGCTGCCACTGTGACCCGACCATGGATAAGCAGAAGAAAATGGATGAATGGATGGATGGAGTTCAGTGACATCAAAGGTAGAGTCACATTAGATTGACAAAGTCAGGACAAAGTACAAATAGCTGTCATCCATCACTAATTGAATAAATGTAAATATTAGCATGTCTCCCTGTAC
The DNA here is from genome assembly GCA_011952105.1 of Coreoperca whiteheadi. Classification (NCBI taxonomy): domain Eukaryota; kingdom Metazoa; phylum Chordata; class Actinopteri; order Centrarchiformes; family Sinipercidae; genus Coreoperca; species Coreoperca whiteheadi. The sequence continues at coordinate 28,654,335 of CM022489.1, forward strand.
CTGACGCAACACCACTGCAAATGTGCTTTCAATTCTTTAACAGGAAGTTTTCCATCAATTGACATGCACATCTAGTGATTTCAGTGTAAATGACTGGGGTTAACTATTTTAGAAACCTGCAAGCTGAGCTTCACCTTCTCCTCACTGTAGAGTTGGAATGCTGTGTCACTGTAAAAAAACAGCCAAGCCATGGTGGGAAAATTGGAGTGCTTGCAAGTCAGAAGGGCAGATAGAATGGCCCTTGATTTCAGTCCTTTCTTCAGTGAACTAACACGTTTGGCTTATTGAGCCGAGCTACGCGGCAGTGAAGCAAAGGAAGCTGCAGAGAGCACTCCTGTTAATGGTGAGTCTAGTCAGCAGGAGGACACCCGCCATCGACTCAGCATTGATTTCCATCTCATACAACAGACTGCATTCATCGCTCAGGGCAAAGCGTAGGAGTGTGTGCATATATTGTATGACTGCAAAGTGGTAGCAGGTCAGTGTGTCTGTTTGATTAAAGGCGCGGCTGAGCTACACACACACGCCGAGCTTTGTTGTCGCTAACCCTAGCTGAGGAGGAGGGGCCAACTTTACAAACAGCACCGACAAAGCCCTGTAGCAATGGAGATGCAAATCCCTGCCGCGTGAGTCAGAGTAAAAAAAAGACAGCTAATAAAGGGTTAATAGTCTACCTCCTGTACATTTACACTGACTCCATAAGTACAACAAAGTCATGTCATACTCACCAAACTGCTGCTCTGAGCTACACTTTTATAAAATAAATACTGTTCTCATTCTTTCATTATTATTATTTTGCTGTTCTTTTATTTAGTGTTAAACTACTGACAATGAAATTCAACTGATGAAACTGTGCCAATGTTTCATATTAAAAACATAACAAGAGAGATTATACCTTTTAACTTTGGGGAAGGCTTTTAATATGAAAAATACAGTATGTGCCCTGAAGTTCCCTTTTGAGCAGGTGTCACTGTTGTCGTTAACTTTCTGCTCTTCAGCATCCGCTCTGGGTCTATGTGAAGTGCACAAACATTTAGTCCACATGGTGAGTGACAAGCAGTTTAAACGGTGTGTTCCTCCCTGCCCTTGCTTTAGAACATGCGGGGATACACACGATCTGTGTGTTTGCTGTTTGGGAAGGCAGCATGCCTTTTCCCTGTTAAAAGGGTTTTGTTTGGGTAGTTTTTCCTTAGTTGAATCAAAGGTCTAAGGACATAGAGTGTCGTTTGTTATAGGTATTTGTGATATTGGGCTATATAAATAAAACTGAATTGAACCAAAGCGTGCTCGCTCAGCCCTCGAGGAGGTTGAGGGCAAGCATTGCATGTCAAGGTTTTGAGTTCTTGGTACTGTGGAGTGCTTGTTTTATTTTGAAGATGTCTGATCTGTCTGGGGTTGGGTTCAAGTTTGTTTGTTCCTTTGTTATTTTGTAATTTGTGATTCCCCTGATTGTTTCCACCTGTGTTATTGTGTTCACCTCTGTCTAGTTGTCTCACCTGCCTGAGTGTATTTAAGTTGAGGTTTTCCCTTGGTTCAGTGTCAATGCATCGTCATTATCGTCCTCATGTCAGTGTTGGCTCTGTCTGTCTGTCTGTTCGTCACTTTGGATTTATACCTGCCATTATGGATTTATCCCTGCCTGTTTACCTGTTTGCTACCTCTCTGCCTGCCTGTAAGTCATCCTCCGAGCTGTCTGTGTTTGGGTCCTTTTTCCTTGTTGCCAACACAAAACCATGACATTGCGAGGGCCTTCCTGTTAGAACACTTCGTTACCAGCTAGCGTTGTTCGATGAGAGTGGCCAGCTCTGCCGGTGACTTCACTTAGCCTTCCTGTGGGGCGGCTGTGGCTTGGTTGCAGAGCGGTCGTCCACCAATCGGAAGGTTGGCGGTTAGATCCCGGCTCCCCCCGGCCATGTGTCGAAGTATCCTTGAGCAAGATACTGAACCCTGAACTGCTCCCGAAGCTGCGCCTTCGGTGTGTGAGTGTGACTGGTTACTGTAATTTGTACTGATGGGCAGTTAGCTCCTGCCATCAGTGTGTGAATGGAGTGAATGTGATGTAGTGTAAAAGCGCTTTGAGTAGTCAGAAAGACTAGAAAGGCGCTATACAAGTACAGTCCATTTACCATTTACCATTTACCTTCCTCCACTGGTTCATTCACTCACACTCAGGGACCGGAATCCCACTCCGCGCCTTATTTCGCCCCGAGTGAGAGGCCAATGCTGAGTTTATCCGACTCCAAGGAGGTGGATATTCTCAGTACCAAAGGCGGTTATGTTGGTGGCTCTCCAGTCCGCCCAGGAATTGTTGGAGGTTGTGACTCACTCCATGGCCAGCGGAAAAAATGGAAGCGAAGCAGCTAAGGCAAATTGGGTGAGTGCTTCCTGCAATCTGCAGCACAACCTCCGTGTTGGCGTCTGCCGTTCTTCCCCAGGATCAGGATCCTGGAAGAAACCATATTCGTTCAGGCTGTCATGTCCCATGGTCCACAATTATGCTTCGGCGAAGCGGTGACACTTCATGGTGTAGAGAGCATCACTTGGACCCAGTTAACAGCTTGGTAGCTTCAGTACTGGAGTTCCTTCAGGGCCGGTTTTTGGTTGGGTTCTCCCCGTCTACACTTAAAAGTGTATGTGGCAACTGTGGTTGCCTTCCATGCACCGCTGGACGGCGGCTCGGTGGGAAAGCACCACCTTATTACCCGTTGCCTCCATGGAACCCTTAGGATGAGGCCTCTGCACCCGAGACCGGGGTATGTACCTAAGGTGCCCACTAATGTGGCCCGGCCGGTGGTACTTCAGGCTTTCCGTCCTCCCCAAGCGTTGGTGGAACAGGAGAGGCTCAGGTTGCTTTGCATAGTCAGGGCCCTTGAGCTTTACGTCAGGAAGACGTCTCAGTGGCGTAAGTCCGAGCAACTGTTGGTATGCTTCAGGCCCCCTAAGAAGGACTACCCGGCTACCAAACAGATGGTGAGCAGGTGGATTGTTGAAGCTATCTCTTAGGCTTACAATGTATGTGGGCTGCCTTCACCTCTGCCACTTAAAGCCGGACACTCCGGGGTCTCAAGCAATTATGTCCTAGATGTGCCTTAATTGCTTCACACTCGGGCAGGCATTTCGTAAGCATGGCGGTGTGGGCATTTTGTTGTTATATTATCTAAATATATAGTTACTCAAAATGTCATTGCCCTGGACTCCAGCACCACTTTAAGGAACCTCTGAGTTATCTTTGATCAGGATTTATCTTTCAACACCCAAATGAAACAAACTTCAGGGGCTGCCTTTTTTCACCTACATAACATTGCACAAATCAGGCACATCCTGTCTCAAAGTGATGCAAAAAAATAGGTCTATGCATTTGTTACTTCTAGACTGGATTACTGCAATTCCTTATAATCTGGCTGCCCAAAAAAGTCCCTTAAGTGTACTGACAAGATCTAGGAAAAGAGATCAATATTAGCTTCTCGTCTCTCTCCTGTCTCTTTCTGTTGCTTTCAGCAGGTATTTCTGTCTCCAGAGTGCAGAGTCTAGATCGATGATTGCGGGCCACCATCTGGAACAGTGCTGCTGTCTCTATGGTGGAGAGGAGGTGGTGTGGTTCAGATCCTACTTAGTGGGCATCAACTGAAGCAGCTCAATTGTCCTTCTGATCCATCCTCTTCCCTCATGCTTTGCAATCTACATTTTGTCATCATAATTGTATATACTAAGATTTTCTGTTCTGTACAGATGTCATCTGTTACATGTGTGTCTGTCTTGGGTGAGGGATCGCTCCTCTGTTGCTCTTCCTGGGGACAAGAGGGTGTCGTATGTTCTAAAGATTGTAAAGCCCTGAGGCAAATTGCGATTTGTGAAATTGGACTATATAAATAAAACTGAATTGAATATTGAGTTTCATTGACAGTAGCTTAAATACAAACAAAAAAGTAAAAAAAAAACAAACCCTGACTGCAATAAATGTGTGGCCAGAAACATTATTTCTAGTCAAGATAATTTTTTGGCATTTTGCCTTTACTTATCTATATCTTGACATGGGGTGGCCGGTGGGGGAGTCGAAATCCAGATCAACAGTGTTTAGAATGATTTTACATTGTTATTAAAATAGTGGTGTGGAAATGTACACTAGAGGGAATTTATTAATACAATATCCACATATGAAGAAAGTGTTAAGTCTACCGAGGTAGCTGAGACCATCTTACACTCTGGAGCCCCCTCCATGAGAAAACTGTATGCGGGCAAGTGGAAAATTTTCACTACATGATGCACCGTTTGAGCCACTGGACGTTGCATCAGACAGGTGTCTGGGCTTAAAGATGGCATTTCTGCTGGCCATGACTTCTCTCAAGAAAGTGGGAGATCTGCAGGCCCTGTCGGTGGCTCCTGCTAACCTGGAGATCGTTCCAGGCGCAGTTAGAACCACCCTGCATCCCAGGCCAGGTTATGTACCTAAAGTACCCACTGAGGTGACCCGGCCGGTAGTCCTGCAGGCATTCCATCCTCCTTCAGAGTCGGCAGAACAGGAAGGTAGGCTGCAACTGCTTTGTCCAGTCAGAGCCCTGGAGATTTATGTCCAGAGGACATCCCAGTGGTGCAATTCGGACCAATTGCTGGTATGCTTCCGGCCCCCTCGTAAGGACTGCCAAGCTACCAAACACACTATTAGCAGGTGGATAGTTGAGGCTATCGTTTCAGCTTACGAGGTGCGTGGTTTGCCTTCACCTCTGTCGATAAGAGCCCACTCCACATGGAGTATGGCATCCTCCAGAGCTTGGTGGTCGGGAACCCCACTCTCCAATATATGCAATGCTGCGGGATGGTCCTCGCCTCACACTTTTGTGAGATTTTACAGCCTAGACCGCTTAAATAATCCGGGGTCTGTGGCTCTCTTGTCCTGAAGTGTGCCCTGCTGGCTTCACATTCTGACAGGCGTCCCTTCAGCATGGCGGAGTTGGTACTGCGTTCCCCATAGCATCAGCTGATGCAGCATCGAAGTTCCTTTGAAAGGGAACATACCAGGTTACGTAGGTAACCATGGTTCCCTGATAGGGAACGAGACGCTCCGTCTCGCTGCCATACTTCCTGCATGCCTGTGAGCGGCTTGCTTTCGTCGATTAGAAGGCTGACGACAACAGTGAAGCCGACTCCCTTTATACCTCCAGTTCCGCCGGCATGCGTCACGTGTTAATCAAGATTGGTCTAAGTTGATACAGAGATTCAGAGGCAGTCACGCTGAAGGCATTCCCCATAGCGTCAGCTGACGCAGCGTCTCGTTCCTTATCAGGGAACCATGGTTACCTACGTAACCTGGTACATTATTCTACTTGGAATTTCATTTGTAGTTGAAAGTTTTCATATTCACTTCCTTCCCTCATGAGGTTGTTGGGTTACTGTGTGTTTTCTGGACATATTTGCTTGTCTAGTACTGAACTGACTCCATTACCTGACCCACCCACCTCGCTTATCAGTCTCAAAAGAGCATGTGTGGCTTAAAGACTGGCCGAATTGCTGCAACCTGGGAACCAAACACTAACCCTCCAAAAATGTTAATACACATACAAATGTCAAGAGGGCTTGAATATTAGAGGGTGACATTTAGGGCAGCGAAGCAGAATTTAGCCTGTCACCACTGTCGAGACTCTGATGCAGACGAGATGCAGATTTTCTCTCTTTCTGTCCATCTATTTGCAGTCTCACTGTCTTAAAATGTTCTCTTCAACAGTACCCCGTCACTCTCTTTTCTAAATCACAATTTCCTTGTTACTGATACTGACATGAACAAATAAAAGCAAAGGAAGGTGAGTAGAGGCAGATGTGGCCTTTATTATACTGAGACACTACAGGCACGAAGTGATCTGCCTGACACTGAGCTACACACTGAAACAGAAATTTAAATAACATTTGAAGAATAAGAAGGAGAGGACAACAGTAGCTGTGTGACTGGAAAGTGGAGACTGCTGCTGCTGTTCACGATGATGATGATGATTATTATTATGATGAAGAAGATGATGACAGCAGTAACAGATGAAGGCGATAAAAAACAGACGATCAGGACGATAGCGTCGACAAAGTGATGATAATGATTATGATAAAGGTGGCATAAGCAAGCACTAGATATGTCGCATCATGCTGTTACCTGCTGGAAGAGACCTCCTGTTAGAAAGTCTCTGCAAGGTGAAGCGTTTCGTAGTGTTAACAGCTGAGTGGCCTGATTGGCTGGTCGAAGCATCAACTGAGTGGGAAAGCAAGAAGGTGCAGGAGTTAGTACAGCACGGAAAGAAGAGAAAGATTAGACCTGGAGTGTTGTTACAAAATGTTTTATATTGTTGCCAATATGATAGCTCAGTTTCAGTTCCGAATACTTTTTTAGTTAGTTTGTTATGTTTGGCATCATTTTTTTAATAATAAAAGGCTTAAAACATCTACCAAACTGCTCAATCCATCAGTGATAAATTGAAAACTTTGTCTGAATAAAACATAGATCTAGGCAATTTGGCAAACAACAAAATTATATTTTCAGTCAATATTGATATACTGTATATAGCAATATAATTCAGTCACTGTGTCTGTTAACCTTAATGATTCATTTAAGGTTAAAATCCCCCATTAGTAGATTCAAAACATATGTTACTACTGTATGTGAGCTGCAAAGAAACCATCTTTTTAAATAAAACAAGGAAAAAACTCCACGATTATAAATCCTTGATATGTTTCCAGCCAGAGAGCTGAGGTTCAGTAATGTTCATCAGTTAAAATCCCAAATATTTGATTGTGTGTATTATCACCAAATCTTGCATGTGTAATGCAATTTTAACACAGGAAATAACATTTAGTAATATTTCAGTTTGTTGCTGGAATGTTTCTCTGAGAGCCTCGCTGCTTGTTCCAGTGGATGGGTCGAATTGCTGGTGATTAAAATTGTGCGCTTGCTCCTTAATGGGCGATGATGCTGTGAGGTGATAAATATAGTTTGTGGTATTCCAGATCTTTGTTAGCATAATTACTACAATACACATCACCAATCTGTTTCATGTCAGATTTCAAAACAATAGACGTTACAAAACAATAGCATGTGGTGTGTTTAGCTTGCTCAGCCAACCCTGCTGTGCCTATTTTGGTAAATCCATTCCTTAAATAATAGAAATAGAATTAGCTTCTGTGATGTGATTGGTTTTAAGTAAGTTTTCAAAAGTGTAACTTTTCAACTGTATATTATTAACAAATGTGTCATTGAGGAAATGTTTGTATCGTGTCAGTGTTTAAGTAGTTTGTATTGCCCATCCCTAATAAAATATAATCTTAAGTTAGAAAGTTAGGAAATATCTGATCAAAGAAAAAATTATCAAGCCTAAGAATTTAACCAAGCATTCAATGTCAACTTTCTATATTTTTTTGAAACTATGAACAAATCGGTTGGTACTGAAAGTATAAAAAAAACAACAACTTAATTCTAGTTATTTTTAAGTCAGATACCAAAGAAAAATGAGGGCTAGTTGGACAACAAAATCTTAACTGAAGGTCCAGTTACTAGCTTTTTCTGGAGCTTTACTTTACCCCCCAATTAATTAATTGATGAATTAATTAATTAGGCTATGAATGAATGAGAAATGAATTCATTAAATAATGAATTAATTAATGCCCAATTGTGAAGTTTTGGTAAAAAAGAAAAAAACATATACGCATTAGTATGTCAGCAGAACAAGTCAACAGCACAGAACCAGAGCAGTCGTCCACCAATCGGAAGGTCATGGGTTCGATCCCGGCTTCCCCCAGCCATGTGTCGAACTATCCTTGAGCAAGATACTGAACCCCAAAAATTGCTCCCGAAGCTGTGCCTTTGGTATGTGAGTGTGTAAGTCGCTTTGGATAAAAGCGTCTGTTAAATGACTAAATATAAATGTCAGAGAGACACTAACTCAAAACAATCCATTTAAACCTTCTGCTCATCCATGAAAAAAGTTATGCAATACAAAGTCACTATAAAATACTCTCAGCCTTCCAGTCTGAAGTGTACATCAGTGTGACTTGTCTATTCCTGCTCCATCTATGTATCTGTCCTTCCGGGCTGAAGGCCACAACACTGGTTGAAACATCACCAGTTTGAGACAGGAAATAGAGAGGAGTTATGAGGCTGAATGGAGCGAGGAAAAGGACAGGACATGGTGTGGTACAAAAAGGGAGGATTTTTAAATAGAATGTAAAAAGGACAACACAGAGCAGTGGGTGAAGTAGAGAGAGAGGACAGAAAAAAGTGTCAGGACAAGTCAGAGAAAGAAAGATAAACAGAGCAAAAGAGAGAGACAGAGGAGGAAGAGGGAGAGAGAGAGAAAAGAGGCGAAGGTGAAGGCGTAAATGGTTGCATGGAGACAGGTATGGGTTTGTACAGTTGATTTTATAATAGTGGCCAGACACCCTTTTGAGGGGTAAGACAGAAAACAACAGCCAGTGTCAACTGTCTTCATACTTGCAGTGGGGATTGGAAGAGGTGTGTGAGTGTGTGTATGTGTGTTCAAAGAGTGAGTGTAGAAAAATAATAACTTTATTTAAATAGCACCTTTTTAAAAACAGAGTTTAAGCAGAAATGCCATAAAAAGCAAGACAAAAAAATTAAGACAAGAAGACAGCTTAAAAACAATGAAAAACAAGACAAAGGAAATAAAAACAAATGGAAACAATATAGTCTATAAAACTATAAAGATGGTGTAACACAGATAATATAGTGGCTTATATGTAAAATTAGGAAAACCCTGTAAAAGCATTATGATTTAGTGAGTTCATCATTAAAATGTAGTTCCAGAGTTTTACCAAGGGTCACATTTAGTAACAATGGCAAAATAGACTGACATGTTAGTTTTGGCCAATCAGCAACCAGCTGACTGTAGGTAGTCCCACCCACCTGCTGTGTTTGTGGGAGCGAGAAACACCATGAGGACAAAACCAGAGTGAGAAACAGAGCAAACTAGAGAAAATGCTGCTAACAACGGACTAAACTGAGGCTAATTTCACGACTATAAACGTGGTAGCTAACTGCTGTAAGAATAAATTTTTTAGAATCAGTGTTGAAGTCCAATGCTAGATGTTTTTACTAGCTACAGTCGACGGGTTTGAATTCCATGGGATTTCTCACGACACTTCGGTCTTTACCGCTCCAGGAGCAAGAAACCCTTGTGGCTTTACTGGGCGTCGCTCTGGTGAAATCGGTCAGGTATTATCCCCCCTTTGAACTTTCTTCTTCTGTTGTCCGGATTGGATCTGGTGGTGAATTGGATGGCGAGCGGTCTCTACTTGGGATCTGCTGGACATATCCCTCTAATACTGCATTTTGTAGGTGTGGTAGGCTCCATTGCAACAAGCTCTTCACTCATCTCCATCCTTAAGACTCACCTTCCCCCGCACATACACACATATATACCCAAACCCTATGGTACTCTGAAATCTGAGTTACCTTTAACATAATATTTTTTTTAATATGACTCTAGACTTGCCAGCTCTCCTAATCAGACCAGGTCTTCCCCAGAAAGTCCGCTAATTATCTACAAAGCCCACATCATTTGCTGGAAATCGCCTGATCAGCCAGTGGCGGCATGAAGACATGATGTCATCACTGGTCAGATTTGGCAGGGGCCCAGAGAAAACTACACAGTGTGACATTGTCTTTGCAAATGTACATACCAACTCAACATACATTTAAGTAGCCTGTGGGCGGCTCTGACTTTGGATGTGTATCAGCGGGTCGTCCACCAATCAGAAGGTCAGCAGTTTGACCCCAGCCTCCCCCAGCCCACGTGTGGAAGTGTCCTTGACCAAGATACTGAACCCTTCTTTGAGTAATCAAAAGACTATAAAGGTGCTATACAAGTACAGTCCATTTAGCCTCCGATTAGGGTAATCGGGAGTCATTACCACGGACGTAAATAACAATGTTGCTGTATTTACGCTTATCCTTAGCCAGCAGTTTTAAATAGGAATCAATGTCGCCCGCACTGGCCCCAGGAATACATTTGAGTACGGTCGCTGGTGCCGATGACTTCACGTTTCTCAAAATGGAGCTGCCAATAATCAGAGTTGGTTTCTCAGCGGGTGTGTAACTGAGTGGGGAGACAGGTTGTTTGTGAACTGTGGGTTTCGGCTTAGGTCTATGTTTAGCTTCCAAAAGTCACCCAGCTTTCCTAGTTTCCCGGCTGATCGGTAGCTGTCGAGAGACGGCTAACAGGAGCCACCTCTGGTTGGTCCGCACTGGCTACTGGAGGCTGGCTAACTACAGCAGTTAACGATTGAGTTCCTATGGTGCAAAACCGCATTTCAAATCACTAAATCTTGCCACCTATGCTACAAATAAACTACATTTATTACATGTACCATTATCACTAGAGGAGGCAGAGGAATAGCTAAACATTTCACACACCGCGCAAGAGAGAGCAGGAGAGGGAGAGAGAGAAGCAGTTGCTAGCTAATTAGCTAAAGAACGGTAGCTAGCAAAACTGAATATCATGTAAACTGTGGGATTAGCTAGAATGTCGCTAAAGTAAGGAGAGAGCTATGAGTACTTGAGCAGAACTAGTGTACGATTAAATGTTTAACAGTTAGCTGCTGTAATGAATAATCAAACTAAATTAATTGGAATGAGCTAGAACAGCAAAAATACGCTAAACACCAGTGACCGGAAATGAGACAATACCCTCACCGCATCACATGAGCACGCCAATTCTACCTTCTGGCGACGTGTGTTAGAAATTAGTGGGATAGTCTGGAGTTTGAACAGGTGTTGACCCAATTCTGTGTAGTGGGCTGCTTAATCCAAAACTGATTCAAAACATCCCCCCTCAGGCCTCTGTTAGTGGCACTGGGCTGACCAGATAACTTCCATGGAGCACAAATATCCAGAGTCCGTGCTCATTGTTCTAGAGGACTTTAACAGAGCAAAAACAGCCAAAATACAGACAGTATATTAAGTGTACCACCAGCGATAAAGACACTGAACCATTGCTACAACATATCAGGACACATATCACTCTGTCCACCATGCAGCTTTGGGACTCTCTCATCACTGTCTGGTTTATCTTCTACAGAATTCTGCTACACCTGTGGTCAAGACTGTGAGGAAATGGACCAACAAGGCAAAGCTGGAATTACAGGCTTGCTTTGACTGCACTGATTGGAGTGTCTTTGAGGCTGCAGCTACAGACCTACACAGGGACGGACTGGGGCTAAAATCAGCCCTGGACTTTCTCCCAAATAGGCCCATCATCCAGCCATTCGCCCCTAGCCGTGCGCAACAGACACTAGCTGGGATGTACTATGCCACAATACTGTCAGACCATCAGACAAGGTATTCACAATTAGTAACATCTCAAAACCAATGATGATAATAAAGTTGTGTTTATTAATGAAGCCTCAGCCTTCAAATAAAAATCAATCAGCATTGAAAATAAAATACAAAAAATTAAATGTCACTAGCTACAACAAGCCCACTTGTAATTATAAAACATATAGTTACTATATACTATAACTTATCAATATTCAAATATAATGAAAGCAAATTTAAAAGTGCAGTAGGTAAGCCTTATAAAACTAACTCTGTCATACTTGCTGAAACTGACCCTGTGTTCAAGTAGAACTACATGAAGCAGGTAGTCTAAAAAAAAAATCTGGCCCCTCTGGTACAAACTACAGCCTGTAGTATGATTTGCAAAAATCCACATTTCCGTCTTCAGTCAGATGCACCCATCAGGGCTGGGGGGGGGGGGTGTCTAACTGTTCATACTCCCTTGTGGGGGGAGGGGCTTAGGAGACCGTTTTGGGCTTTAGCGGAAAGGGGGGAGGGACTGAGAAGTTGACGATGTTCAAGTCTTTGGGCTAAGTCCTGGATCTTCACAATCCTACCTACAGCACCTTACAACTTAACACTCTCTGTAGAGACAGGTTTTCAGGCTTTTGCTGAGTGTGGTTTGCAAAAAACTGTTTCAGGCTGTGACTATCTGACTTGGGCCATTTGAAATATTGTGATGTAGAGCATCCTGGGACATCCTCACACTTCCCTGCACTCTCCTTGTCATCTTTTGTACTGCAACTATCTTCAACCTGAATAAAAAAATGATTTTAAAGATAGTTTATTAGCTTTTATTGATGCTATGTGTTGCTTTGTGTTAAATATTTAGCATTGAATAACCTTTTTAATATTTTGTCAATGTCATATTACACTTTGATTTATATTAAGGCTGTGAAATGATGAAAATGGCTAGGCCCTACTAATTTTGTCTGTGAAGCTTTCACAAACAACCACCAGGTCTTTGCCAATTCCACAATAATAAACACAAATATGAAAGACAAGGAAAAACTGCACTCTGATGGAAGATTTAGCCCCCTTCCTTGCATGTTAGCACGTTTAGATTGGTAGCAATGCATGCCTGAGGTTTTGCCGTTTTATTCAATACCTTAGTCTTCATTTTAGCAGAAAATGTGAGCTCAGTACAACCGCTCATATACAAAAAAGTGAATGAAAGAAATGAAAACCAATGCAAAACGACGATGAATATCCAAAAGATGACAACCACAGACTGTTTTTAAATGGGGTTGGATACATATTTTTTGCTTTTAAACTATATGTGTGTGTGTGTGTATGTGAGAGAGAGAGAGATTTTGGTTAGATGACAGTTGTAGGTTACAGTTTGACAAGAGTTTATAGTTTGACAAAAGCACAATGTTTTGTTTAATTGTGAGTGTACACAAATATAAGTAAACTCTTTGCAGTTTGAATGATGTCCTGTATGAACAAAATGACGGAGTATGTATTGTTTTTATGTTTCCGCTGTTCGATCGCAGCATCTCGCCTGCGCCTCTCTCTCTCACACACACACACACACATCACGTCTGTCTTTAACAGTAGTTCCACATTACATTCATTTTCGCGTGACTTTTATTTATTTTTATATAGTGTATTCTCCTTGTAAATTAATGCATCGAGTCGTGACGCCCGTGTCGATTCGGTTAAAACGAATACACATGTACCGTTCCACCCCATGCACAGAACACCCATGTTGAAAGCTAGCTGACTATGCAATTTGCTAAGATAGGGATTAAAGCAGCCTATTATAATGTGTCCTGCTACTACTGGCACTTACCAGGACCTCTTGCTGGTGTGAAGTTAACTCTGTCTCTCCTCATCATGACAACATCAAGTCTCAGTCTGGCTAAGCGATGTAGTGCTGCTGGCAGTTGCACTGCAACCAAAAGCTCTGTGAGCTCTTTACACTTTGCTGCATCAGTCTCGAGAGACTTGGCCCTCTTTTCTTTAACTTTTTCCCATCCACCTTTCTCCTTATGTTTTCTGCTAGCCATTCTTCTGGCGAATTGATTCCGGAAATCCGAGGACCAATCACAAACTAGCTAGAAGGCCGACTCTTCTTCCTCAGTTTTTGACTGTGCTACATCCTGAAACACCTTCCCAGGGATATATGTGACCCGTCAGGGAAACCAGTGACACAAGTCGGCAGCACAACTTTCAAGCAAAAAGAGAAAGAAGCGTTTTTTTTCAAAATCGGTGATTTTCGCTTTTTTGCAGAATCTGTTATTTGAGATTACGAAGAAGCCTCTCCGTGTTAGAGACAGCAGTATTGGTATATTTAAAAGCATACATTTTAACTTTGCAATCGGCTTGATTTTCGAACATTCTAGCATGTAGTAGGGGCGTGTCATTGTCTGTGTGTATTTCCATACTGGATAAGCCGGCTTTTGTTTCTCTGTTATTGCCCCGCCCTCCAGCGTGGCATAATAAGTTATGCCACACTCTGGCTGGCTCTAGCTGATATCAAAATTCAATAAAGATGGACGCTGCAAAGATTATCGCAGACGAGCTGAGCTGTGGCCGTTACACCGAAAATGTTTTGACAAGCAGGATGCTTACGAACAAATGCTCAGTGGCAGGACATGTGAATTATTGGACATTTATAAGAAAACAGACGCACAATGCGGAGATGGTTACATCCACAAAGAAGACCCCGACAAAGAGAAGTGTGCCCGAATGACTTATTTCATTGGAGGGAGCGAGAGCTGCAATAATACTTTTCTGTTTCTTATGGGGTGAGTTTCATAAACATCAAAGTTTGTCGTTTTGTGTTCATTCTAAGAACACGTACACGTTATCTCATGTTTAGTCCAAGTTTAGACCTTTCCATACCTGCCTATTGTTATTAGCTAGCTCAGGACTGTCGTTTTAATTGCATCGTATCACTTCCCAAAAACCCCCATTACTATAATGGGCTTTTAGATGGTAATGTTAGCATCTGCTATTAATTTGAACGTTGCTTCAATTGCTTGATTGATTGCTTGAATTGACAGGTGTGAACGACTTAGCCCACGTAAACTTGGCTGATAGCATTCTTGAATTGAATGTGATGCTCATAATCCTTTATTATTAATTGTATGTGGTCCGATTTTTCCCATTGCGTCTGTCGTTGCTATGCAACCATGCAGCTTTACAGGGGGGAGCTTTACAGGGGGTATGGCTTATCTAAATGAGCCCTATTGTTACTCCAAGCAGGTGAGAACTGCCAAATCTTTAGAGGCCGTTTTCTCCCTTTTGAGCTTTTTTGAGTGCCTACCTTCAAATGGCCACAACTTCTCAAAATATTATCAGATGTCCATGTGTTACACATCGTTGGAAAGCTTGGAGACTACACTTTCAGAATCTGTGAACAACTCAAAATGCCCCAGAATCGACTTGTGCCCCTACTTTCCGAGAGTGGTCACATATGTGAGTATATTTCCCGTTTGTGGATTTCATTTTGGCATTCAACACCATCATCCCAGGAGTCCTCCACTATAAAATCACCTAGCTCACTGTGCCAGCTCCCACCTGTCAGTGGATCATAAACTTTCTGACAGACAGGTGAGGCTGGGAAAAATGACATTCTGCCCTCCATTCAGGACTTATACATCTCCAGAATCAGGAAACCCATTACACTCTGAACACAACCTGTTCCAACTTCCCCCCTCTGGTAGGTGCACTGTATGCCAAAACAACCAGACAGAACAGTTTCTTTCCACAGGCCATCAATATAATGAACAGTTAAATCAGTCGTATAGTGTCAATAACCCTGTAACACTAAAACATCCAACCTACAAATTATAAATTATATATTTACAGTTTAATATACAACCAATCGTCCATCACTGTCAAGTATAAATCCTACACAATGTATAGCTACTTACCCACAATATACATAAACTGTGCCTAACCACTCATTTCATGTATATAAAGTAATCTAGTAGATTACTCTTTCAATATTTATTCCTTTGTATTTTGTTGGTCATTGTTGCTTATTATATGCATTTATAAATACACCTATTTTCCCACCTACTTATATGTACATAATAGCTCTATGTTTATTTTTTAGCTATCTTTGTTCAGTTTTGTTGTCCTTATATTGTAGCTGTTTGTCTATTTCTATCTTCCTGTAACCTGTTCTTGGAACTGTGGATAAGTACATTGAGAGCAACTTAAAACTGGAGTCAAATTCCTTGTATGTGTACACATACTTGGCCAAAAAAGCTGATTCTGATTCGGGGAACCTAAAGGGTTCACACTTCTTTTCCCAACTACAGTTTATTTCCCTATCTCAAGAAGGTAATGGAAGATGTTTGCTTTGGCAGGACCAAGATAAATCATTTCTAAAGAGTTTATTTTGGTTGGAGTCTGGTCTAAGGTAACAAGTGACCTCTCACCTCTCTTCTGCCTCAAATTAGGGCTGGGGTTGGTTCTCCTGAAGCCTGACTCCGGACTTGATGAATCAGACTGCCTCAGCGCCAGCTTACGTACATTCCTATAGAGTAGAGGGACAGGTAAAATTGGTGAAAGCCAATGAAATGGCTAAAGCAGAATGTCTACAACTTAACAGTGTATAAGTTACTTTATTAGTTACATTCAGCCTCTGCCGACAACACCCCTGCCGCCTAAACATAAAAATGTTTAGGCATGTTTAAAAATGACAACTGGTTTTGCCAACACTCACTTTATTGGAAGAGCATTTTTAATAGTAATGTCAACAATGTATCTACAAACATTTTAAGTTGAACTATTTCCTGAAAAAATACATGTTTTTATAAAAAATAAAATAATGCCAGACTTTCTTGAATTCACTTAACATAAATACTTGTTTTTGCCGAAGTCCAGCTTTTTTTCATGGGGGTTGGGGGACCTTCTGCTCTCTGCTTCACACCACCTGGTGGGACTTGCTCTGTAAGTTTGACCGTGTAGTGCTGCGACTCCAAATGTTTCTTTAAATTTGACGTAGTATTTTTGTAGCTAGAGTGTACAACGAATCTTAATATTGCCATCTTAAACTGACACAAACTCAAAATAGCGTCTGTATTTCCAGCTAGAAAACGCGCATCTCTCTCCTCCCTCCATTGTTGTTTCCGTTTGTGTCGCTGCGTGATATTATTACACGTAACGTGAACTGTCCTCATGCTGAAAACGTGACTTGTCGCATACGTGACTTTACACCCCGAGATGCGAGAAGAAAGCAAAAATATGTTTTTATTAAGGACAATGAAAAAAGTGTTAACGCACAGTGACTTGGATAAGTAACTTTAATCTGATTACTGATTTTGAAATAGTAATGCGTTAGATTACTCGTTACTGAAAAAAGTGGTCGGATTAGAGTAATGCGTTACTAAGTGATGCTTTACTGGCATCACTGCAACTTAATTTCCCACTATCCTTATGTTCCCCGTCTAACATTCTGATATGGGAAGTTCTGACAACAAAGTGCAAGGTTTCAGATCCTGTGTATTTTCAACTCTTATATTAGCATTAGCTTTTTTTTGTGTGTTGAGAAGATTCAATCACTTTGTAGTTTGTGAGATGAAGTTGGTGGCTCACCTCATGGGAGCCCCGTAGATACTGAGCTGGCTGGCTTCTGTGAACATAAGAGAGACATTACATTTTACTGTTCATCAAACGACAACATTGTTCCTTCAGTGCCTTCCACAACAATCCATATGACTGTTACAGAAGTGATATATATAAGCATTTTCTAATCTGCCGCTTCAGTGATTAAGGACTGATGAAGTTTAATCAACTACTTGTTTAACTTTAGGGAAAGATAATGTACATAGTTAAAAGGACCAACATTGAGATTAGATGTGAACTGCGGTCTCTGGTGTCTCAGTTGTCACTTTATAGACTAAGATGTACTGGAGGGATAAAACACTACATTACTTTAGTTTTTTAATTTATATTTTGACAGATGCACATAAAAACCAAATAACAGTGTTACATAGCATACACTTTTTTTTTTTAATCAAGCAAAACAACAAAAAACAGTCAGCATAACAAGACCATAACATCATGTATATCCATGATAAATATAAATTCAAATTACCAAAATTTACGAGGGGGTTGTAGACAAATCCGTGGTCTGTACTCTGTAACACAGACCAGTGGTCTCTACCACTAGGGGCACTAATGAAAGTGGTTGGGACGACACAGACCAGTGGTCTCTGTAATACAGACCAGTGGTAACTACCACTAGGGACACTGATGGTCCGGACACGTTAGTGGTCCGTGGAAGGTTATTGTGGTCCCCTGGCTATTTTGGCACCATGGTTGGATAAATAAATGTCAGAGATCATAATATTTTGTCAAGTAAATAAACTATATCATCAATTATGTATATATTCTTATTGTTGCACTATATTTCAAAGTTTTTGTGGTTATACCTACAGTAATACATCCATCTATCTAGATCAAAATACATTTTAAATAAACTATATTATCGATAATCTATTTCTCATAAACTTCAAAATACACTACAAAAACAACACAATCTAGGGTTATCAGCAACAGAATAATAATAATAATAATAATAATAATAATAATAATAATAATAATTGCTTAGTACTTCCATTATTGTGTGTACTGACGTGATAGTGAGCTGCTGTTACAAAGAGTTTCCCCTCGGGAATTAATAAAGTATTTCTGATTCTGATTCTGGTTCTGATTCTGATCATTCATAGACTTATTCATGTGAATAAGCATGCTTAGAAGCTGTATGGTTCTTCCAAAAGTCATCAGAGATTCATTGGCCAATATCCTTTTTTTTAACCCTGACAAATATGGCAACTGTGTGTCTCTAATATAATCATAAAATCTTGTCATGGAAATCTCCTGAATACCAGTGAGATGTCCAAAGCTCTGCCTTTCCTTCTGAGAGAAATAAATCATTATTCGCAAAACCACAAGAGGGAAAACATAAACATAGGTCAGGGCATAGTAAGGACAAGCTCCCTCCTTTACGCTTGTCACAACCCCTCCCAGCTCTTTGTTTTATTATTCATTTGTCTGTTCATATCACATTGTCCCAGGTTACGTATGTAACCATGGTTCCCTGATAGGGAACGAGACGCTGCATCAGCTGACGCTATGGGGAAGCCCTCAGTGTGACTGCATCTGAATCTCTGTACAAACTAGTCCAATCTTGATTGGCTTAACGTCAACACGTGACGCACACCGGCGGAACCGGAGGTTACAAAGGGAGCCGGCTTCACTGTTGTCGTCAGCCTTCTGATCGACTGAAGCAAGCTGCTCACAGGCATGCCGGAAGTATGGCAGCGAGATGCAGCGTCTCGTTCCCTATCAGGGAAACATGGTTACATACGTAACCTGGGACGTTCCCTTTCACGGGAACTTCAATGCTGCGTCAGCTGACGCTATGCGAACGCAGTATCAACTCCACCATGCTGAAGGGATGCCTGTCCAAGTGTGAAGCCAACAAAGATACACTTCAGGACAAGAGTGCCACTGACCCTGTATTATTTGAGCGGTCTAGGCTATTGATCCTCACGAATGTCTGAGGTGTGGACCAACCCGCAGCATCGCATATATCGGAGAGGGGGTTCCCGACCATCAAGCTCTGGAGGATGCCATACTTCGTGTGGAGTGGGCTCTTATTGACAGAGGTGAAGACAATCTGCGCACCTCATAAGCCGTAGCGATAGCCTCAACTATCCACCTGCTAATGGTGTGCTTGGTAGCTGGGCAGCCCTTACAAGGGGGCCCAAAGCATAACAGCAACTGGTCGGAATTGCACAACTGAGATTACCTGAGAACATAAATGGTAAAAGTGTGACATTATGCAGCACAGTCCGTCGCGCTAATTCTTCCGTCTCAAGATGGCGGAGTTTGCGAACATCGTCCGAAGGGCTTTAGGGCAAATAGGAGGTCACGGTGGATTCCGGGGTTTTCTTCTTCATTTTTACTTTTGGGGGTGGCTGTGGCTTGGTGGCAGAGCGGTCGTCCACCAATCGGAAGGTTGGCGGTTCGATCCCGGCTTCCCCCGGCCATGTGTCGAAGTTTGTTTGTTCCTTTGTTATTTTGTAATTTGTGATTCCCCTGATTGTTTCCACCTGTGTTATTGTGTTCACCTCTGTCTAGTTGTCTCACCTGCCTGAGTGTATTTAAGTTGAGGTTTTCCCTTGGTTCAGTGTCAATGCATCGTCATTATCGTCCTCATGTCAGTGTTGGCTCTGTCTGTCTGTCTGTTCGTCACTTTGGATTTATACCTGCCATTATGGATTTATCCCTGCCTGTTTACCTGTTTGCTACCTCTCTGCCTGCCTGTAAGTCATCCTCCGAGCTGTCTGTGTTTGGGTCCTTTTTCCTTGTTGCCAACACAAAACCATGACATTGCGAGGGCCTTCCTTTTAGAACACTTCGTTACCAGCTAGCGTTGTTCGATGAGAGTGGCCAGCTCTGCCGGTGACTTCACTTAGCCTTCCTGTGGGGCGGCTGTGGCTTGGTTGCAGAGCGGTCGTCCACCAATCGGAAGGTTGGCGGTTAGATCCCGGCTCCCCCCGGCCATGTGTCGAAGTATCCTTGAGCAAGATACTGAACCCTGAACTGCTCCCGAAGCTGCGCCTTCGGTGTGTGAGTGAATGTGACTGGTTAGTTTAATTTTTACTGATGGGCAGTTAGCTCCTGCCATCAGTGTATGAATGTGTGTGAATGGGGTGAATGTGATGTAGTGTAAAAGCGCTTTGAGTAGTCAGAAAGACTAGAAAAGCGCTATACAAGTACAGTCCATTTACCATAAATCTCGAGGGCTCTCACCGGACAGAGCAGTCGCAGCCAACCGTTCTGTTCCGCTGACACTGAAGGAGGATGGAACACCCACAGGACCACCAGCCAGGCCAACACACCTGCAGGATGGCTCTCATTGCACCTGGAACGACAGGAGGCAGGAGCACACCAATAGGGCCTGCAGATCTCCCACTCTCTTGAGAGAAGTGAAGACCAGCAAAAATGCCTATTTTAAGGCCAGACACCTGTCTGATGCATCCTCCAGTGGCTTGAAGGGTGCTGTGGTCAGTCCATCGAGCACCACTATCAGATCCCATGCAGGGACTCGGACTCGAGCCAGAGGCCTCATCCTCAAGGTACCACGAAGGAAACTGGTGACAAAGCGGTGCTTCTCTAGTGAGCAGCCATCCACCATACTGTGGAATGCCTCAATTGCAGCCACATACACCCTGATTGTAGCGGGGGAGAGTCCAGCCGAAAACTGGCCTTGGAGAAACTCCAGCACTTAAGCTAGAGTGTAAGATGGTCTCACCTACTTCAGTAGAGAGACTGGCAGATCGGAGGTGGTCCCTCTCAGGGGCCAAACTCACAGATTCAACCTACCCGGTTGGGAATGAAATATTTCGCCTTGGCCCTGCGACGGGCGTTCCATCCTCCTTCAGTGTCAGCGGAACAGAACGGTAGGCTGCGACAGCTCTGTCCGGTCAGAGCCCTTGAGATTTATGTAAGGCCAGCAAGACTGCTTGCATCTCCAGGCAATTTATGTGCCATTGGTGCGGTATCGACTACAAACCTCAGGCTGAGCGGCCTGATCGACGCACACTGGCGACCAGTCGGGCTAGAAAGCCGTGCAGAATACAGCTTGGACCAGGATTTCCACACCTCGGAGAACGGCAGGTCCCGACATGGGAGTGGAGGTGGGGCTAGAGGGAAACACTCATCAAGCTGACTCCAGCGATGAGTGTCCTGCTGCTCCGTTGGCCAGGCGATATTGAGACTAGCTACCATGCAGGAAACCACCTCCAGCAGCTGCTCATACTGCGGTGACTGAGCCACCTACGTCACCGCCCTCTGCTCCTAGGACATCCAGCTCCTCGCAACTGGAGTCTCTCTTAGCGGGCTCCACATCCAGGGGAGAAGAAGCCATGGACTCTGCGGGCTTCCGGATCCTGAAAGCGGGAAAAAGAACTAGAGGATGAAGGCTGAGAAAAGGCTGTCACCATCTCACCCTCATACCCTAGGCCCATCTGCAAGCCGCACAAGTTCATACCACAGGTTGCCTCAGCAGGTGTTGTCCCCTTACCTTGTGGAGTGCATAGCTGGCCGCCTTCCTCGAAAAGCTCCAGCCGAGAGCCGAGCTTCATCACCGGGAGATGCTCGCAATGCACACAGCTAGCCCCCTCGAGGTCTGTTGGCACATGCTCTCTTCCCAGGCAACTAACACACATCTCATGTGTATCACCATCGGGGAATATAACGTGGGCAAGGATAAAAGCTGAGGGCGTTCCACATAGCGTCAGCTGACATAACGTTTGTTGCCATCAGCACAGAGTGTTCTTCTTCTTCTTTTCCTTTCGGCTATTCCCTTTCAGGGGTCGCCACAGCGAATCATGTGCCTCCATCTAACCCGGTCCTCTGCATCCTCTTCACTCACACCAATTAACTTCATGTCCTCTCTCAGTACCGGGGGCCGGTGCTTTGTGGATTGGGTGGCAGTCGAGGGCGGGGGCCTCGGTGACCCAATCCCCGGACACGGAATCTGGCTCTAGGGACATGGAATGTCACCTCGCTGGGGGGGAAGGAGCCTGAGCTAGTGCGGGAGGTGGAGAGATAGCGACTAGAGATAGTCGGGCTCGCCTCCACGCACAGCTTGGGCTCTGGAACCCAACTCCTCGAGAGAGGCTAGACTCTCTACTACTCTGGAGTTGCCCGCGGTGAGAGGTGGCGGGCTTGTGTGGGCTTGCTTATAGCCCCCCAGCTCAGCCGCCATGTGTTGGAGTTCACCCCGGTGAACGAAAGGGTCGTTTCCCTGCGCCTTCGGGTTGGGGATAGGTCTCTCACTGTTATTTGTGCTTACGGGCCGAATGGCAGTGTAGAGTACCCGACCTTCTTGGCGTCTCTGGGAGACGCACGGGGTGCTGGAAAGTGCTCCGACCGGGGACTCTGTTGTTCTACTGGGGGACTTCAACGCTCACGTGGGCAGCGACAGTGATACCTGGAGGGGCGGGATTGGGAAGAACGGCCCCCCCGACCTGAACCCGAGTGGTGTTCTGTTATTGGACTTCTGTGCTAGTCACGGTTTGTCCATAACGAACACCATGTTCAAGCATAAGGGTGTCCATCAGTGCATGTGGCACCAGGACACCCTAGGTCAGAGGTTGATGATTGACTTTGTGGGTGTTTCATCTGACCTCTGGCCGTATGTCTTGGACACTCGGGTGAAGAGAGGGGCGGAGCTGTCAACTGATCACCACCTGGTGGTGAGTTGGATCCGATGGCGGGGGAGGAAGCTGGACAGACTTGGCAGACCCAAACGTACTGTGAGGGTCTGCTGGGAACGTTTGGCAGAGTCTCCAGTCAGAGAGATCTTCAACTCCCACCTCCGGCAGAGCTTCAACCAGATCCCGAGGGAGGCTGGACACATTGAGTCCGAGTGGACCATGTTCTCCACCTCTATTGTCGACGCGGCTGCTCGGAGCTGTGGCCGCAGGGTCTCCGGTGCCTGTCGTGGTGGCAATCCCCGAACCCGGTGGTGGACCCCGGAAGTAAGGGATGCCGTCAAGCTGAAGAAGGAGTCCTATCGAGCCTGGTTGGCTCGGGGGACTCCGGAGGCAGCTGATGGGTAACGGAGGGCCAAGCGAACTTCAGCCCGGGTGGTTGCAGGGGCAAAAACCCGGGTCTGGGAGGAGTTCGGTGAGGCCATGGAGAAGGACTATCGGTCGGCCTCGAAGAAATTCTGGCAAACCGTCCAGCGCCTCAGGAAGGGGAAGCAGTGCCCTGCACACACTGTTTACAGTGGGGGTGGGAATCTGCTGACTACGACTGGGGACATCCTCAGACGGTGGAAGGAGTACTTCGAGGATCTCCTCAACCCCGCCGGCATGTCTTCCATTGCGGAAGCAGAGGCTGAGGGCTTGGTTGTGGACTCGTCGATCTCCCGGGCTGAGGTCACTGAGGTAATTGAGAAGCTCCTCGGTGGTAAGGCACCGGGGGATGAGATCCGCCCTGAGTACCTCAAGTCTCTGGATGTTGTGGGGCTGTCTTGGTTGACACGCCTCTGCAACATCGCGTGGCGGATGGGGACAGTGCCTCTGGACTGGCAGACTGGGGTGGTGGTCCCTCTGTTTAAAAAGGGGGACCGGAGGGTGTGTTCCAACTATTGGGGGATCACACTCCTCAGCCTCCCCGGAAAAGTCTATGCCAGGGTACTGGAGAGGAGAATTCGGCCGATAGTCAAACCTCGGATTCAGGAGGAACAATGCGGTTTTCGGCCCAGTCGTGGAACACTGGACCATCTCTATACCCTCGCCAGGTTGCTGGAGGGTTCATGGGAGTTTGCCCAACCAGTCCACATGTGCTTTGTGGATCTGGAGAAGGCATTCGACTGTGTCCATCGAGGCGACCTGTGGGGGGTGCTCTGGGAGTATGGGGTCCGGGGCCCTCTGCTAAGGGCTGTCCGGTCCCTATATGACCGAAGCAGGAGTTTGGTTCGCATTGCCGGCAGTAAGTCAGATCTGTTCCCGGTGCATGTTGGACTCCGGAGGGCTGCCCTTTGCCTTTCTAGGCGAAGTCGGGGGCCAGAGGGGGTCCGGTTTGGGGACCACAGGATTTCGTCTCTGCTTTTTGCGGATGATGTTGTCCTGTTGGCTTCATCAAATCAGGACCTTCAGCGTGCACTGGGACGGTTTGCAGCCGAGTGTGAAGCGGCGGGGATGAGAATCAGCACCTCAAAGTCCGAGGAGGATTGCTGGAAGTGGGGAAAATAACGAAATCATGGAATTGTGATTTGCCCTTTGTGTTGGTGTGTCGCATGTTAGGGTTGATGCTTCCTAGCTTGTGTACTGTTCATTTGGACTGTCCAGGACTGGGCAGGACTGCATAGGGCTGAAAATGGATGAGGGGTTTTAAAGGAAGATTTTCCTTTCCACTGTCGCCAAGTGCTTGCTCATGGTGGGATTTATTGGGTCTCTGTAAATAACATTAAAGAGTCCGATCTGCTCTATAGGAAAAGCGAAATGAGATAACTTCTGTTATGAATCGGGACTATAAATACATTAAAATAAATTGAGCACTCTAAACCACAGGACACAACTTGGTTTAATGAACTATAGGAGTTTCACCAACATTTAAAATGATGATATTCATCGTCTTATTACTAAGATTCTTCGACAAACCCCTGGCTCATCATTGGTAGTTTTGAGAGGGATCAGAGTTCAATGATGGTGAGTAGATCCAGTTTGAAGAGCCTTAAGAGGACGAAGGGCATGTTTTATAAATTAGATTAACATTACAGTCATTATTCCCTATATGGTCAAGTCATAAAGATTGCTGTAAGGATTTAGGAGGACTAAAGCTATGTTAAATAAATAAACCATCATGGTTTAAGTCATTATATGCTAAAAAATTACAAGATTAGGCAGAAAATGTGAGATAATGCAATGTTAAAATTTTTTATGAAAATAAACAGGATGATTTAAAAGTCTTTCCACAGAATCCTTCACTATCAGACCAATATTTAATAACTGTTACACTCCTATTACTGGAGTACACACCGCTAGTCAAATACTATTACACTAGATGTCTATCTGACAGTGCTGTAGCTACATTTAAGGAAGAAATTCCATCTGAATTTAACTCAATGCTATGTCTTAACATAACAGAGGACTCTTATGCAAATTTCAGTCCGTCCCAAATTGATCATCTTGTTAATAGTGCTGCAGGTTCACTGCGGACAACACTTGATTCCGTTGCTCCTCTTAAAAAGAAGATAATAAAAAAAAAGGGTAGCTCCATGGTATAACGCTGAAACCCGCAAATCTTGTTTAGCCTGGCAAGATAGTCTTAAAATATATAAGAAGGCCCTCCATAATACCAGCGCAGCCTACTACTCATCAGGCCCTTTAGGCGCCAAGGTTTATTTTCAAAAATACAGATTTTTGAGATCCAAATTTCAAAAGGCTGTGGTTTGAAAATGATAAGGGATAGAGTCCTACTCTAAACTAGAACAATGTCAGGTATGACCAAAAGTATATGAGTGAAATAATTGTATGCATCTAATTTGCATATTATGATGTTATATATTGGCAGTTATGTTACTTTCAGTCCGTACAGAATGATGAACATATTATAATAGGTGTTTTGCGTTTTCTAAAAATAATAAATGATTAATAAAAGTAACTTGTAAAGCAACATTAGTAAATTATAACTACAACTTCAAATTTACCATAACTAGTAAACATAGATATGGAAAGAGATATGAGAAATATATACATAATGTAACGTAATGTAGGTGTTTGGTTGCAGAAGCTTTATCTGTTCTTATCTATCCAAATGGCATAGCTTTTAGTTTTTCAGAGACTAGTTTTCCCCTCGTTTCTTTCATTTATGTTGGGCAAAGTTTGGGGGAAAACGGCGTGTGATCCGTGTATACAACACTCATCCCCGGCCACACACGCACTCTCACGCTCGCTCTCATTCTCACTTTCACTCGGCTGAAAATAATCTACAGGCCGATGTTCTCCCTCAGAATCAAAGTCAGCCATTACTAAAGACAAAGCTTCATCACGAGTGTATTTTTTATTTGCCGTTTTCATGTTTTCCAGCTAGCATGTAGAGAACGTTGCTTCCACTGAGCTGGTCTCCCGACAATAACACTCACACTGAGACACTAACAGAAGATGTGTGTTTGAGGTCTTATTCTACGAAATTTTGAATGGCAACATATGGTAATAGTGGGCTAGAAACGAAATACAGGGTGTCTGACATCTAGTGGAAGGGAGTGGAATCATGATTTAGCACGTAAACCGGAAGTAGCGGCTGTTTTTTCCAGTTACGTTGCTTGTCGCAATTTTGGCGCTTAGAGGATTAATAGAGGAAAATAAAAACCTTTTCAGCACTGTAGCCAGGCTGACACAGGCTGAGAGCCACAGCTCCATTGAGCCATGTATTCCTATAGCCCTCAGTAGTAACGACTTCATGAGCTTCTTTAGTGATAAAATTTTGACTATTAGAGAGAAAAATTAATCACGTCCTGCCCTCAGCTGGTGCCAACCGATCATTAAGCATAGAGACTTTGGAGGGAGCTGTGAAACCTGAGGTGTACTTGGACTGCTTCT
Source organism: Coreoperca whiteheadi (assembly GCA_011952105.1). NCBI lineage: Eukaryota > Metazoa > Chordata > Actinopteri > Centrarchiformes > Sinipercidae > Coreoperca > Coreoperca whiteheadi. Next base: position 28,680,747 of record CM022489.1, read on the forward strand.
CTCCTGTCGACCTTATTCAACTAACGTTGATCATTTCTTCATCTAAGCCATCGACCTGTCTCAGGCTTAGATGTCTCAGGGATGATTCATGATTCACCGGAGCCAGCCCTAACTTTAAGCTTTATAAAAGAGGAAAGTCGCCTACTCTTAAATGAAGAGATGGTTTCTGCCTCCCAAACCCAAACTAAGATCTGATTCCTCAGAAGAGGAGCTTAATAGCTGAAGGCTTTGGCTCCCATTTTACTTTTGGAGACTCTAGGAACCACAAGTATCCCTGCATTCTGAGAGCATAGTGTTCTAGTGGAGGTACTATGAGTTCTTTAAGATAGGATGGTGCCTGACAATTAAGAGCTTTGTAGGTGAGGAGAAGGATTTTAAATTATATTCTGGATTTTACAGGGAGCCAGTGCAGAGAAGCTAATATTGATTTATTTTCCTAGTTCTTGTCAGTACACTTAAGGGACTTAAGGGACAGATTATAAGGAATTGCAGTAATCCAGCCTAGAAGTAACAAATGCATGGACACATTTTTATGCATCATTTTGAGACAGGATGTGCCTGATTTTTGCAATGTTATGTAGGTGAAAGAAGGCAGTCCTTGAAATTCGTTTTATGTGGGAGTTGAAGGATAAATCCTGATCAAAGATAACTCCAAGGTTCCCTACGGTGGTGGTGAAGGCCAGGGTAATGCTATCGTGGGGATAGCAGATGAATCTGGGGGACGAGGGTGAGACAGCTTCAGGCCTTTCTCAGCTCTCGTCCGCTAGTTCCTTCACCTGCATTTGGAATCCAGAAACCCGTGGGAAGTCCGCGGCTTCTTTCACTGGGGCCCTCTAGCTCCAAGGAGCTGGACATTCTTAGCGTGGAAGGCAGTGACGTGGGTGGCTCATCAGCCCAGTCCCTGCAGTATGAGGAGCTGCTGGAGGTGGTTACCGGCTCAACATGGCCTGGCCAGCGGAGCCGCCGGAGACATATCGCCGTAGTAAGCTCGATGAGCGTTTTCTCCAGGCTTCACCTCCACGCCCGCATCGAGAGCTGCCAACGTTTCCGGATGTCCACGCTGAGGATTCGAGATTCTGGTCTATGACCGTTTTAGTCACGGCTTTTGAGCCCCACTGGTCGCCATTATGCTTCGATCAGTGGGCTCAAGGAGAATGGCTATGGCGTCCTGCCGCACATTGAGGAGACGCTGGCGACGTATTTATTGTCGGAAGCCGCGTCAACCCTGAAGGCTCCGACGTTGCCTAGTAAGCCTTGCCACACTAGTGGGCAAAGCTTACATGGCGGTCTTGCAGGCGCATCAGGCCAACCAGCTTGGGGACCTTGACGTTGTATCGGGCCACTAAGGAGACGGCCAGAGCTATTGGCCGCTCCATGGCATTGTTGATGGCGATGGTCGGGCATCAGAGACAAGGACAGAAACTTTCTTCTTGATGCCCCACTCTCGCCTCCTGGCCTCACCAAAGAGGCGAGCCCCCTCCCCTCCCCAGTGGTCGAGGGGCTAGCAGCAGCCCGCTCGCTTTAGGCCCGGAAGGAAGAAGGCAGACCTGAGGGCCGTGCTTCTCGCCCGACAGGCTTCCAGGAAGAGGCCCTGACTTGAGCGTTGGGCCTCTGAGGGACTTCCTGCCCGTTTGGAAAGCTCTGCCTGGGGTGTCGCACTGGGTGTTGCGCACTTTTCAAAAGCGGTACAGGCTTCAATATGGGTCCTGACCTCCAAGATTCTGAGGGATCTTGGAGACGAATGTGGACCCGGCACAGGTGCAGGTTATGGAGCAAGAGGTGCATTCTCTCTTGCAAAAAGGGGCCATAGAGCAGGCCCCCGGATGGGCGATGTACACTGGGTTCTACAGTCGATATTTTATAGTTCCGAAGAAGGAAGGAGACTTCGGTTCAAGATGTTGACAATCCCTGTGATTGTGAGCCAAATTTAGTTTGAAGACTGGTTTGTCACGATTGATCTTAAGGATGCATACTTCCATGTCTCCATCCCACCGGAACATCAGAAGTTCCTGCAATTCGCCTTTGGAAACAAAGCCTACCAGTATCGGGTCCTTCCGTTTGGCCAAGCACTCTCCCCTTGCACCATCACGAGATGTGTAGACGCTGCCCTGGTACCTCTCAGGCTCCAGGGGGTCCGCATTCTCAATTACATAGACGATTGGCTAATACTGAGTCGCCTCAGCTGGCTTCTCTCAATGTGGAGGAGCAGCAGCTCTATTCTACGCTCCTCCCGAGTGACCGAGCTCCTCACCTTATCTCTAAGGGAGCGCCCAGCAGCCTTACGGAGGAAACTCATTTAGGCCGCCTGTATCCGGGATCTTGTCCTTTTGGTCATGACCCAAGTCCAATGCGGTTTTGTAAAAGACTCCATTTGAAAAGACTAGTTTAATCTTCTTTCAGTTGTGTGGACAAGAGGGCACTGGACAAGAGGAGTCTACAGGTCCTAGGACAGAAGATGTATAAATGATAAAAATCCACTTTTCTTTTATGAAAAAACATATTTGTTATCAATATATATGTGCAATGGATATTTTATAATGTATCATTTTACATAATGTATTAATTTAACCCTATTGATGAGATGAACCCTGTATTTTCTAAGTTTTTTCTAAATAAATACATTTTGTGTACAGTTTTTCAACTATAATAATAAAAATAGTATTATTTATATCATTATTATAAAAATAGAAAAATATGACATTTAAAGCCTGGGATGCACAATAAACACTAAAAGGACAATTTACCATATACAAAGTAGGAACAATTTATTTGCTAGAAGGCGATATCACAATCTATAGAGAGGAAACAATCTGACATAGCCATGGGGCTAGGAAACATTTGATACAAATAATTGAGAATACTACGAGTCTGCTCTCCAGTAGAACAACGTGCTTACAGGTTGTCTGGGAAACCTGTTTATTACGACCCATAGTTAAGTACAGTTGTTTAGCAACATCTAGTAGTTGACCCCAAATCGTCATATTGATATGTTTAAGTGACGAGATGGAGCAGGTCAGGTAATGTAGTAATATAAAGACAAATCCGAAGCTTTCCCAAAAGGCCCTTAATGCAAGAAACCATTTTTCGTCTCCTGTTTGAAACCGAATGTAAATCCGTGTATTTATTATTGTAACCATGATGATCATTGTCATGTAATGTTCTTATTTTAATCCTTACCATCATCTTTCCCTAACCAAATCGTTTTTGTGTATAAATCGAAACCTTAACCATGGCATTGTCACAACCCAAATGCACATTGTTAAATCTTAAACACAAAACCATGGCTTGAAATATATCTTCAAATGTAACTGTATATTTTTTCAAGTCTTTATTAAAGAAATACTGAATTTTTCTCTCAGGGAATATCAAAAAGCAATTATACAGCAATTAATTAAACCAATGGGGTGCACAGTGGCAGAGCGGTTAGAACCCCTGCCTCCCAACAAGGAGATTGTGGTTTCGAATCCCAGACCAGATCAACGTCACACAATCTCTCTGGTACCCCTTTTCCACCAGACAGAGCTGGTGCTAGTTCGGAACCAGAGCCAAGTTTCTAATCGGTTCTTTCTGTTTCCACAGCCGAAGCACCAGCTCAAGGCCAGGAAAGTGGTTGCAATCAACATCAACGCAATGTTCACGATTGTTGTTGGTGTTTGTGTTTGACGCTGCCACGCTAGCGTTACCGGGAAAGATGTGAGGTATACAGTCACGTGAGTTCTGGCTCTGTGCTGGCTCCTTAGCCAGTGGAAACACAAACGGGTTCTTAGAAGGCTCATCATTTGAACCAACTCCGAACTGGCTCTAGCCGTGGCTCTGAACCAGCACCTGGTTCATTTTGGTGGAAAAGGGGTGTGATTGGAGTCTGCATGTCCTCCCCGTGTTACCGTGGGTTCTCTGGCTTCCTCCCACCGTCCAAAGACATGCATGTGTAGGTTAATTGATAACTCTAAAATTGCCCTTAGTGGATGAATGTGAGAGTGAATGCTTGTTTGTCTATGTCTCTGTGTCAGCCCTGCGACGATTTGGCCACTGTCCAGGGTGTACCCCGCCTAAGGCCCAAAGTCACTGGGATAGGCTCCAATCATCCGCTACCCCTAACGGGAACAAGCGGTAGAAAATGACTGACAAATTAAAACAAATCCACATCTTTAACTGAAGCTCTACAATCCCTCTATAATATTAACACTCACACTCTTCCAAATCCCGGAGAATTGCGTATGGCAAATTCCATGTCAGATTTGAAAGCAGTGTATACTGCATGAACTGGTATGCGAAGAATATTTTCTAAGGTATTAGCCAGTGGAAATCGGGAATGAATGAAGAACTCTATGCTTGACTTTGGCGAGAAATCCAGAGCTGGAATGCTGTCACATTCAGTGCAGCTTTATTGTCAAGTAGGTTTACACATGAGGAATATGCTTAGGTATTTTTGGTGCAAGACAATAAACATAGTAGAAATGTAAATAAGTATTAAGAAACAAAGGAAGTACTACAGGTCAAGAATCGTAACAAGATCTTAAAGAATATAAATCAAAATATTATAAGAAAATAATAATCATAGAATAGAATATGTGCAATATGATGACATGTTATGTAGGCAAGAATATCCTCCAGAGAGACATCATTTTGAACATTTTGAAAGGATAGGAGTTGGTGAAGACCATAACAAATCCAGGCTACTCATGCTCCAAGTCTACTGGATGCATAAATAGGCTGTTATTTGCGCAGAACAGCCATAACAAAAACGATATGGTGGTGGATGTGCATCTATTTGAGTTTTTATATTTTATATGAAACCATGTGGCCAAATTTAATGCATCTTAAATTTAAATGTATATTTAATATGTATTTATGGTACATGTAAACCATATTACATAGTGGAGTGATCCAATTCAAACCCTATTCATTTCTTTGTTTTTAAAAACAGAATAACGTCTGTCAAGTGCCAAACTTACATCCAGATAGTCTTGCCAGAAATACAGGATCCGGCACTTTCAGGGTAAATTATCTGGGAGAGATTCTCTACATCAGTCGCTGTTAAACCCTTTTCAGCCTTCACAAAATGGCACTTCATCTGTAGAATCTCTGGAGAGCATTTTGGAATTTCAAGCCATCTCTGAATCAAGTAAAAACGAAACAAATTGTAATGTGTAGTTAATGTAATATGGAACCTGTGGTGCAAACTTATACTTAAAATAAATTTTACTTTCACTTGCACTGGTGGACTATAAAATTGAACTTTACATCCATCATTAAAGTTTTTCGTATACTGCGGTAACATATTGTAGTTTGTATGGCAGCAACTCAAAAGTAAGCTTTTTTCTTGTATCTGCTTTCCTCTTTTATCTCTTGTATTTCTGCCATTTTACCACCACGAAACTAGCTGTTATTTTTCTGCCATGGTACAATTATAGTATTTGCTCAGGCATATCTTTCAAAAGGTGCACGGGTCTGCTGGAGGACATATCAAGTCAAAAGTAGTCTCTTGCTTGTTTCCCAGTGTTATGCAAACATTATGACCAGAAAGACTGATCAACCTGACTGCCTATGCAACTGCAGCTTGCAATTGTGATTCAGTCTCAGCCTGTAAGATCTAAAAACATTAAGGCTGGGAATCGATTAAAAAAGATTAACTAATTAATTGCAGAATTTGCTGTGATTAATCGCGATTAATCACTTTTTTCCTTCTTAATATTGATGCTTGTAAGAATGGATATTAAAATGTAAAATCAAGGAATTAATGTAGAATCAACACCACAGAAGTATATTTAAATTCTATTTTGTTTAATTGCATCTTTTTAACTCTGAATACAGATTCTCTTTTGTGAACTACAAATGTTCAATAAAAACATGAAGACCATTGACTGTCAGCTTGAAAGGCATATTTTGTATATGCAGAAACAGAAATAATAACAAAAAGTGCCAGTTAAATTTAAAAACCATCAATTAAAATTAGATATCAGCTTAGAAGGCAATAATGTCTTATATGCACCAACATAGATGATAATTAACAACAATAAAATGTGTTCCATGTTCAGTTAGTGCGCATGCGCCACGGTGCAGGCTGCCTGTTGCGTAGCTCCGTCTCGTCGTCTTACTTTTTCTAACTTTTAGCCTTCCTTTTTCTTCCAAACTTGAGTAACTTGTGTAAGTATAAATTAAACTACGCTCCTTAAGAAAATGAGGGTAGAAAGTATATTAGTACTTTTTTTCGCTGTGGAAATTCTTCTCCTGCTACTCGGTCAGGGCACCGCTGCTGAACAGCTGTTTGGCCGCATTGGGGCGGCTGTGGCTTGGTGGCAGAGCGGTCGTCCACCAATCGGAAGGTTGGCGGTTCGATCCCGGCTTCCCCCGGCCATGTGTCGAAGTATCCTTGAGCAAGATACTGAACCCTGAACTGCTCCCGAAGCTGCGCCTTCGGTGTCTGAGTGAGTGTGAATGATTAGTTTAAGTTGTACTGATGGGCAGTTAGCTCCTGCCATCAGCGTGTGAATGTGATGTAGTGTAAAAGCGCTTTGAGTAGTCAGAAAGACTAGAAAAGCGCTATACAAGTACAGTCCATTTACCATTTTACCATTTACACCAGGGAACAGCTGATCATGCTGAAGCCAAGCGGCATGGCGCCCAGGACAACCGATGTCCCCACGGAGATCTGGAGGAGGACACACTGAGGATGCAGAGGTGGAACGAAGTGGCGAGGGAAGAGAGAGGGGTGCAGACAAAAGAGACTTAAGAACAAGAGATTTAAGCCATGTCTGCCTTCTCTCGTTATGGGCAATGTGAGATCACTGGCGAATAAGATGGACAAACTCAGACGGAGTTCCATGAGTGTAGTTTGAAGTGCTTCTCAGAGACATGGCTACACCAGGATATCCCGGATCATAACATTTCCATCGATGGCTTTCAGACTGTTCGGGCTGACAGGGATCACACCAGGAGTGGTAAGCGGATAGGCGGTGGGCATGCTGTGCTGGTTAACAACAGGTGGTGTAACCCTGGTCACGTTACTATCAAGCAGAGTATCTGTTGCTTGGACATTGAACTGTTAGCTGTGGGACCATATTACCTGCCACGCGAATTCTCACATGCCATTGTTGTGACTGTTTACTCCCCCCCCCCTCTGCTAACTCTGTATCGGCGTGCAAAGCCATTCACTCCACCATAGCACAACTCGAGCTTCAACACCCGAGTGCACTCATATTGATATCGGGCAACTTCAACCATGTCAGTGTTTCAACAACACTGACTAATTTCACCCAGTATGTGAGTTGTCCTACTAGAGAGTAGAGGACATTGGACCTGCTGTATGATAACGTAAAGGATGCATACAGCCCCCCCTGGGCAGGTCAGACCACAAACTGGTCCAACTCAAATCCTGCTATATGCCTCTGGTTAAAAGGCAGCCTGTGACCACAAGGACAGTGAGGAGATGATCAGAGGACGCCTATGAGACACTGCAGGAATGTTTTGAGGTGACAAACTGGGACGCACTCTGTGAACCTCATGGAGAGGACATCGACGGGCTCACAGAGTGCATCACGGGCTACATTAACTTCTGTGTAGACTGCAATGTCCCAACTAAAATGGTTAATTGTTATCCTAACAATAAACCGTGGGTAACAAAGGATATCAAAGACATCCTGAATGCCAAGAGGAAGGCCTATACAGATGGTAATAGGGAGCAGGTGAAGGCAATCCAGGCTGACCTGAAGGTAAAGATCAGGGAGGCCAAGGAGAAGTACAGGAGGAAGCTGGAGTGGAAACTCCAGCAGAACAACATGAGAGAGGTCTGGAGCGGCATGAAGAGCATCACTGGCTTCAGACCGACTGGCAGCAGAGGAGTTGAAGGCAGCTTGGACAGGGCCAACGAACTTAATCTGTTCTTTAACAGATTCGACACACTGGCTCCTGCTCATCCCCCCTCTAACTCAGCTGCTGCCCCCCCTTAGACCCCTGTGACTCAACTGCTCCCCCCTCTCCCATCGTCCTGCGAGAGTACTGCCCCCCCGCTCAACTGGCTCTCAGGCTAACGGCCCTCTTCACATTGACATTGATGCCCCCCCCCCATTCCCCTGCTGGTAACCTCTTTTGTGTGCCTAACTGCTGACCAGGTGAGAAGACAGCTGATGAAACTCCACTCAAACAAGGCTGCTGGCCCCAATGGAGTTAGCCGCGGGGTGCTAAAAGCCTGTGCCCCCTAGCTATGTGGAGTTCTTCAACATATCTTTAACCTGAGCCTGAGTCTTCAAAGGATCCCTGTTCTGTGGAAGACATCTTGCCTCGTTCCTGTCCCGAAAACGCCACGTCCCAGTGGCTCCAAGGACTACAGACACTGATCTCCCACATAATGAAGACCCTGGAGAGACTGGTGCTGGAACAGCTGCAGCCCATGCTCAGACCCCTCCTGGACCCCCTTCAGTTTGCCTACCAGCCCCGGCTGGGAGTTGAGGACGCCATCATTTTCCTTCTGAACCGCATTTACACCCACCTGGACAAGCCGGCAAGCACGGTGAGGATCATGTTTTTTGATTTCTCCAGTGCCTTCAACACCATCCGGCCAGCCCTGCTGGGTGAGAAGCTGGCAGCGATGCAGGTGGATGTCCCCCTCGTGTCCTAGATTGTTGACTACCTGACTGGCAGACCACAGTATGTGTGTCTGCAGCACTGTGTGTCGGACACTGTGGTCAGCAACACTGGGGCCCCTCAGGGGACTGTTCTCTCTCCCTTCCTCTTCACCATCTACACCACAGACTTCAGCCACCACACAGAGTCCTGCCACCTTCAGAAGTTTTCTGATGACTCCGCTGTGGTGGGATGTATCAGTGGTGGTGATGAGAGTGAGTACAGGTCTGTGGTTGGTAACTTTGTCTCATGGTGCGAGCAGAACCATCTGCAGCTCAGTGCGACAAAGTCCAAGGAGCTGGTTGTAGACCTACAAAGGGCCAAGGCACCAGTGACTCCAGTTTCCATCCAGGGGGTTTCTATCTCAGAGTACACATAGACAATAAACTGGACTGGGCTAAGAACACTCAAGCTCTGTACAGGAAATGCCAGAGCCGCCTCTATTTCCTGAGGAGGCTGAGGTCCTTCAACATCTGCAGGACAATGCTGAGGATGTTTTACGAGTCTGTGGTGGCCAGTGCTATCCTGTATGCTGTTGCATGCTGGGGTAGCATGTTGAGGGTAGAGGACGCTAACAGACTCAATAGACTGATCGGTAAGGCCAGTGACATTGTTGGGGTGGAGCTGGACTCTCTATCGGCGGTGTCAGAGAGGAGGATGCTGGCCAAACTGCATGCCATCCTGGACAGTGTTTCCCACCCACTCCATGAAGTGCTGGTCAAGCAAAGGAGTACCTTCAGCGGAAGACTCATCCTCCCAAAATGCACCACAGAGCGCCACAGGAAGTCATTCCTGCCTGTGGCCATCAAACTCTATAACTCCTCCCTCTAAGTGTTAGTCGATATGACCATAAGTCACTAAACTGGACATCGATCATAAACATTTTTTCTCTGCAATACTGGACATAATTTGGGAATAATCGGTGCTTAAACTACTGTGCAATACACCCTGTTTTAAACTTAATTTGTGATAGTTACTTATTTATACTTCTAGTACGGCTGTGCAATATCCTCTGTCCCATTATATATTGTTAATAAGCTACACGCAACTTGACAGCTAATGCACTATTACTTTATACTTTATACTGTAATATTAAGCCCAACCGGTGAACCCACTTTGTACATTACACTTATTTAATTTTAAATTTATACTTAAACCCACTTTGTAGTTACCTTTACTATAGTGTATTATATTATTGCTTTTTGCCTTGCTTAGTACTTCCATTCTTGTGTGCACTGACGTGATAGTGAGCTGCTGTTACAATGAGTTTCCCCTCAGGGATTAATAAAGTATTTCTGATTCTGATTCTGAAGTGCCAGTTGAATTTCAACAAGGTCCACAATAGTCCATGCAAATATGAAAAAAGAACTAGGAAAGATTCTGACTGTAACATGGAAGACACACACACAGAGAGAGAATTCAAAAGGACCCCTTTTCCCTTCCAAAAATTTAACCTCACTTTGGAGCGTTCTGTAGCGCCCTTCTTGACAAGATAGTATGAGCATGCTACAGCATCTTAAACACAGTAATGCATTGAAATTGTTGTTTGCAGCTCTTTCTCTGTTGCTCTCTCCCTTTTTCAGTGCTGTCAATTGTTTTGTAACAGCAGCTAAGCAATAATCACATGTGTCTTGACCAATAAATTGACCTCTGGGAGGGCACATCAGATTTATCTAATAGAACAAGCGATAATTCTGTACTCCCAAAATATTGGTCGGAACATGTTCCCACTGTCAATATGCAAACCAACGCCCTTGCGAAGTTTTGAGACATGTTACCTATGGGACTCAAAATGTTAAATACATAGCCTATTTCACCAATTAAACAGAATAACTGTTGTTTCATTGCGTATTCTCTCCACAAACACCTACAGATAGCCTAACACATGTTCAACATCTCCTTTCAGGGTTTTGCTATGATTAAATCGTGACAATGAAAACTTTTCCCACCAAAAATTCAAGTGTATTCGATTCTGTTCTTACTTATTCTTGTGACTTGGGCCATTTCTAGTAAACGGTGAAGATTGTAGATAGGGGCTGTTGCTGCTGTGAGTTGGAAGGTGTGTTTCTTTCTTTCTTTCTATATTAACATTTACCTGATAAGCAGGAACTGCCTGGCTCGTTCACTGCATTAGGTGTTCCACGATGACACAGGGAAGAAGTTTCTTCATCGGTGCAATGGTATTGAATACGGTTACCAGCATTAATTTGGCCCATACTGTTATGGTCTGCCACCATGCCATACAACCTGCAGACTCTGGTGTGTTTTCCCTCTTCTTGTGTGTCTTGTGTGTCCACTCTTGGCTTCTAGTTGTGTGTGTGTTACCCCTTTTCCACCAGAATGAACTGGGTACTAGTTCAGAACCAGTGCTAGTGCCAGTACGGAGTTGGTTCAAATGACGAGCCTTCTAAGAACCGGTTTGTGTTTCCACTGGCTACAGAGCCAGATCTTACGTGACTGTATACGTCACATCTTTCCCTGTAACGCTAGCGCGGCAGCGTCAAACACAAACACAGTCAACAATTTGCGGACTTGCGTGGTTCGCCGTAGTTTGTACAGAAGGAGATTACAAGCGAGAGTAACGGTACGTACATAACATTTATTTTTAAAAAGTAACATGTCAACTTTAGCCTCAGCATGTTGCTACCCTCCTAGCATCAACTCTGCTGATAAACGATCACATTGCAGTTAAATTAAAATGTATTAAGCGTTGGTGTAAGAAGCCCAAGTGAAAACTGTTCGTTTTGTCGGTCACGGTAACCCCGCCCCCAGGCGCTGCAGTAAGCGGTGCTTACTTCTAGACCAGCAACAAGTTGGTTGCACTGAAGAACCACTTTTCCTGGCTCGGAGCTGCTGCTTTGTGTGTGGAAACACAAAGAACTGATTTGAAACTAGGCTCTGGCTCCGAACCAGCACCAGCTCTGCCTTGGTGGAAAAGGGGTATGTGTGTCCTCTAGTTTGGCTCCCTGCTTCCCCACCTGCTGTTGATCACCGGCGCAGCTGACATTCATTACTCATCAGCAGGGGCGGATCTAGAAACATATTTATCAGGTGGCGAGAGGGGGGCAGGAGAAGCAATTTAGCATCTGAAGCCTACAAGAACTGTAAGTGTGTTT
>CM022489.1:28693488-28762300 GCA_011952105.1 Coreoperca whiteheadi
GCACTTGAAAACGCATCTCTTCCGTCAACACCTGACTGACAATCACTAACTCTTCTTCCTTTCTACCTCTGCTATAAAAAGAAACCCTTCCTATCCTTAGCTTTGTATACTGTGCTGGGCTTTAACCAGACTCGTTTTTGATGCACTTATGCTTTTTGTTACCTTGTGTTGTTATATTGCTTCCATTGTCTTCCTCAAATGTAAGTCGCTTTGGATAAAAGCGTCTGCTAAATGACTAAATGTGTATGTATTTATGTAAAGAGATATGCATTTATTTATATAGAGACATATTGATATATTGTAGGTCACATAATATTCATGTTATACTACTTTTATATATGGCACATTTTTAAATTTGGTTAATTGGGACACAAATAAACAGTGAATTTTGTAGCTCTTCAGGACTGTTTTGTCAGGAGAACCACAGAAATCTTGAGGAATATACATCATACATTAGCAAATGTGTTGATGATGTGGCGATCACAACGAAAATAAAATAATTCCCCAACCAGAAAGTGTGCATGAATGGAGAGGTGAAGGCCCTATCCACAATGAAAAATCCTGCCTTTCGATCAGGTGACCAGTAGGGCTGGGTACCTTCCACATTTGAACCAATACCAGTACTGGTAGCGGTACCTGGAATTAGGTACCAGTTCCCAACGCTACCTATTTTCGGTACTTCACACTCTCTCTAATAACAAAAATGTAATTTCATTTGAAAAAAAATAGTCCAAACTTATCAGTTTCAACATTGGTATTTATTTAGAACATTTTACCTCACTGCCTCACTTAAAGTTTCGTCATCCACGGAGGGTAAGTTAACTTCTTCCTGCTGGCTGAAGGCATGCTAACGTTAGCTGTGGCTGCTGCTAAAACTGCTAGATATATTGTGTGTTCGAGTAGGTGTTTCCTCAGGTTAGATGTGTTATGCAGTGAGTGTTGTCTGCCTCGAGTTTTGAAAAGTGTAACCACATTTGCGACCGCTTTCAGCTCACTATTGCCCTGATCTGTAATTCTTTTTTACAGACATCCCGCAAAACTACCATAAAAATGATCCGTCATTCTGCCACTTTGCTTTTTTACACTGAACCAAACAAAGTGTGGGATTTAGATAGCAGATAGCATGTTGCCAGATGAGTTTACACATCTTATGCTCGCTTTGATTTCCTCAACAGTGTCAGATACCAATTCTACCTTTAGAGGACCGGCCACTGTCAGTATCCACAGCAGATGTGAGAAGAGTCCTGCTGAGAGTGAATATGGGTCAGAGATGGAGACTTGAGTTTGAGACTCTGACTCGAGTGTGACTTAAGTCGCACACACAGTGAGTTCAGACTCGACTTGAGACTCGTCCTCGAAAGACTTGAGACTCGACTCGTACTCGAGCTGCGGGACACGTGAACAATGTTTTTTTTTTAGGAAAGGTCTGTTGAGCTCGCTGTTATTCCCCTCCCTCTGACTCCTATAAACTGCCACATAACACATGACGTACTATGTATCTGCCCGGCCACACATGAGAGGACAACGAACATGTGTGGCCGGGCCAACGATCATGTTGACTGCACCTGCACCTGCACCTGCCGCTGCTGTGCCACTCATCATAAGTTTTGGGTTTAAAAACTTCCAACACAACGGCCCAAACGAAAGAAGCGCTCAATTCAAAATATGCGGTCTCAAGATAAAAGATTCTGGCTCAACCACATCTAATTTTATCAGGCATCTGAAAATGTACCCTGAGAGGTCGGTAAACATGTTTAGCGCATTGACCATCTACCGTTAGCTTGCTTCTTGCTTTAGCTACTACCTAACATTATGGGAGGTTAACTCTGACTGTTTTCTTTATGAAATATAAATGAGCGTTTGTTTATATTGTTTGTTGTCCAGACCCGTTTTCAAAAAGTGGGGAAAAAACGTTTTTAAATGTGTGTGTGGAATACACACTGTGTGTGTGTGTTCTTGTATACTTGACTTGGACTCGAGCCCAGAGACTTGAGACTTGACTTGGACTCTAGCTCAGAGACTTGAGACTTGACTTGGACTCTAGCTCAGAGACTTGTGAGCATCTCTGATATGAGTAGAGCTGCTGGGACTAGAATTCAACACAAGATACATCACAAATATGGTCAATTTTGAAATTACTCTTTTTCAGTTCAGTTTCTTATTGCATTGAAATGACTTTCACTGTCAAACAAATTGAGCAGAGGCGCACAACCGCAGTATCTTTTAGGTTTTTCCCTAAATTGCTTTTTAGAGGTATTCTAACACTAACTACTCAAGTTTACCCAAACAATAAGCCATAATCAAAAAGTTACACGAGATGAAAAATATAAACATAAAATATAGTAAAGCAAACGGAGAAGCTTTAATTTAAGAAAGATATAGGACTGTTACGGCCAGTACCGCTGAACCAAGCACAACTTAAAAATGAAAGTAAAAAAAAATTAATAATTAGTTAGCTGTGCTTTTTGGAGCCAGGATCACTGCTTACCTAATTACCTATATACCTACGTTTTATCTTAATTAGGGCTGCACAATTAATTGAAACATTAGTGAGATCATATTCTATAAGATCATTATGTATGTAATGTTGCTGTCCTGTGAGAACCATGTATCTCTGAAAAGTCAACTTTCATGAGCTCAGAAAAATTGTCCTGTTTTCAGCTTTGTGACAATGCATTTTCCCAACTAATACAAGGGGGGTTTAAATAAACCATTTAAAGTAGGATACCTTTCTCATCACGTAAAGGAACACTTCATCCTTCAGTTTATCACAAACTTGCACATTCAAAAAAATGTGGAGATACATGGTTTTCTCTGGACATGAAGGGGATGAAAAACTTATCTGAAAAGCAACTAGTAACTAAAGATATCCGACAAATGTAGTGCAGTAAAGATTTCATTATTTGACACTGAGCTGTAACTTAGTGGAGTAGAAGTAGAAAGCGGCATGAAAAGAAAAGACTCAAGTAAAGTAGAAGTAATGTTATTGAGTAAATGTACTCCGTTTCATTCCCCCAATGTTGAGTGGACATATTTACCTTAGACAAATCAGTATATACAGCAAAACTACCAGTAGCAGCGAACAACCTGATAGCACCCGAGGCATAACATTTTTACTTTTGAGTGCTAGCATAGCCCTTGTATGTTTGAGATTTCTTTTGAGAATCTGTTCTTACCATTGTTCTGTTAGAGATCCAAGTTTTTAATGTTTTACGACAAAGTTAAATGGACTGTACTTGTATAGCGCCTTTCTGACTACTCAAAGCGCTTTTTACACTACATCGCATTCACCCCATTCACACACATTCGACCGCTCTGCCACCAAGTCACAGCCGCCCTAAAGTTCTAATGCAAATCACTGTAAATTCTTATTGAATTTCCGTTTACCCATGACTGAGTACTTACTTGTAGCATTCTTGGTGTTTTCCTTTTCCCCGCTGCAGCCCCCAAATCGGAAGCTGGATAAACACATTTTTCTAGGTTAAACTTCACAGGATCACAGCCCGTACTACCATAACCTACAAAGCGGCAGGTACACTACCTATTTAATGTAACAACCTTATAATAATAGATTTTAGACGTTTTAGAAATTGTCATTGTTGTGAGATATAAAATAAAACATAAAAAAAAAGAAACACTCATTCTGCCTCAGTTCAAATGTAATGTTTTCCATTGTACAATTCCAGACATTTTTCAGCCTCGAATATCAAAAACTAAATTTAAGTCTTTCTAAAGATCTGTAGGGGATCCTGCCTAATGTACTGTAGCCTACTGCCCAGTTTGTAATTTTTTACTCTTTGTGTGCGGTAGCCAGGCAGGGACAGAAATAATTGATTTTAGAGTGAAAATTGACAACTTTCCCCCCTTAGTGTTTCCAAGTGGTATTGTAAACTCTGGATTGAACAGTTGTTGATTGGTAATGCATAGAGAGAGCAGGTGCAGCTTTGTGATGTCAGATGAAGCTTCTCCGCAATGGCTCCTTGTAAAATCCAGAATAGAGTTTAAAATCCTTCTCCTACAAAGCTCTAAATGGTCAGGCACCATTATATCTTAAAGAGCTCATAATACCTCATTACCCCACTAGAACACTGCACTCTCAGAATGCAGTGTTACTTTGTGGTTCCTAGGATCTCCAAAAGTAGAAGGGAGCCAGAGATTCCAGGGTGGTAGAAACGGCTTGTGAGGATCTGGAGCGGGGTCCGGCACAGAAGTTGGCGCAGGAGTTGGCTCGCTCCAGAAGTCTATGAGCCAAGACTCCTCTATTGGCTCATGGCGGACAGCTGGAGCAGGGTCCAGGGAAACTGGAGTGGGCTCACTCCACAAGTCCACGAGCCAGCCTTCCTCCCCAACCAGCGCAGGCAGGACTTCGTTCTGGGGTTTTGGCTTAGGCGGAGGCAACTTGTGTCGGGGTTTTGGCTTAGGTGCAGGGAGGACGGAGTGGGAGGACCCGCTGGAGGGATCCGTGAAGGGTGCTGGCGGTGGTTGAACTGGCCAGGCCACATAGGTTTCTGTGGGGACTGGACGAGGAAGACACATTTTCTCTGGAACCACTTTAATTACAAAATTTAAACAGTTTAGAAATAGGACCAAATTCATGGAATCGACCAGGGAAATGGAACAGGCAGGTTCACAGTAACGAATAGTCTCCTCATCCAGCCCCATCAGGAAACACGTGTGAAGCGAGGCATCGGGGTAGTTCAACTCATAGGCCAGCTCAGCAAACTCCTCCACATACCTCTCCAGTGGGCGACCGCCCTGCCGCAGTGCCTAAAGCCAATCCTCCGCCGAAACCCTTTCCTTGGGGGCCCCTGGAGAGATTGGAGTTAGGAAAATTCCCATCCTTGTAGAAGTCCTCGCTGTTTCTTTAGGTCCATTCTTCTGTCAGCGGTGGTGTGGTGTCACAAGGAGGAGAATCAGATGAGGATGTTCAAACATAGATGGGTTTATTTCAGACGCGAGACAGGAACAGAACATCATCCCAACTATTACTAAACATAGAACCCATAGGGAGTGAAGGGAGGTGAGTGAATACAAACGGTGTGAAGATGATGAGGACCAGGTGCAGGGAATCGGGGAAGAGCAGGAGTGCTGATTGTGAAGTGACTACAGGTGGACTGGGAGGAGAAAGCGCAAGTGAAGGGCATGGATTGTAACAGACAGTGGGTCAAGCCGGCCGGGTCATAAAAATTTACATTTTGATTAATAGCAGATGGCTTGCGGGTGAGTTAAATATATTAAGCATCTTCCCATTAAGAGAAGCGCTGCGCGCATTTACGCACGAGGCACGGCAGCATAATTAACTGATTATTTAAATGTCCCGACATACCAACAGGATCAGTCAGGATCTAATGTTAATTAATGTTCTGTGTTACCTGACAGCAGCCTCTCTAATCATTAAAGTAAATTGTTAAAGAAAACACTCACATCAATACAACACTCAATAAAGAAATCACCTGGAAAGCTTGCACTGCTCAACATAATTTAAAAGGCAATGGCACCGGTATAGGTGGAGAGAAATGTCCATGCAGGTGTGGATCTATAAATCAGAGAAAATTATTCATTTAGAATCAGGTGGTTGTATGATATATGCATACATGTTGATTTGGATGACATCAGAGCCAATCTGCACATCATTAACAGCATATCAAAAGAACTCGTCCATCTTTTTTTATTCCCATCACAGAGGGCCCTTTCGTGCTCATCGTGCCCAGAATGCCCATATGGTAGATCAAGGCCAGCAAAAATGCCATGTTCAAAACAAGGGAAGAAAGAGGTGCTAGAAAAATTTTGAATTGTTAAATTACTATTTGATTCAAACGTGTTTCTTTGCAAAAAACTTACTAACATGTTCCGCAGATTCAAGGAAGGTATTTGAAATTTTTAAAAAGATACATGGGCCAAATTTCTTCTCTGCACAGATTCTAACCCATTAGAGAACAACAGGAATTAGAAAATCTTGTCAGTGACACTGAAGAGACTGGTATCCCTCTTATATATGCAAGCATATTTATTTTGGACATAAGCTAGCTATAGCCAGGCCCATCATGGCAATGACCAATCTTGCTTCGAGAGGTGGGTTGAGACACAAGTTTCTTTTTTTTTTAATAAATGTGTGTGGGCTTGTTTTACTATATTCGTGGGGTCCAAAACCCAGGAGCCCACTATACTTGAGGGTTCCCGACAGCTGTGTGGGGCCAAAATGCTGGACCCCACAAGTTTAAAGGGCTGTTAGAGGATTAAGATTAGAATTTTCTCTTAATTGCATTTAGAGCTTTTCGAGCTTGTTCTATTAGTGCATTTACTGCCATGTTGAAAATCTCTAATGCTGTTATTGTTATGGTTTTGGGCTGTTTTGTGTTTTTTTTAATTTTATTTAATTCTGGATTTTTAGGATATTTTTTTGGTATAAAGTCTGTTCCGCGTCATTTTGAGTTTGGTATGGAGTTCTGTTATTCTGAAGATATCTCTCTTAGGTTTTGTTTCTGTGAGTTCCTGTCTTATTTTGAAATTGTCTGTTCAGTCTGTGTTTTGGTCTGCATGTCCTCCCCGTGTTACCATGGGTTCTCTCCGGGTTCTCCGGCTTCCTCCCACCGTCCAAAGACATGCATGTAGTGGATGAATGTGAGAGTGAATGGTTGTGTGTCTATGTGTCAGCCCTGCGACAGGTTGGCCACTGTCCAGGGTGTACCCCGCCTAAGGCCCGAAGTCACTGGGATAAGCTCCAGTCACCCACGACCCCTAACGGGGACAAGCCGTAGAAAATCACTGACTGACCTTGGAAATAGATCATGGATGAACTTTCACAGACTAGCTTTTTCAACAGCATCTCATGGTAAATGTAAATGGACTGTACTTAAATCACATTTACCCATACACACACATTCATACACTGATGGCAGGAACTAACTGCCCATCAGTACAAATTAAAATAATCATTCACATACACATACACCGAAGGCACAGCTTCGGGAGCAATTTGGGGCTCAGTATCTTGCTCAAGGATACTTCAACAAATGGCTGGGGGAAGCTGGGATCAAACCACTGACCTTCTGATTGGTGGATGACCACTCTGCCACCAAGCCACAGCCGCCCTTCAATGGTCTTTACTTAGGTTTGCTCAGTTGCTCAGATGAGCATGAATGTTCATTCTTGACCTTAAGTTATTATTTTGTCAAAAGAACCAACTCTACAACAATAAACTGGAATTTTCTTTTTGGATTCTATGTGTACATTTATGTATTTTACCTACGACATCACTCACATTAGAATCTATCTCTTCCTCCTTTCTCATCACATTCATGTTATCTCTCTTTCTCTCTCTAGCAGAGTCCCTCCCGCATTTCATGTTCATCCCTTCAAGCCTCTCTTCATTCCCTCTGTGCTGCCTCTCAGCCTTCATCTCAACCCTCCAAAATCTCTCTCTCTCTGTCTCTTTCTCTCTCTACCCATCATTCCATCACTCTCTTCTCTTCCCATCACTTTAAATCTCCTCCCTCTCCTTTCCCAGACCAATTTTATTCTCTCTCTGTGTCTTTCCTCTACCCTCCTCACATGGTGGTGTAACTCACTCACTCACTCTCACACACACATACACTTGCTGCACTGTACCATCAGAGCCTGCTACAGCCTCTGCTATCCAGGCTTCATGACAGGAATGCTGTGTTATTAGTCAGTCTGCTAACTCTCTCACTCTCACTCTCTCACACACACAGGCACACACAAACGCTCCTACACACATAATGTTTATGCATTATCTTTACACCAGGGATTCAAGTATTAATACATTCATCAACAATGAAAATAATTATTGATATTATTTTCTCATTTCATCTACTCCCTCTTCACCTACGATTGCATGCCTGTACATGGTTCCAATATCATTATCATGTTTGCAGACGACACAACGGTGATTTGGCCTCATCAGCAACAATGATGGGTCTGCCTACAGGGATGAGGTCCAGCACCTGGCAGTGTGGTGCACCAACAACAACCTGGCATTTTATACATTTACATTTAGTCATTCAGCAGACGCTTTTATCCAAAGCGACTTATCAGGAAGACAATGGAAGCAATTATAACAACAAAAGGTAACAAAATGCATAAGTACATCAAAAATCTAGTCTGTTAAAGCCCAGCACAGTATACAAAGCTAAGGATAGGAAGTTTTGTTTCCCCCCCTCCCCCCAATACCAAGAAGACCAAAGAGATAACTGTGGACTTCAGAAAAACCAAACGCAGTACACACACCGCCATCTGTATCAACAGCACAGAGGTTGAACGTGTCCAGCTTCAAGTTTCTTGGTGTCCACATCTCTGAGGACCTCTCTTGGACCCTCAAGACTTCAACCCTGGTCAAGAAGGCTCACCAGTGTCTCTTCTTCTTGAGGTTCATCTGTCTCCTCAGATTCTGCACCATCGAGAGCATCATTACTAACTGCATCTCAGTTTGGGATGACAACTTCTTTGTCTTTGATTGGAAAACACTGCAGAGGGTGATGAAAACTGTTCAAGGCTGTTCAAGCAGTGTCACAGCATCGTCAGGACACCTCTCACCCTGGTCACAGACTGTCTGCCCTCCTCCCCTCTGGGTGGCACTACAAGACTCTCCGTTCCAGAACCAGCAGGCTCAAGAACAGCTTCTTTCCTTCTGTTGTCACCTTGCTGAACTCTGCACCACAGTGATAGCCCCTACCCCCGGATAGCCCACCCACACAGCTTCCACCAAAGACTGAACTTTTTTTGTTATTAATATCTACTACAAGCATTACTCTTACTGCACTGTAAATTCTTATATTTATACCTGTAATGTCCACTGTAACTGATGCACATGCTGAATATATCTTAGCATATTCATTTCACTTTGCTCATATTGTTCATACTGTATATATCTTAGTGTATTCATATCTACCCTTCACTGTTATGTATTACCGCTATAGATATGTACATTACATATGCACTTCTGGTTAGATGCTAAACTAATTTTCTCTGTACTTTAACTTGTACATTTGCTTAATAAATGCCTATTAAACAATTCATCAATTATTAAAATTTTCAACTAAAGGGGCACTCAACTGATTTTAGACATATTTGCCCATTCAGGAGCCTTTGAAAAAATACATATATATGTATAAAAACACGCACACACAGCTACAAAAAGAACAATGACAATACTAAATATATAGGTCTAAAATGCCTTTAAACTTAAACCTATAGAAACCTTTATAGACGAGCTGATGGACTGTAGATCTGTAGTTTTAATTGCATATGTTGGAAAAATTAATTTTCAAACTACTTTTAGAGGATTTTACCTTGCTAGCAGAAGATTTGTTTTAGGTTTCCTAATGCATTGTTTTAGATTAGTTAATTTACAGTTCATTGGTAGCACTGTAATATAATGTTACATGAGTGCAGGAGGCTCTGCTATTTGAAACGCTGTATTCTGGAAATTGTTTCAAATTCTTTGTATCTAAACACTTATTTAAAAAAAATAAAGGAAAAACTAACATCAAAATGGTGATACTTAACAAGGTATTTCATTTATATATATATATACATATATGCAGAAATGTTTTAGAATTAAAAATCCTCTATGTTTTTTGTTCTGCAGTGTACAAGGTCACTCCTTTAAATGCATCTCTTCCTGTATGTGTAACAGTGATTTGGGATACTGGAGGTGTGAATGTTTAGAGCCACAAACTACTGTAGGTTGAATGACATTGAATGAATGAGATTTGTGATCAACAATTAGATCAATAAGTCATTAAAGTCCTAAATAGTTATTTACATGAATGTCACACTACTTCCCTTTTAAGGGAACTCGCACTGCGTCATTGTAATGACAATTTGGGGAATGCCCCCAGAGTAGCATGTCTGAAGTGAGAATGAAAAAAGGCCAATCTTGATTGGTGATATGTACTGACATCGTATGTGATGGTGTACCTGGAAGGCATATAGGGACGCCAGAACATAGCGCAGTTAGCTTTTTGCTCTTCAGCTTTACCACTCTGGGTAGTGAGAGGTTGAGAGAATGGCGAGCATGGTCGGCGGTGTGTGCCTCCATGCCTGAGGGTGCTGCGCTCGCGGCTGGCAGTGTTTTATGAAGCCGGTCAGCCTCGCGAGCCTCGCGGTTCTGGGCCCACGGCTGCTGCGGCCACGACTAGATCGTGGGGGGAGCAGCTGGATCTGTCGGTGGCGGGTCTAGCGGTGTGTGTCTCCGTGTCCGCGTATTACGGGCACGGACACACATCTGTTTTTGTGTGCGGTGCCTCGGCTGGGCCACTCTCGATGGAGCGGCTTGCGGTAGTGTGTGCAGAGGGTGCCGCGCTCGCGGCTGTTCGGCGTTATCAAACACCGCCACTCTGAGCCTCGCGGTTCTGGGCCCACAGCTGCTGGGGCAGGCGCAGCAGGCCATGGGGCTCACAGCTGGATCTGTCTGCAGGACGGGGGACTGCTGAGGCATCTTGCTCATCCTCTGCTGATGATCCAGATATCCTCCCGCCTCGTGCGGAGGCAGTTTATTCCCGTGAGGCAGAGGAGCCGGTGCTCCAGATGTCGGCCCCTGAGGAGTCAGTCGCTTTGAGCACCGAGGTGGGTGAGGTGGAGCCACTCCACGCCCGCACTAGAGGAGCTGGTGAGGTTTTGTCACACGCTCCATGGCTATGGTCGGTGTGGAGAGAGGACATTTCCTCCTTGTTTCCCCGATTTTACCTTCTGGCCTGTTCGGCGGCGCGATAAATACCGTCGTCGACAGATCTCAGGAGATGACAGCGGTCGACAGCCTCCAGTGTTTCTCCTTCGCCGTTCCAGATAGCGGCCACAGTCGTCCAGCTCTGAGAGCTGCCCCCCACAGGGCGGCGGGACTGAGGTCGCGTTCCCCCCAATGCTCTTGGGGGAATCGATGCTGTGCTCCCGCTGGTTACAACAATGCGGGCACACCTGTCCCCCACACTTATCGAGTCCATAGTGGTGGCGGTCTCCAGGGTGAAGCTAGGTCGCAGCCCCAGTGTCGAGCAGTTCCAGAGACTGCTGGGTCTCTTGGCAGCAGCATCCAACGTAATTCCGTTCGGTCTGCTCCACTTGAGACCCCTACAGTGGTGGCTGAGGACCAGGGGGGTTTCCCTGAGACGAAATTCATTCGGTATGATCAGGGTAACGCGGAGAGGCCTTCGTACCCTCAGCATATGGAGGACACCTTGGTTCCTGGCTCAGGGGCCAGTCTTGGGCGCATCGTGTTGCCAGAACACCGTTTCAACAGATGCCTCCCTCACTGGCTGGGGCGCGGTCATGGACAGCCGCTTTGCGAGAGGTCCGTGGGGTACCCGGCATTCTTCCTGGCACATCAACTACCTGAAACTGCTGGCGGTCTACATAGCCCTGAGGAGCTTTTTCCCGGACCTCCTTGATGTCATGATACGATTGGACAACATGGCCATGGTATCGTATCTGAATCATCAAGGGGGCCTGAGGTCGCGCCCTCTATGCAGGCTGGCACATCGGGTCCTCCTGTGGTCCTATGGGGGAACTGTCATCCCTCAGGGCAATGTACATTCCCGGGGACCAAAGTCAGGGAGTGGACATCCTGTCGAGGCAGGGGCTAAGGGCCGGGGATAGACGACTACATCCAGAGGTGGTGGAGGCCATGTGCAGGAGGTTCGGCCCGGTGGATGTGGATCTCTGCGCATCTTGAGAGACGTCCCACTGTCCATTGTGGTTTTCCCTCCGGCGTTGGACACCATGACACAGACGTGGCCGAGGCAGCGTCTGTATGCATTTTCCCCGCTTGCTCTGCTCCCGGGAGTCATGGAATGGGTCTGCCGGGAGGGCGTCAGCCTTCTCTCATTAGCACCCCGGGTTTGGTTCTCTGACATCATCGGACATGCTAGACGGCCTTCCATGGCAGGTCCCTCTGAGGAGGGATCTGCTGTCTCAGGCGGGGGACACAATATTTCACCCCCGGCCAGAACTGTGGAACCTCTGGGTCTGGCCCCTGAGGGGGCCCAGTACCTAGGAGAGGGCCTGTCAGCAGGTGTCGTGGAGGCCTTACTCAGCTCCAGGGCTCCTTCCACAAGGAGACTGTACAGCCTGAAGTGGAATGTGTTTTCCACTTGGTGTAGAGAGTGTGAGGTAGACCCAGTTCACTGTCTGGTGGCTTCAGTGCTGGAGTTCCTCCAAGATCGCTTCTCCGCCGGAGTTAAGGCCATCCTGCCCAAGGCTAACGTGGCCCGGTCAGTGTTTCTTCAGGTTTTCCCTCCTCCACCTTACGTGACGGCGGAAGAGGGCAGACTTCACCTCCTCTGCCTGGGGAGGGCATTGAAGATCTATTTGGTGGAGTCCGTGCAGTGGAGGAAGTCGGACCGTTTGTTGGTGTGTTTTGGCCCACCCAGGAAGGGGCTGCCTGCTGCAAGGCAGACGATCAGTACGTGGATTGTTCAGGTCATAGCCACAGCATATCAGGTGCGCAATTTGCCTTCACCGATAGCTGTGAGGGCTCATATCACCAGGAGCATGGCCTCCTGTCGGTAGCCTCATTGCAAGACATCAGTGAGGCGGCAGGGTGGGCCAGCCCGCACACCTTCATTTGGTACCATAGTTTGCACCTCCCTGCGACGCCCGGTGCTAGAGTGCTCACCTTCTAAGTGTGCCTGGGAGCCAGCTTCACACTAGGTGGTGGCGATCGGTGTGGCATAGTGGGTATTCGTTCTCTAAACTGTCATTATGATGATGCAGTGTCTCGTTCCCTTTTAAGGGAACGTCTCGGGTTATGACTATAACCCTTGTTCCCTAAGAGGGAACGAGACACTGCGTCTCGTCACCACACCCATCGCTTCCAGTGCGCTTGCTTCATCGCAGGAAAGCTAAGTACGCTATGTTCTGGCGTCCCTATATGCCTATATGCATCCCTATATGTACGCCGTCACATATGATGTAAGTACATATCACCAATCAGGATTGGCCTTTTTTCATTCTCACTTCCGACACGCTATGCTGGGGGCGTTCCCCAAACTGTCATTACAATGACACAGTGTCTCGTTCCCTCTCAGGGAACAAGGGTTATAGTCATAATCCTAGACGATTTCATCAGTTGATTCTGATTCTTCAGCTGTTAAAATAGACACTTAGTATTGCTATACATTTCTTAAATATTGTGATGCATTTGTGTCTTTCTGACAACTACAAAAATCCTAAATATACTGTGATTATGTTTGCATGTTGAAATTACATTTTCTCTGTCTGCAGTTCACAGACTATTAGAAAGAGGACATTTCCCTGACTT
This sequence comes from Coreoperca whiteheadi, assembly GCA_011952105.1. Taxonomy (NCBI): domain Eukaryota; kingdom Metazoa; phylum Chordata; class Actinopteri; order Centrarchiformes; family Sinipercidae; genus Coreoperca; species Coreoperca whiteheadi. The sequence goes on from CM022489.1 coordinate 28,706,762, forward strand.
GGCAGCCTTGACAAGCCTATCTCCAGATTGCAGCAAAGGATAACTTCAACATGTGCTGATACAGAAACAGAAATAAATTGAGTTGTTGCACCAGGAAATAATGATAGAGCCACAGCATGGGAAAAATTTTATAGAAAATCAAACAGTATATGAATAAGAATTTTACAAAGTTTTAGAAACATGACTGATAATTCCAAGGCATTTAGTAGAATGTTTGCATGAAATGTAAAAAATATAAGAAAATGTCTGGACTACAGATTTGTGAATTTGCAATAAAAATAGCAGCAACAGTAACTTACTGAGAGTGTGATTAGAAATCCATTGTTTCTGTGTAAATACCATGTACGTATGTAAGTACGTTACATGTATATTGGTCTAACAAAAGCTAACAGATCAATGGATTCATATAGACATGTGCCTTTCCTTCACCTGCAAGTTGGAACTGAAGCAAGTTCTTACGAAAGGGGTAAAAATATACAAGGGAGGAAGTATTCTCAAGTGCATAGAAGTGTGTGTGCGTGTGTTTACCTCTGCATGCCTGTAGTTGGCCTGTAAGAACTTTACGAATCTCTGACACCCACATATTTTTCACATCCATGGAAGAAGCCTGGGGAATACAAACACACACACACACACACACACACACACACACATACACATATCAAGTAATATATACAACAAAAGGCTCTCAACACACATTAGTAGGGAAGCTGTGTGGTGCAACACGGCCCCCAAGAGGAGGAATGTGGAAATGATGACTGAATACCTACCAAGAAGTGTCTATGACAAATTGAAATATTAATTGGATCTTTTCAATAATATTTAAGTGTAAGTGTATGTTTCAGTTTTATTTTTATTGATATGAACATTGATCCATCCATCCATCCATTTTCTACCGCTTATCCGGGGCCGGGGTCGCGGGGGCAGCAGTCTAAGCAGAGACGCCCAGACTTCCCTCTCCCCCGACACTTCCTCCAGCTCTTCCGGGGGAATACCGAGGCGTTCCCAGGCCAGCCGAGAGACATAGTCCCTCCAGCGTGACCTAGGTCTTCCCCGGGGCCTCCTCCCGGTTGGACATGCCCGGAACACCTCCCCAGGGAGGCGTCCAGGAGGCATCCGGGACAGATGCCCGAGCCACCTCAGCTGACTCCTCTCGATGTGGAGGAGCAGCGGCTCTACTCTGAGCTCCTCCCGAGTGACCGAGCTCCTCACCCTATCTCTAAGGGAGCGCCCAGCCACCCTGCGGAGGAAACTCATTTCGGCCGCCTGTATCCGGGATCTTGTCCTTTCGGTCATGACCCAAAGCTCATGACCATAGGTGAGAGTCGGAATGTAGATCGACTGGTAAATAGAGAGCTTTGCCTTGCAGCTCAGCTCCTTCTTCACCACGACAGACCGGTACATCGACCGCATCACTGCGGAGGATGCACCGATCCGCCTGTCAATCTCCTGCTCCGTCCTTCCCTCACTCGTGAACAAGACCCCAAGATACTTAAACTCCTCCACTTGGGTCAGGAGCTCTCCACCAACCTGAAGGGGACAAGCCACCCTTTTCTGACTGAGAACCATGGCCTCGGATTTGGAGGTGCTGATTCTCATCCCCGCCGCTTCACACTCGGCTGCAAACCGTCCCAATGCACGCTGAAGGTCCTGATTTGAAGAAGCCAACAGGACAACATCATCCGCAAAAAGCAGAGATGAAATCCTGTGGTCCCCAAACTGGACTCCCTCCGGCCCCCGACTGCGCCTAGAAATCCTGTCCATAAAAACAATGAACAGGACCGGTGACAAAGGGCAGCCCTGCCGGAGTCCAACATGCACCGGGAACAAATCTGACTTACTGCCGGCAATGCGAACCAAACTCCTGCTCCGGTCATACAGGGACCGGACAGCCCTTAGCAGAGGGCCCCGGACCCCGTACTCCCAGAGAACCCCCCACAGGTCGCCGCGAGGGACACAGTCGAATGCCTTCTCCAAATCCACAAAGCACATGTGGACTGCTTGGGCAAACTCCCATGAACCCTCCAGCAACCTGGAGAGGGTGTAGAGATGGTCCAGTGTTCCACGACCGGGACGAAAACCGCATTGTTCCTCCTGAATCCGAGGTTCGACTATCGGCCGAATTCTCCTCTCCAGTACCCTGGCATAGACTTTTCCGGGGAGGCTGAGGAGTGTGATCCCCCTGTAGTTGGAACACACCCTCTGGTCCCCCTTTTTAAACAGAGGGACCACCACCCCAGTCTGCCAGTCCAGAGGCACTGTCCCCAGCCGCCACGCGACGTTGCAGAGGCGCGTCAACCAAGACAGCCCCACAACATCCAAAGACTTGAGGTACTCAGGGCTGATCTCATCCACCCCCGGTGCCCTGCCACCGAGGAGCTTCTCAACTACCTCAGTGACCTCAGCCCGGGAGATCGACGGGCCCGCAACCGAGACCCCAGCCTCTGCTTCCGCAATGGAAGACATGCCGGTGGGGTTGAGGAGATCCTCGAAGTACTCCTTCCACCGTCCAAGGATGTCCCCAGTCGAAGTCAGCAGATTTCCACCCCCACTGTAAACAGTGTGCGCAGGGCACTGCTTCCCCCTCCTGAGGCGCCGGATGGTTTGCCAGAATCTCCTCGAGGCCGACCGATAGTCCTTCTCCATGGCCTCACCGAACTCCTCCCAGACCCGAGTTTTTGCCTCCGCAACCACCCGGGCCGAGGCCCGCTTGGCCCTCCGGTACCCATCAGCTGCCTCCGGAGTCCCCCGAGCCAACCAGGCTCGATAGGACTCTTTCTTCAGCTTGACGGCATCCCTTACTTCCGGGGTCCACCACCGGGTTCGGGGATTGCCGCCACGACAGGCACCGGAGACCCTGCGGCCACAGCTCCGAGCGACCGCGTCGACAATGGAGGTGGAGAACATGGTCCACTCGGACTCCATGTCTCCAGCCTCCCTCGGGATGAGGTTGAAGCTCTGCCGGAGGTGGGAGTTGAAAATCTCTCTGACTGGAGACTCTGCCAAACGTTCCCAGCAGACCCTCACAGTACGTTTGGGTCTGCCAAGTCTGTCCAGCTTCCTCCCCCGCCATCGGATCCAACTCACCACCAGGTGGTGATCAGTTGACAGCTCCGCCCCTCTCTTCACCCGAGTGTCCAAGACATATGGCCGAAGGTCAGATGAAACAACCACAAAGTCGATCATCGACATCCGACCTAGAGTGTCCTGGTGCCACGTGCACTGATGGACACCCTTATGCTTGAACATGGTGTTCGTTATGGACAAACCGTGACTAGCACAGAAGTCCAATAACAGAACACCACTCGGGTTCAGGTCGGGGGGGCCGTTCCTCCCAATCACGCCCCTCCAGGTATCACTGTTGCTGCCCACGTGAGCATTGAAGTCCCCCAGTAGAACCACGGAGTCCCCGGTCGGAGCACTTTCCAGCACCCCTCCCAGAGACGCCAAGAAGGTCGGGTACTCTACACTGCCATTCGGCCCGTAAGCACAAATAACAGTGAGAGACCTATCCCCAACCCGAAGGCGAAGGGAAACGACCCTCTCGTTCACCGGGGTGAACTCCAACACATGGCGGCTGAGCTGGGGGGCTATAAGCAAGCCCACACCAGCCCGCCGCCTCTCACCGCGAGCAACTCCAGAGTAGTAGAGAGTCCAGCCTCTCTCAAGGAGTTGGGTTCCAGAGCCCAAGCCGTGCGTGGAGGCGAGCCCGACTATCTCTAGTCGGTATCTCTCAACCTCCCACACCAGCTCAGGCTCCTTCCCCCCCAGCGAGGTGACATTCCATGTCCCTAGAGCCAGATTCCGCGTCCGGGGATTGGGTTGCCGAGGCCCCCGCCTTCGACTGCCACCCAATCCACAAAGCACCGGAACCAAATGAACATTGATATACTTGTTAATGTACTTAAGGTACTTAATGTACCATGTATTTAAATGGATATTTTTTCCAATTTTATTTGCATTTGTAAAATAAATGTATTCTCCCTGACTAGAGTATTACATTACAAACTTAATCACACAGAGACACAGCATTGAGAGACATGCAGTTTTCTCAAGCAGTGGTGGAAGAAGTAGTCAGATACTTTACGTAAGTTAAAGTACCATTACAACAATGTAAAAATATTCCATTACAAGTCTTGCATTCAAACTTCTATTTAAGTAAATGTGAAAAAGCACTATCAGCCAAATATACTTCAAGAATCAAAAGTAAAGCTATTTGTTCTACATTAAAATATCCCCTGTGATCGATTTATTATTAATATATATGACATTATTAGGTTGCTACTACTGATATATCAATGTGTAAGTAGTAATTGTAGCTGGTCGAAGTGGAGCTAGTTTATCTACTTTAGATGCAGTCAGGTAGTTTTATCCAGTGGTTTCCAACCTATAGTTCTGGCTCCCTCAAAAAGGGTCATCAGATAAATCTGAGGGGTTGTGAGATGATTATTGGGGTAGGAAAGTAGAAAAAACTAATTCTGCTACACAAATCTATATTCATTCTTTGGACTTTTATCTACAGTGTATCTGCACATTTTTTAAGTACAAATGTAATGACTTTTAAGACCTTTTTAATTCCTCTAAAAGGAAAAAATAATACAATTACCATGGCAAAAGAAATCAACAAACTAGACTACGGTATACTCCGTTATTTAGTGAATTTGATTTACTGAAATATTCAGGTCACATTAGCTAACATAACTACCTTCTCATTAACGAAAATAAAACTGTATGGCAGTAGTCTGATGAATGGTAGCGGGCCTGAAGGCTTTGCCAGAGCGGCAGTGGTAGAAGAAAAATGCAGATCCTTTACCCAAGAAAGAGTACAAATACCAAACTGAAAATAATCCACTACAAGTAGAAGCCCTGCATTCATAACCTTACTTAAGTTAAAGTATGAAAGTATTATCTAATTATAGACCTAAGTATCAAAAGTAAAAGTATTTACTGTGCAGTAAAATGCTCCCTGTCAGTGTGTAGATGTTTAAGGTTCAGCTAATTTTAACTAGGCCTACTTTTTATACTGGTGTCAGTGTGGCTGTCCTGTGAGAACCATGTATCTCTGTTTTCAGTCTTGTGACAATGCATTTTCAAGCTAATCCAAGGGGGGTTTAAATATTTTAATTAACTTAAGAAGTAGGATAACTTTCTCAACACAAACGAACACTTCATCCTTCGGTTTATCACATACATCCACATTCACCAAATGTGGAGATACATGGTTTTCACTTGACAGGAAGGGGATGAAAAACTATCATCTGAAAAGTAACTTATAACTAAAGCTGTCAGACAAATGCAGTAGATTAAAAAGTAGAATATTTGACAAGGAGATGAAATTTAGTGGAGTATAAGTAGAAAGCGGCATGAAAAGAAAAGACTAAAGTAAAGTAGAAGTAACGTTACCTCGAATTTGTACTTGCGTGAATGTAACGTTACTTAGTTAAATTCCAAGACTGTAAAGTGGACATATTTGTAGTAGACAAATCATCTCTAGTACTTACAGCCAAACTACCAATAGCAGCGAATGATTTGACAGGCATAAAATGAATACTTTTTCGAGTGCTATCGCTTATGTTGTTGAGATTTCTTGTGAGACTCTCTTCTGACCATTGTTCCAAGTTTGACTGTTATGGGAAAAAGTTCACATTGCGCCTCATACGAATAGCTTGAACTTCTTGTTGAATTTACATTTATGGATGAGCCTGCAGTGCTTGCTCGCAGTGTCGAGTTCTTGGTGTTTTCCTTTTCGGAAGCTGGATAAACACGTTCTTCTAGCTTAATTAAAATGCGGATCACAGCCTATACACAAGGCCTACAACAGCAACCTACCAAGCGGAGTTTACGCTTTTGACATACTTCTTCTTCTTTTCCTTTCGGCTGCTCCCTTTCAGGGGTCGCCACAGCGAATCATGTGCCGCCATCTAACCCTGTCCTCTGCATCCTCTTCACTCACACCAATTAACTTCATGTCCTCTCTCACTACATCCATAAATCTCCTCTTTGGTCTTCCTCTAGACCTCCTGCCTGGCAGCTCCAACCTCAGCATCCTTCTACCAATATATTCACAGTCTCTCCTCTGAACATGTCCAAACCACCTCAATCTGGCCTCTCTGGCTTTATCTCCGAAACATCTAACATGAGCTGTCCCTCTGATGTACTCGTTCCTGATCCTGTCCATCCTCGTCACTCCCAAAGAGAACCTCAACATCTTAAGCTCTGCTACCTCCAGCTCTGCCTCTTGTCTTTTCTTCAGTGCCACTGTCTCTAAGCTGTACAACATCGCTGGTCTCACCACCGTCTTGAACACCTTTCCTTTCATTCTTGCTGATACTCTTTTATCACACAACACACCTGACACTTTTCTCCACCCGTTCCAACCTGCTTGCACTCGCCTCTTCACCTCTTTTCCACAGTCTCCATTGCTCTGAACCATTGACCCTAAGTACTTAAAGTCCTGCACCTTCTTCACCTCTGCTCCCTGAAACCTCACTGTTCCACCTAGGTCACTCTCTTGACACACATGTATTCTGTCTTACTGCGGCTAGGCTTCATTCCTCTGTTTTCCAGAGCAGACCTCCATCTCTCTAGATTCTCCTCCACCTGCTCCCTGCTCTCACTACAAATAACAATGTCATCCGCAAACATCATAGTCCATGGAGATTCCTGTCTAACCTCATCTGTCAGCCTGTCCATCACCAGAGCAAACAAGAAGGGGCTCAGAGCCGATCCTTGATGCAGACCCACCTCCACCTTGAACTCCTCTGTCACACCTACAGCACACCTCACCACGGTCTTACAGCTCTCATACATGTCCTGCACCATTCTAACATACTTCTCTGCCACTCCAGACTTCCTCATGCAATACCACAGCTCCTCTCTCGGCACCCTGTCATACGCTTTCTCTAAATCTACAAAGACACAATGCAACTCCTTATGACCTTCTCTGTACTTCTCCATCAGCATCCTCAAAGCAAACACTGCATCTGTTGTGCTCTTTCTAGGCATGAAACCATATTGCTGCTCACAAATGCTCACCTCTGTCCTTAGCCTAGCTTCCACTACTCTTTCCCACAACTTCATTGTATGACTCATCAGCTTTATTCCTCTGTAGTTGCCACAGCTCTGCACATCTCCCTTGTTCTTGAAAATTGGCACTAGTACACTTCTCCTCCATTCCTCGGGCATCCTCTCACTCTCCAAGATCTTCTTAAACAAACTAGTCAGAAACTCAACTGCCACCTCTCCTAGACACTTCCATACCTCCACAGGTATGTCATCAGGACCAACTGCCTTTCCACTCTTCATCCTCTTCAACGTCCTCCTCACTTCACTCTTGCTAATCTTTGCTACTTCCTGCTCCACACCAGTCACCTCTTCTACTCTTCGTTCCCTTTCATTTTCCTCATTCATCAACTCTTCAAAGTACTCCTTCCATCTTCCCATCACACTCCTGGCACCTGTCAATACATTTCCATCCTTATCTTTAATCACCCTAACCTGCTGCACATCCTTCCCATCTCTATCTCTTTGTCTGGCCAACCTGTACAAATCCGCCCCTCCCTCTTTAGTGTCCAACCTAGCATACAAGTCCTCATATGCTCTTTGTTTGGCCTTTGCCACCTCTACCTTCACCTTACGCTGCATCTCCCTGTATTCCTGTCTACTCTCTTCAGTCCTCTCAGTGTCCCACTTCTTCTTTGCTAACCTCTTTTTCTGTATACACTCCTGAACTTCCTGGTTCCACCACCAAGTTTCCTTGTCCACTTTCCCCTTTCCAGATGACACACAGAGTACCCTCCTACCTGTCTCCCTGATCACATTAGCTGTAGTGGACGCTTTTGACATACAAATCTTACAAACAAATAGATATTAGACATTGTGGAAACTGTCATTATTGTGAGATATAAAATACCGGTAAAATAAAACAAAAACTGAAGAAAAAAATAGAACTGCCCATTCAAATTTAATGCCTTTCATCCTACAAATCCAGACATTCTAAGACATTTTTAGATCTTAAATATTAAATACAAAATTTAAGACTTTTAAAGATCTAATATTGGCTGTAAAATACCTCTTTTGGCCTCAAAGCTATTTAAATGAAACCATCGGACATGTTTGCCGGGGAAATGTTTCTTTGGTGAAACTGCTAACAACTCAGACATCTGAAATATGACAAGAGGCCCCCACCAGATATTATTTTTTTTGTAATGTCAAAAGCCAACTGGTTAGAAACGTCCCAGGTTACGTATGTAACCATGCACAAAGCAGTTGCAGCCTTCCTTCCTGTTACCCCGACTCTGAAGGAGGATGGAATGCCTGCAGGACCACCGGCCGGGCCACCTCAAGTGTAGTGGGAGAGAGTCCAGCCAAAACCTGGCTTGGAGAACTCCAGCACTGAAGCCATTGGGCAGTGAACTGGGTCATGGTGGCGCTTTCGGCACCATGTAGTGAAATTTTTTCACTTGCCTGCATGCAGTTCCCCCGTGGAGGGAGCTCTAGAGTGTAAGATGGTCTCAACTACCTCGGTGGGGAGACCGGCAGCTCGGAGGTGGTCCCCCTCAGAAGCCAGATCCACAGCTTCAACCTCCCCAGCTGGGGATGGAATATTTCGCTTTGGCCCTGCGACAGCAGGTCCCTCCTGACGGGAATCTCCCACAGAGGGCCGTCCAGGAGGGCTCCCAGGCCCATGAACCAGATTCTGGCGGGCCAGAACGGGGCCACAAACAGCAACTGGGCCTCTGTTAGGCATAGCCTCCGCCGTGGCTGCACCATTGGAATCCAGCCCCAGGGGCGCTTGATCCACAAGGAGAACCAGAGGGGGCAGTAAGCGTTGTCTGGGGACACGAAAAGGTCCACTTGTGCGCTGCCGAATCTCCTCCATATCATCTGCACCGTCTAAGGGGGCAGTCTCCATTTCCCTGACCTCGGTCCCTGCCTCGACAGGATGTCCACTCCCACATTGAGGTACCCAGGTACGAAAAGTGCTCTGAGAGGGAGCAACTTCCCCTGGCGCCCCAGTCTGCACAGAGGGTGCAACCTCAGACTACCTTGTCAATCTATGCAGGAGACCACCGCTGTGATGTCGGAGCGGACAAGCACACGGGGGCCCCTGAGATCTGGAAGAAAGTGCCAACAAGATCACTTGCATCTCCAGGCAATTTATGTACCATAGATGTGGGGTCAACCACAGACCTTGAGCTGTGCGGGCTTCCAATACCTTGCCCCATCCTGTGCTGGAGATGTCCGTTGAGAGTGTGCGACGGTGATACACCATTCCCTGCACTGGGCCCTGGATCAGGAACACCCATTGTCTCCACCTGTCTAAGGCACGCATGCACCTGCATGTAACCCTGATCAGGCGAAAAGGATTGCCCCTCGGAGAAAATCCAGCGTTCCTGAGCCACCACTGCAGGTGGGGATTTGTATTATGGCCCCATTGTACAAGAGAGAATGTATTTCTCGCTCCATCACCTATGCTTGTACTCGGTCGACCCCTATTTCCAAGATCCCTCAGATTCTTGGGGGTATGGACTGGAACCGAAGCTTGAAACTTTGTCGGACAGTGCGCAAACTCAGTGCGACACGCTGGGTCAAGCTTGGGCAGAAGAGTTCCTCAGGGGAACCAACCGCTCGAGGCTGGTGCCTGGGGACCTGGAGTGGCAGCCCCGGTTACCCGAAGCGCTGCAGCAGTGGGAAATCCCCGAGGATCGGTATGTACATGCCTGACTGCCCCCCGAACCTGCAATGTGAGAGCTGCGGTACCCCGAAGCACTGGAACTGTGGGATTTAACCGGAAAAGAACGTCTACAGGCCTCAGTAGAGGACACAACTCTGGCCTGAATGCTGCACAGCCGTGCAGGTCTAAGGGCATGGCAAATTCTGTGCAACTGCCACCAGCGGGAGGGTTAATAGACTGAGCTCCTGAGGGCACAATGGGGGTGCAGCCATGTGCTCGACCCCAATAGGGGGGCGCCCTCCGAGGCCCGACGCTCGAGTCAGGGCCTCTTCTCTGATGCCTGCTGGGTGAGAAGCACGGCCCTCAGGTCCATCTTCTCCCTCACCGAGAGGGCTGGTGCGAGCCCCTTGGCTACTAGGGAGGGACACGCTGGCCGACACTCGCTTTCTGAGCCAGCATGTAAGAGCCACCAGATTTCGAAGGCTGAGGTGGTCCACCCTCAGCTCAGGCCCGAGACCTCTGGCGACAGGGGCTAAACCGCTGCCGTTGCATGGCGGAGCTCCGTCCCATCCTCGGATGGGCCCCGCCAAAGTCGAGGTCCTAAAGCAGGTCGGCGTGGCACACCCACACACATGCCGCGGCATGCAGATATGCCCGGCCTGACCCGCTGCCCTGTATGCCTTGCCCACTAAAGTCAATGTAGTGTGACAAGGCCTACTAGGCAACGTCGGGGCCTTAAGGATAAAAAGGCTGCCAGCGTCTCTCGCCCTAGCCGTTCTCCTTGCACCCACTGATCGACGCAGACTGGCGACCAGTCAAGCTTGAAAACCGTGCAATATACGGCCTGGACCAGGACTAGCCACCATTTTCCTCTCTTGGAAAATCGCTTCCAGCAGCTCCTCATGCTACAGTGCTCATGCTATACTGGGCTGACGAGCCATCCACGTCACCACCTTCCATGCTCAGGACATCCAGGTCCTCGGAACTGGATCATCTCTGCGCAGGCTCCACATCCAGGGTGGATCCTGAATGCGGGTTGACTGTTTCAATAAACAACAAACAATCAGTTGAGAGCCGAGCATCTTATCTGTCCTCATAGAGGGCAGTTACCTTGCTCACAGTCACCCGTCAGGGCTGACAGAGCCTGCTCTCCATGCAGACAGCAGACACAAAATGTGTGGCCTCTGAACACGTCCCCCCGTTCTGGTCGGAAGAAGCCGCGATGCGGGCTTCCGGTCCTGAAAATGGTGGGAATTAGCGGATGAGCCGTGTCCTCCAATTCATTTTCTTGCCGCCGGACTGCCGCAGCAGCCGCGGGACCCGCACCAAGTGGAGCGAGCTCCCAAGGAGATGCTCACGCTGCTCGCGGTCAACCTCGAGGGCTGACAGAGCAAGCTCTCAACCAAAAACAGCCAACCAAAAAACGTGAGTTGCTGGTGGGGATAATCCGTGGGCAGGGAGGAAGCACTGCCAGAACCGCTTCACACTCGTCATTTCCACAGAGACCCAGCGCGCTTGCTGAGGATCAGAAGACTGACGACAACAACGAAGCCGGCTCCATTTGTACCTCCAGTTCCGCCGGCATGCATCACGTGTTGACGTTAAACCCAATCAAGATTGGTCTAAGTTGATACAGAGATTCAGAGGCGGTCACGCTGAAGGTGTTCCCCATAGCGTCAGCTGACGCAGCGTTGAAGTTCCCTTGGTTTAATCTTGACAATGCATTGTATTTTATAACCTTATCATATGTTTTTTTACGTAAAAGCTTAATCTCTAAAAAGAAACTAGGGCGACTGACAAAGGGCGGTTTTGGCTCGGTGGAAGAACGGGTCGTCTACCAATCAGAAGGTCGTGGGTTCGATCCCGGCTTCCCCCAGTCATGTGTCGAAGTATCCTTGAGCAAGATACTGAACCCCAAAATGCTCCTGAAGCTGTGCCTTCAGTGTGTGAGTGTGTTTGAATGATTAGTTTAATTTGTACTGATGGGCAGTTAGCTCCTGCCATCAGTGTATGAATGTGTGTGTATGGGTAAATGTTATCTGTAGTGTGAAAGCGCTTTGAGTAGTCGGACGACTAGAAAGGCGCTATACAAGTACAGTCCATTTACATTTACATTTACAAAAAAATGTAGTGCAGCAAAAAGTACAATATTTCCCTAAATTCAATTCAATTTTATTGAAATAGTGCCAATTCATAACAGAAGTTATCTCATTGCACTTTTCTTGTAGAGCAGGTCTAAACATTTTTCCTTATAATATTATAAAAATGTAGTGGAGTAGGACAGTAGAATAAAATGGAAATACCGAAAATGTCAAGTGAAGTATCACACAACAATAACATAACTTTGACAAAAATCAAATGCGATGCCCTGGCAATGCAAATGAAGCTTAAGTTGGCTGATAATGAAAGGACTGAATTCTGCTTAAGTATAGTTCTTAAGAAAATCTAATTAGTTATTTTCATCCACAGTTTAAAAGCATGATGATCAAGATGAACATAAAGCAGCAAAGAAATGTTTAATTCTACCAGAATCAACATACCTGGATGATGTAAACCTCCTCTCTGCTGTTGTACCACACCTCAAACTTCTTATTGTCGCCTTTGACGTTCTCTGTGATCCCCACAGCACTCATCTGGACAGAGACAGTAGGGTAGAGACACTGTGAGATGAAGCAAAACTGTATCATCAGCCATGACTAAAAGTAAAAAAAAATGAACACAACCCTAAATGAACCAAATATAACTTGACATGGACAGATTAACCTGTTAGAGAATATCTTGTTTGGCATTCCCTGGACAAACACACCCTTCAAACCCTCTGTTTGCATTGTGCATGTATCCTGTTGCCTTCAAGTTCCCATAGTAAAGTGCACATAGAAGACTAAACATCTCATCTAATTTTCTACCTCTACCATCTCATTAGGGTTTGCAGGTGACTGGAGCCTATCCCACTGACTTTGGGCCTTAGGCGGGGTACACCCTGGACAGTGACCAGCTTGCCACAGGGCTGACACATAGACAGACAACCATTTACTCTCATATTCATTCACTAAGGGTAATATGCATGTCTTTGGATGGTGGGAGGAAGCCGGAGAACCCGCAGAGAACACGGGGAGGACATGCAGACTCCACCAGAGAGATCGTGTGATGTTGGTCTGGTCCGGGATTCAAACCCACGATCTCCTTATTGGGAGGTAGGAGCTCTAACTGCTCTGCCACCGTGCACCCCAAGACTAAACATAATTAATTATTTTCCAAGATACTCAGGAACCAACCATTACTGTGATGGAATACTACCCTACCCCCAGATTTGCTATGTGTCAGTTCATTTGTGTTAAAATAAAAGCTTTAGTTGGAAATATGCAAAAAAAGAATATACAGTACACAATGTGAACCCGATATAAACAAGAACAATTAAAGGATAAGGCTGACAATATTCTATGTTTTTCTTATTGTCAGAAATTCCCATGAAAAGACCAAAACCAACAATGTATTGTTTGCATGTAAGCCTGATATATCTTATTCCTCTGTGCCATTGTTGTCCATAAACTATTAAAAACACGATCAGAGAGCCACATGGTCGTGAAAAAAAAAAAAAAAAAAAAAAACTCTTTTGCTCTCTCTCCAGGTTTATTTAATCAGGTGTTATAACAGGCCCTTAGTGATTGTAAATTAGCACCATGTCGTACATTGATTCAGTATGTGGATGATTTGTTAAGTGCTGCCCCTAACACACAGGCTTGTGCACAGGCCACGAGGGGTGTTTTGTTTAGGCTAGCGGAAAAGTTATTTAAAGCTAGTAGGTGTAAACTCCAGGCCATCAGAACACAAGTTTCCTTTTTGGGGAGGGAAATATCACAAAAGTGGGCGGGATTGTCTAGCACACACAGAACCACCATTTTGCATTACCCTCGCCCAGTCACGGTGCGAGATATGCTTTGTCTCCTTGGTCTCACAGGTTACAGCAGGAACTACATTGCTAAGTACACAGGGCTAACACAACCCCTTCATAACATGGTTAATGCCCACGGCATGAGAAACCTAAAAGTCCAGTTGGACTTGACTACAGAAGCCGAACAGTGCTTTATCGACCTGAAGCAGAAACTTTCCCAAGCGGCAGAACTTGCTCTACCAAACTACACACTTGCTTTTTTCTTAGATGTTTCTGAAACAGACGGGGTGTTAAAGTGTTCTGTTTCAGAAAAAAGGGAATATTAGCATTATGCTAGACTGAATGGAAAAAGGACATCGTGCATGTACACAACATGCAGCAGGAGGGGAAAAAATCATCCAGAAAACAATACAGCATAAGACATATTGAACATAATGAACTCCAACGCTCTCGTTTCAGTTCTCCAAACAGGTGGGGGAGAAGCAGGCTGAAGGAGCAGCATTACCTACAGTACCTTGGGTGTTGTTGAGAGTCATCAAAAGGAAGGGGTCCAAGCCCAGGTGGACTGGACCGTTCGAGGTCATCGAGAGCACATCTCACGCAGTCCGACTCAAAGGAAAATGTGACACCTGGTTCCACTGGAGCCAGTGTACAGCGGCTAAGGAGCCAGGTCACAGCCTCAAGGAAACAGGAGCTGATCTCCAGCGACTGCAAGCAGAAAGCACTGATTCAGCTGAATCAGAGAACACCCAGACCCAAACAAAAGAGGCAGAATAATCTTCTGGTCATGGGTGAAGGGTGCAGGGAAGTGGACCCCTGTACACCAAAGTAAAATCAACAGCGAGAATACACTTTTAGCTGCAAAAGGATGGAGTTCTAGAACCTCTCAATCCAGGTCATAGAAGAACGAGCTGGACAAATACATCCCCAGCCAGAAGCTGAGGACGACATCCCATCAAAGACGAAAAGACTGTAAGACAAAATAGAGGGTTGTAATTTCCTGAGACAGAGGTTGCTGTTTCAGTACAAAAGTGTAGAAAAGTCTAGTCTTAAGATGGAGGTGTGGGGAAGTCCGAAGTGGCTAGCATTTTTAGCATGTATAATCATGATAACTGTGTCTTTAAACTTGTCTTTGTGTGGTGAATTTCAGGAGAGGACATCCATTACCAGGGTAAAATGTGATCAGTGTCCCTGGCGTTACGGGGGAATAGGGCCCGTGAGTCTTTTAGAGAGATCAAAAGGGGGAATTGTGGATATGGAAACTTGAGCAGTGTGATTATGATTGATAGCTCATGTTGTGGACACCCCGTATTTCAGATACGTGTCTCTATAAATGTCTGACTCCTGCCACATCTCATGCCAGTAGCTGTGACTGCATCATAGAATGTAACAAACTGAAGGTTAAGATAAGAGGAAGTGGGAGAATGTTTAGACCAAGGCCGAAGTGAACTGAGGCATGCTGAGATAACAGGCTCCATAAAAGTACTGAATGTTTGGGGGAGGGTTGGTGTCTTAGCTTCAGACATAACGCCGACATCACGGGGAACAGAAGACTGAGATGTTTGCTTCCTTCTTAAAGTTAGCCGGCTGGCTTGTCGCTAGCTTGTTGAGGCAATGATCTTACGCAGGACCTTGCGTCGCCACTGTAAAAGATCAGAGTTTAGTTCTGTAAGGAGGCAGGCAGGCTCCTTCGTTGCAGCCTTCTGTCAGCTGGTGCTGAGAGGCCAACTGTGAGCCACGTGGCCAGAGAGGAAGGCGATGAGTGAGCTGCTGCGTGCACCTTTGCTCGAGGGCACGCTGAGAAAGAGAAGAGGCCAAAGAGAGGGAGCAGGGGTCGTAACCCCGGCTATATCCCCCAGGATCACACGTGAAGCGGAAGTCAAAGGTGTGTTCACAGTCTCAGGGATTGTGGGAGAAAAGGGAATGCAGTTCCTTCAACAAAGCTCAGTTAAAATTACCCACAGCAAATTAACTCATCCACTGAGCCCCAACAACATCCTGTAGTAAACAAGTTACTGTGGAAAATGGCGTAAGGCGTCTTCTGAAGTGACCGAAGCCCCAGTGGAATGACAAAGAAGATAATGTGGTGTTGGGCTTTATAACCTCAGTGTCATCATAGATGACGTGCCGAGATTTCATGCGCCATCCTGTGCGTCTCGTCCAATAAGACTCTGTTGTTTGGGTAAGCAAGATTTAATCTCAATCTCACATCTCAGTGTGAAATAATGGCTAGCTCTGTTCAGACGCCTTAAATGTCTAGCTCTTTGTCTCTAAGTCAGGCCTGGAGGTTGAGACTTGCTATCTTTTGTTTCCCCCACATGGAACGCCTGGTTAAGCTAGGCTTCTACAGTTTGAGCAACATTGGGGATGCTGTATCCTGAGCAGATGGTGTGGATGCAGACTGACAGTAAGAGGAAGGTGACGAGGTCTTGAGCTGGCTCTTGATGAAGAAGTCCTCTGAGAAGTTAAATTATCAAAGGATGGCTGGAGGACAGACCCGGGCTGCCGGTTAGGGGTTTAGAGAAGCTAAAGCCGCTAGGCTGAACTTGATGGTAGGTGTTTTGATGGCCATCACAAAATGGGCTTGGGTAACAAAACAGGTCATGGTTATGAGATCGAAGGATGGGTGGTTATATTATACTGGTTATGGAGGTAGTGAAAACTCTTCCAAGCTGACAAGTAAGATGAGATAGTTGAGGGTGACATGCTGTTGATGATAACTCTCAAAGGAGCTGAGCCTCTGAACTCCTGAAAGTTTTGGAATCAGGAACTTGAGATGCGCGGACAGCATATAGGTGTGTAACGGAATGCCATGTTAGGCGTAAATTAACATTTTAATAGATGGGGCATTGCAGTGAACCTTGTTGATTACATCTGCAAGGCTGTCGAAGTATTGAATGACTTGCGGGACCATTTGAGGCCCCACAGAATAGCTGCAGAAATTATGGGGTAGATTTCAAAGAAAGCAGAAGAAGCAACCTAACATTCAATTTCAAGCTCCAGGGCCATTCTACTGCGAACCATCTTCCATTGTAGATATCCCCAAACCTGACAGAAGGAGCAGGGTCAGTGTACAGATTGATGTCGTGTGGGTGAGATATCGTGGGAGGTGATCTTGTTCCATTTGGTGAAAAGTTTGAACCAAACACAGAGTATGGCATGGCTTGGCTGACCAGGGAGATGGAACAGTTAGTTTATTCACTGATGATGGAAAGTGATTGATAGTAAGAGAGATAAAGGCTCACCCTTGGAGAGTGATAAAAAGTTCAGCTGACCTAGGAGGGAGAGAAGTTGGCATTTGGAGCAGCACGGGGCGAGGAGGAAATTGGCTTAGTGTGGGCAGGAATAGAGCAGGGAGAGGCTGGGTGAGAGGGGGCAGCATGTGTGGAGCATGGTAGGGCAGCACGGGTGGCAAGGATTTGACAGAAGATGTCAAGTGTGACTTGTGTCCTCATTGGCCTGCTGAAGACGGGCTGCGGCTTTGAAGGTAGAGTGGATGTGATATGGTAGAAACCATTGGCTCCAAGCTGGAGGGCCAGATTAAGCACAATGGCCATGCAATTGTCCATTTCCTGCTGGTGCGTTGGAAATTATGAACCAAATAAGTCTCTGAAGAGATAGAAAGCATAAGCAAACTCTGTGGATTTTCTCTCTTTCAAGTAGAGGTGCCCTTTGTGTCCTTAAAGGAATCTTTCATGAGGTCGTTGATGAAAGGAAGACATCATGAGGAGAGCAAGATCTGTGTGTCTATGATCTGTTCCCGGGGAATTGGAGAAGGATAGGAGATAACAGTTAGGATGACGAATGGAAGGGCTGTAGATGGGGTGAAGTTAATGGTTGACTCCTGGGCTGGAATAGGTTGGGAGGGAAGACCAGAGTTATTATGGAAGGAAAGCGGTGCTGTGAGGGCAGTGGAGGAAAGCTGGGTCACCGGGATCCTGGTGTGGAAGGCTCCAGCTGACGAAAGCTGCAGGGACTGGGAGACAGAAGATCCTAGCATGCTGGTGACATAAGCCCTGTCTAGAGCAAGCTGCTGTGGTTGCTGATAGTGGACACTGGGGGCAGTGCCATGAGCCCCAGCTGAAGCAAGCTGCTGGGGTTGCTTGAGTAGGCAGCAGGGAGCGATCCCCATGCCAGGTTCCCCTGCAAAGGCTAGCTGCTGTGGTTGCTGGAAGTAGGCGGCAGCGGGTACTGGCATCCTGGTGCCAAAGGCTCTATCTGACATGAGCTGCTGGGACTGGTGAAGCTTGGAGATGGAAGATACTGGCATCCCAGTGCCAAGGCCCCTACTTAAGCCTGCTGCTGTGGTTTTTGGAAGTGCATGGCGGCAGGCGATGGAAACCCAGGGCCAGGAGCCCTAGTTCGAGCAAGCTGCCTTGGTTGCTTAATCTTGCTAGGTAGCTGGACTCTATCTAGCTGAGCTTCAAGCTATGCACTTGTGTCCATACCACGTTTCATTCATACCAATCAGCGTTCTATGAGGAAGTAATGGCATCTAGGTCATGACCTATGGGTGTTTCCTAACCTAGGTGAGGTTGACAAAGTGTGAGAAATGACTGCCAAAAACCACAATGCTAGTCAGTTAGCAGTCTGTTCTCTGCGCCACAACCTGTCAACCTCACATGCATCCCAGATACGTGTCTGCTCCCCTCTTCTCTCCGTTACCTGAAGCTGATGTGTCCAAGGTCATTCATTCTAACCACTCTACCACTTGCCCGCTGGATCCCATCCCCACCCATCTGCTTCAGGCCATCTCTCCGTCTGTTGTCCCCGCTCTGACCCACATCATCAACTCATCCCTCACCACTGGGTCGTTCCCCACAGCTTTCAAGGAAGCCCGCATCACACCGCTACCGAAGAAAGCCACTCTCAACCCGACACTATTAGAAAACTACAGACCTTCCTTCCCTTCATTGCCAAAGCTCTGGAGCGAGTTGTGTTCTACTAGCTCTCCTCCTTTCTCACACAGAACAACCTCCTGGACTGCAACCAGTCTGGTTTCAAGAGCGGCCATTCCATGGAGACCGCACTGCTCTCCGTTGCCAAAGCCCTGAGACTGGCAAAGGCAACATCCAAGTCATCTGTATTTATCTTACTGGATCTGTCTGCTGCCTTTGCCACAGTTATTCACCACAACCTCCTGTCCTCTCTCAGTGCTATGGTTGTCTCTGGAATTGCGTTGCAATGGTACCTCTCAGGTAGGTCATTCAGAGTATCCTGGAGAGACGAGGTCTCTGAGTCCCAACATCTCAATACAGGGGTGCCACAGGTCCCGGTGCTTGGACCGCTACTCTTCTCTATCTATATTAAATCCCTCGGCTCGGTCATTCACAAGCATGGCTTTTCCTATCACTGCTATGTGGATGACACGCAGCTCCACTTGTCATTTCAATCCAAGTTGATGGATCCAGAACGTGTTGATCCAGAACGCGGCCAAAGAGAGCGCACATAGGTTACACTAGCTCCTTGTTGTTGCCCGCATCAAGTACAAAGTGATGCTCTTGGCCTACAAGACCACCACTGGTTCTGCACCATCATATCTTCGCTTGCTAATACAGACCATGTTCCTGCCAGATCCCTGCGCTCTGCAAACGAACAATGTCTGGTGGTACCATGTCAAGAAGGAAAAAATCACTCTAGCGCACCTTCTCTGGATCCGTTACACATTGGTGGAATGATCTGCCTGCTTCTACAAGATACAGGGCTCAGTGCTTGGACCGCTACTCTTCTCCATATACATGACTTCCCTCAGCTTGGTCATTCAAAAGCATGGCTTCTCCTATCACTGCTATACGCAGCTTCACTTGTCATTTCAACCTGACGATTCAACCATCACCTGCAGCTGAACCTCGACAAAATGGAACTGCTTGTGATCCCGGGCGAACCCAAAGCACCACCCGGTCCTGTAGATTCATCCTCTACAACATCAGTAAAATCAGACCTTTCCTATCTGAACAGTCTACACAAGTCCTAGTCCAGGCTCTTGTCTTGTCCAAACTGGACTATTGCAACGTGCTACTGGCTGGACTCCCTGCTTGCACAACTAAACATCTGCAGATGATCCAGAACGCAGCGATAAGAGTGGATTTTAATGTACCGAAGAGAGCCCTCTCTCCCTGGTGTCACCCGCATCAAGTTCAAAGCGATGCTCCTGGCCTACAAGACCACCACTGGTTCTGCACCATCATATCTTCACTCACTAATACTGACCTATGTTCCTGCCAGATCCCTGCGCTCTGCAAATGAACAACATCTGGTGGTACCATGCCAAAAAGGAAAAAAAAAATCACTCTCGTGCACCTTCTCTGTGGAACGATCTGCCTGCTCCTACAAGATCAGCAGATTCTGTAGCCACCTTTAAAAAGCACCTGAAAACATATCTATTCCGTCAACACCTAACTGACAATCACTAACTTCTTCCTTTTTATCTCTTTTTATAAAAAAACCAAAACAAAAAAAAAAACTTCATATCCTTAGCTTTGTATACTGTGCTGGGCTTTAACAGACTACTTTCTGGTGCACTTCTGCATTTTCCTTCCTTGTGTTGTTATAATTGCTCCTATTGTCTTCCTCATATGGAAGTTGCTTTGGATAAAAGCGTCTGCTAAATGACTAAATGTAAATGTAAATATACTCTGATTTCTGGATCCATCCTCTTCACTTATGTTTTACAATCTACATTTTGTCACCATAACTCAAAATACTACTACATTTTGTCATCCATCCATCCATCTTAACATGTCATCACAATTGTATATACACTATGGGTTAGTAGCAGAGCGGGTCGTACTCCGATCAGAAAGTCGGTGGTTTGATCCTGGCTTTCGCTAGCCCACGTCAACGTGTCCTTGAGCAATGGGTCAGGCCAGCACCTTGCATGGCAGCTCCGCCGTCATTGGTGTGTGAATGTTGAGTGTGAATGGGTGAATGAGAGGCAACCTGTAAAGTGCTTTGGTCCGCTAAGGTGGGGAAAAAAAAGCGCTATATAAATGCAGTCCATTTACCATTTACCATTTATTCAAATCAAGGGTCTAAGGGGTGTCAGAGGGTGTCGTGTGTTGTACAGATTGTAAAGCCCTTTTGAGGCAAATTGGGATATTAGGGGATATACATTAAATTGAATTGAAACGGTCCCAGAAGTATTACCACTGGCTGAGTTTTGGCAGTTTCACATTATTACTATGCATGGGATCCAGTTCAAAAGACATTACAGAGACTGCATCTCTAAGCACTCTTTTTAGTTTGTGGAGCACATATGGAGGTCCTCAGCCCTCATGAATACAATCCTACTACTGTTCATCACAAAACAGACAGAAATACCAACATGAAATAACTGAGCTTAACAAAATGAGAAGTGATTTTTGGATGGGAATCTGAGGAGCTGTAGGCCTATAGCATATTTATCAATGACAGCTCAAGTTCTCAACAAGTTATATGGAGAAATGTCAGCAATCTGCTGCTGGTAAAGAAAAGCATTTGTTTAAGTGCCATGAGAAACAGCTTGTTCAGTGAAAAGGTTTTAGTTCAAATTAAAATGTGATGTTGTGTTGCACTTTACCTTCATAATACTTTAAGGATGTGTTTTTTTTAACTTAAATCTTTTGGGAGAGGTGAGCACTTGCAGTGAAACAAGCTGAAACAACATTATCACCATATAAAGTTGTTGAGGCTAACATGTTAGTTGACAGTTGATAGCAGCAGGCAGCAGTTTTCATTGGAACCTACTGTATGCTACACCAAATAGCAGATAGACAAACTATCTAGTCAACATATCTTGGCATGTTCCTGCCACCTTTGTAATGTGTATCATGTTACCCGCGCGCAAGCGCATGCATGTTCATCCTTGAACGCCTGCACGAGATGAATAAAACAGGGTCCACTCATAGAAAACGTAGCGCTAAGAGGGGTCAGTTAAGTAACAGGGACCCTTTAACAGCTATTTCAAGTTAAGTTCAAATTATAATATATTTTGGCCTTCAGACCCCATTAAAAGCAGTTAGGAGTTTAGTATTTAAGTGAAAGACAAATTCTACTACTACTGTTAGAGAGTGGGGTTTTTATTACTTTGCAACACATCAAGGAGTAACACACACAAAACAAAACCGACACTGGAAAAACAACCAACAGCTTCTGTATCTTACCTTAAGTGAGTGTTTGAAGCTGTAGGATGGCGTCTTCTCGTGTCCATCTGTGGTCTCCTCTCGTTTCTTACAAAACAGCAGCATCTTGTCATACAGGAACAGGTGCCTCTGCATGGGCTTGAACCTGGCCAGGTCCTTCACCTGAAATCAGGCAATCAGTCATTTTATCTGTATGCCTGTCCATCTATCATTCCACAGTTCCATTGTCATATTAATGTTGTATTAGTGCAGTATTAGTATTAGTATTAGTGTGTCGTCATATTCAGTGTGGTAACTTGATATTGTTACTGCAAAAATCTGGGGCCATGATAGATGACCATATTATGATTATGGTGTTGGGACCATTGGCACTCCACAAATGAATCTGGGACTTTAACGGAACCTTTTTATTATCTTTTGTTCTGTAAACAAAAGAAAGCTATATAAATCCTCTGGACTTCAAACCTGTGAATTTCTGGACCCAGCTTCCAGCTACAACTGGTCAGTCTGATCTGTGACCTGTGATATCACTAGGTCAAATAAAGGGTATTGTTCTTTCTCTCTTTCTCCTCGCCCTTAGCCCGGAACAGATGGTTGTCTGAATCTCGGTGTGGTCTGCTCGGCGCAAATCCACTGAAAAAAGGAGAAAGGACAAGCACCTGTCTTAAGATTTCTGTTTAGCTCACAGCTAACCTAGAATAAGCAAGCTCTCTCCTTTTGGCCTCTTCAGTGCAGCCGAACAGCAATAGCTATCCTCCAGCATGTCCTGGAAAACTGAACTCTCTATATGATCTTACTGCAGCACTGTGAAAGCCTGCCTGAGATCCCTGTAACAAGTTAAGTTAGCATGAACGGCTACTACACAAAGTCAGCCAGCTAATTTTAACAAGCAACTAAGGAAGTTAGTGCTGAGCTAACTCTAAGAAAAACAGGTGGAGGAACCAGCTTCCTCCAATCGGCACAATTGGAATACTGCACAGCAAGGAATATTCCAGAAACCACAATTCTTTGGGACAATACTTGGCTCGTCTACAACTGAGCAACCGAGCAAACTTCTGTCCCTCCAGGGAGTGGTAACAGAACTGGGCATTACATAGCTTCACATAGCTTAACAGTGACTTGGCTAAGCACAAGACTGTGTTTCTTTTGTGAATGTATATGTATTGATTTGGTTCACTGAGTTTTATTGTTGTGATGTGCTTCCCCTGTTATGATTTTATAGCACCACGCTAAGTTGATGCTTCGCACAAACTCTCTTTTAACTGGGCACAATTATCCTACACCAGTTCAGCGGCCATTTTGAGTTAGTTCCTTTAATTTAATGTCACAATTTGGACATTTTGGACACACATACCCTTTGTTCTTTAGTTTAGTACATGTAAAGTTAGACTTCATATTGTTTGTTTTTGTTTTGTTTATTTTTTAATAATTGCTTTTGGATGATTACGCTGCTTTCTTTAAGAGTGAATAATTTGCCAACCTCTTAGCTGTTAATGGTAATTTTGGTTGTAGTTAAATAAAGTATTAATCAGAGTAATAAATTGATAGTGTAGTATATCATGAGATTTCTCTTCTTTAAGGAGAGTGGTGCCCTGAGGAAATGTATTCATTAAAGTTATTATTTATGATTGTCTTTGATAATTCTAATAGCCATAATTAATTGATTGTACCTACACAATTTCGTGCCCCTTTAACCATTGTAATCCCAACAATAGTATTGTTAACAATTGTGTTTCTCCAAACTAACACCACATTTCTTATTAACCCCCATGGCTTAATTTTCAGTTGGATTAAATGTCCAACTGATTTTCCCAATTGGGACCGGCACTTATTTGATTGGATCTGGCAACTCCTTTGTCATTATCAAAGTCAGTCAGTCAGTCAGTCAGTCATTTTCTACCGCTTGTTCCTGTTAGGAGTCGCTGGTAACTGGAGCCTATCCCAGTGGCTTTGGGCCTTAGGTGGGGTACACCCTGGACAGTTGCCAACTATTATCAAAGTCTGTATATAAATTACATTATAAATATATATAAATTAAATAAAAAATATAAATGTTGTGTAATATTGAATGGTATCTGTCATTCTTATATTTCCCATTGAAGTTACTCATAAATTGCTTGTTGGCCTATTTTGGAGGCATTTTAAATCTGATTTGAAATAAGAGAGAGAGAGGTCAGGTCAGCATGTGAGTTTTGTGCACGTCACCTTAGCTAATGTTACAGTGACTTGAATTACCTTCAGCGACAGGGAGGAAACTGGTAAAATGTCAAAAAGACAATCAAATTTGTTGAATTTCTTCAAGGTCTGTCAGACCCTAAGTAGGCCAGAGTCATTTCAGCGGATCAGCAGGATGGCGATAGCTTTGTATTCTGGCAATTGGTTTATGAAAATAAAGATTTTGGTATATGATTATTGTAAGGGTCCGTGTACGTTCAGGTTATTCCTTTTTTTGTTAGAAACCATAATGGCATCCCTTCAGCATGGCGGAGTTGGTACTGCGTTCCCCATAGCGTCAGCTGACGCAGCATTGAAGTTCCCTTGAAAGGGAACGTACCAGGTCACGTAGGTAACCATGGTTCCCTGATAGGGAACGAGACGCTGCGTCTCGCTGCCATACTTCCGGCATGCCTGTGAGCGGCTTGCTTCAGTTGATCAGAAGGCTGACGACAACAGTGAAGCCGGCTCCCTTTATACTTCCGGTTCCGCCGGCATGCGTCACGTGTTGACGTCGAACCGAATCAAGATTTGTCTAAGTTGTTACAGAGATTCAGAGGCCGTCACGCTGGAGGCGTTCCCCATAGCGTCTGCTGACGCAGCGTCTCGTTCCCTATCAGGGAACCATGGTTACCTACGTAACCTGGTACGTTTTGTTGCCGTTGCTATCTTTATGGCATCTTGTTGTCTTGGTTCTGTAAATGTTATTATAGATTATCCAGCTGGATAACACTGGCACATTTACACAAATGTTGATTTCTTGTTCGAAATAAATAAATGTAAATTAATTTATCTTTACGTTGCCCAAGTACAGATCATGTGCTGGCATAATATCACACTTTCACAGAAGGGCCATTCTATCTGCTTGGCTTATATGTTGATATATTTACTTTTAGTTCCGTTTATGGTTTAAAACGAAACAATGAAAAAACCACGGTATTTTCGGTTTTCCGTTTTTGGTTTCTAACGAAAAAACCAATGGCCTGAACATACACGGACCTGTAAGCCCCATAACTAAGCATTTGGGTGTTTGTGCTGTGAAATGCTGATATTAGTCTGGCTACATTAGCGGTGCCTGTGTAAGTGCCATGCTAATCATTATACTGAAATGCAGTGAGGAAATTGATAGACAGACAGCCAGAACACGTCACTTAGGTCGGTTAGCCTGCTTGTTTTTCGTGGTTGTAAATAGAACCTAGTTCCATTTCCCCCCATTGTAGCAGCAATCCACAGACACAAGGGAAACAAAAGGGAAGTGAAGGGACAGTCAATGAGGAAAAGAGAGCTGCGAACCCTAAACAGCGGATTCAATGCTGCTGAATTAATGGCTGCCTGGAATGGTTGGGAAAATTTCCACAAAACCCAAAATGTGCAGCAGGCAACAGAAAATGGTCAGCAAAAATGTATACATGATTTGTTGTTTAAAATCTAAAACTTGAAAAAACTATTCTGTTTGATGGGTGTTAAAATGACAAGCATGGCATCCTAAAATTTATATTCAGGACCTCTGATCATGAGGGGACAGTAATGTTATCTACTGGAGTGTGGGTTTGTACCTTGCTGTGGACTTTCTTGTGGTCAGTCCACACATTAAACGATCCCTGCATCAGCAGCTTCCCAAGTTCACTCAGGTTTCCCTATGGACATCAAGACATAGACAGTTACACTTTTAGAGCACCACTCATTACAGTCATAGCATTTTGCCGTGGCAACCATTTTATGTGCACGATCCTGCTTCAGTACAAATAAGGTTGAGGGGAAAAAATGTAAAATCCTTAAATCCATAAAATTCTTCTTTTAAAAGCAAATTATTATTTTCTTGATATTTTTGTATGTAGAGTATAATATTTCTACCTGTAAACAGTTATTTGAGTTTCATTGTCTGTAAAGCTGTAATTATGATGGGAGCAAAGGAGGAAGTCAGGTGGCATTACTATAGAGTGGCAAAGTCTACATAGGGACGAGGTCAGGGTGGATGGATGGGTCAACATTGGACTTTAACACAGGAGACCTCTGTTAGTTTCCCATTTCTAACAGTCAACATTGTCTTTTTTAAACCATGACCACAACCTTTCCCTAACAGTTATGGAAGGCACAAGACCAATTATGTTGTCCTGTCAATAGGTGCGTCAAATCAAAAAACATGTCTATGTGATGTTCTAAAGGGCATAGACAAACAAAGAATTTAGTCATTGCTTTGTAGGACTTGTTGCTTTTTTGTCATATAACAATCACATCAATCAGTTCTAACAGATTGAGCTTGTGCCTGCAGGGCAAGGGAGCGACACACTCTCCACACAACTGACTCCCATCTACTCATTGTCTCCAGTATATCTACCCTGGCTGCTCATCCACACATCACCTGATTGTTGTTTACCCCAGTTCGGTAGCTATCTATGGCCTTCCCATTTTGGAAGTCTTGTGTATCACGTTATTTAATCCACATTCTCTCTGTCTCAGGATCTCCTCTCATCTGCCATCATCTTCCATTCCACTCCGCTCGCTGGCCGCGCCCTCCTCTGCTTACTCCACTCAGTTCTTCTGGTTCTCTCTGCACTTCTCCGGAATACTGCCACCGTCTCGCCCCCCCTGGATCTCTCTCTGCCCTGGATTCCCCGTCTCCAGCCTCTCCCTCACCTCCGCTTCCTCCGACCCTTCAATAAATTCCTTTACTCCAACCCCATAGTCTGAGTCCTGCATTTGGGTCCACAATTTTTATCCACACAGACATAACAGAACAATCATGCCCATATGGACCCAGCGGGCTCAGACCACCCTCCCCCCACCTCTGAGGATCTCCGGCATGCTCTTGCCAGCCAAGGCGCCCTGGTAGGACACCATGACCTCCTCCTACGAGAGGTTATGGAAACCCTGCAGACACTATCAACGAACATTCACCGGATTGAAACCCAGGTGGATCTGCTCTCCACATCGTCCTCTTCCAACCCACCTCCTCCCGCTGCCTCTCTGAGTCCCAAGGCTCCGGTGTCTCCTCCTGCCCCTCACAGGGAGCCACACATCCCAGCCCCGGAACGGTATGCAGGTGACTTAGGTACGTGCAGGGTTTTTAATGCAGTGTAGTGGTTTGATGATTCCAAGATAGCTTATGTTGTTGGGTTATTGAGGGGCAGTGCGTTGAGTTGGGCCACAGCAGTTAGGGAAAACCCAGCTAATGCTAACTGGTCGTTCTCTGAGTTTGTGGCTGAGATGAAGAAAGTGTTTGATCATCCTGTCCTAGGGAGAGAGGGGGGTCAGCGTTTGCTGTCTCCACAGGGATCCCGGAGCCTGGCTGAATTCTCAGTAGAATTTGATCTATCGCAGCTGAGTTAGGGTGGGACACCAAGGCGCTGCAGGTTTTTTTTTTGAAAGGGCTCAGTGAGCAGATTAAAGATGAACTAGTGGTCCGTGATGACCCAGCCAATCTGGACGCCTTGATCTCCCTAGCTATTAGGTTAGATAATCGCCTTAGAGAGCGGCGCAGGGAGAAAGGTAGACGGCAGCCCCTTAGACCAGCCCCATACATACCAGTTTCAGGGACAGATAGGCTAGGTTCCAGAACAGCAGAAGTTCCCAGTCTTCCCCCTTCATCTAAGGAGGAGCCTATGCAGCTGGGCCCATCTCTTTCCTGCTGAAAGACGCCGGAGGATACAAGCAGGAAACTACATCTACTGCGACCATGTCCTGGCCGTCTGCCCCCGGCGCCCAAAAGAGGTGACTCACCAGTAGAGACGGGGGTCCTGGTGAGTCACACGTCATCTTCTTCCAACCCCCATCCTCGCATGTCCCTCCAGGCCAAGCTCTGCTGGGACCAGCAGTCTCGGCTCCTGCAGGTGTTGGTGGACTCTGGTGCGGACGACTGGAGCCCCTTTGGTCATGCCTCATGCCTACAGTCTGCCATACCCCCAGTACCACCTAGCCACAGCACACCCCCTACTACCACTCCTGAATTGTCCAGCATTCCCCCAGCATACCACGACCTCATAGAAGTATTTAGCAAACAGTGAGCCCTGACTCTTCCCCCTCATAGACCTTATGACTGCGCCATAGACCTTCTACCGGGAGCCTCCTTTCTCTCCAGTCGCCTGTTCAACATGTCACGTCTCGAGTGAGAGGCCATGGAGAAATACCTGCACGAGTCTGTGGCTGTTGGTATTATTTAGCCCTTCTCGTCTCCAGCCGGGTTCTTCTTTGTGGCCAAGAAGGACCGCTCTCTCCATCCTTGCATCAACTACCGCAGCCTCAACGCCATTACCATCAAGAACAAATATCCACTACCCCTCATCAGCTCAGCATTCGAACCCATTCAAGGAGCCACCATTTTTCCAAACTCGACTTAAGGAATGCTTACCATCTGGTCAGGATCCACAAAGGGGACGAATGGAAGACTGCTTTTAACACCCCTCTCGGCCACTATGAGTACCAATGCCTCAGCAGTTTTCCAGGCTCTTGTAAATTATGTGCTGCGGGACCTTTTGTCTTCGTCTACCTCGAAGACACCCTGGTGTTTTCCCGCAGTCTGAAGGAACATGTAGTCCATGTCCAACAGGTGTTGGAGAGACTCCTGGAAAACAAACTCTTCGTGAAAGCAGAAACGTGTGTTCCACAAAAGTTCTGTCTTTTTCCTGGGATATATTATCGAGCAAGGGCAGGTGAAGACAGACCCAGAAAAGGTCCAAGCAGTTGTTCAGTGGCCCACACCCAAGAGTATTAAACAGCTTCAGCAATTCCTGGGGTTTGCCAACTTTTATCTATTCGGGACTATAGTCGGGTGGCTGTACCGCTGACCCTGCCGTTCCTTTTGTTTGGTCACCTGAAGCCGAGACAGCATTTAAGGAACTCAAGGCCCGCTTCACATCAGCCCCAGTGTTAGTCCATCCAGATCCCCTATGACAGTTTGTGGGTGAAGTGGACGCTTCTAACACTGGGGTTGGGGCTGTCCTCTCGCAACGGTCCGCTCACGACCAGAAGCTGCACCCATGTGCCTTCTCCAGGCGCCTCACCCCGGCCGAGAAGAACTACGACGTGGGGAACCGGGAGCTATTGGCCGTAAAACTGGCCCTGGAAGAGTGGCAGCACTGGCTGGAGGGAGCTGAACAGCGTTTTATTGTGTGGACGGATCACAAGAACTTGGCTTATATTCAAACCGCTAAGCGCCTCAACTCATGGCAGGCTCGTTGGGCTCTGTTTTTCGGGTGATTCTCCTTCACCCTCACTTATCGTCCCAGTTCCCGCAACCAAAAACCTGATGCCTTGTCCTGACAGTTCTCCACAGACGAGCCCTCTCTAACTTCCGACAACATCCTCCTGCCTCCTGTGTTGTAGGGGCAGTTACCTGGGAGGTGGAGTCCCTGGTCCAGGAGGCCCAACAGACCCAGCCAAGTCCAGGTAACACTCCCGCTAAACGCCTGTTTGTGCCTGACTCTGTGTGTCCTCAGGTTCTGCAGTGGGCACAATCCTCCAGGGTCTCCTGCCATCCTGGGGTTAGCCGCACCTTGTTCCTGCTCAAACAGCGATTCTGGTGGCCCAACATGAACGCCGATACCCAAGCCTTCGTTGCCTCCTGTACAGTCTGCGCTCGCTCCAAGGCCGACCACAGGTCTCCTCCGTCCACTCCCCGTCCCTGGTCGGCTATGGTCACACATCGGTGTGGACTTTGTAACTGAACTCCCCCCATCCAAGGGTAACACTGTCATCCTCACAATCATAGTTCTCGAAAGCTGTACATTTTGTTGCACTGCCTTCAGCCCTATAGGCGGCTGAGCTCCTGATAAACCACGTCTTTCGCCTTCATGGTATTCCCACGGACATCGTCTCCAAACGGGGACCCAAGTTCGTCTCCCAAGTCTGGAAGGCATTCTGCCAGGCTCTCTGAGCCACGGTGAGCTTATAGTCAGGCTACCATACCCAGACCTATGGGCAAGCAGAGTGGGTGAACCAGGACCTCAGGGCCGCTCTCCGGTGTGTGGTGGCCCGTAACCCATCGTCCTGGAGCTCCCACTTGGCTTGATGGCTCCTGGACGTTTGCTGCCGGCCGACTTCCAGTATCTGGTCAACTGGGAGGGGTATGGTCAGGAGGAATGCTCCTGGGTCCGTCGCCGGGATGTCCTGGACCCATCCCTAATCCGGGACTTCCACAATCAAACCTGTCACTGCTTTACTAGAAAATAGTTAAATACAACTGGAAATCAAGTCTAATAATGCTTGACAATGTAACTAAAAGGTGTTCAACTTAATTTCTAATGTTGTCTACTTTCCAGTTTCAAGCTATCTAATCAAGAAATATCAGCTGACAGAACTAGTAATTTTAAGTGTGGAGAGATTTAACTAAACAAACAGTATAACTTTTTTGACACAACTAGCTGGCCCTAACGTTGAGTAAGATTAAAAAGACTTTGCAGCTGGATGTCGTATTTCTCAACTCTTTTCGCTTTCTTAATTTTTACAGTGTATTGTACATGATGATGATGAATTAATTATACATACTGACCTCAAAGCCAGTAATGGCTATCTGGTGCATGGAATCATTGACAGACTTGATGATGTCCAGCATGGTTGCTAAAGCCTCCTCCAACTCAGCTTTCTCCTCAGCCTTACTGAATTTTAACATCTCCTGGAAGAAAGGTAGGAGGAAAGGGGTTAGAAAGATTGATTAAGGATAGGCAGGACAAAAGGAAAAAAACAAGAGGAAAGAAGAGAGAACTGATGAAGACTGATGTTGTTATGGTTCTGTTTTATAGGGTGGTTTTGTGGAGTGTTTTGATTAGTCTGTTGTTGGTCTTTGTAGTCCATCTGAGTTCTGTTTGTTATTGTATTAGTTCTGGTCTTATTTTGAAATTGTTTGTTTTGTGTGCGTTTTGGTGTTTTCATCAAGTACTACTTGTTTTATTTTGGTATGTGTCTGTTCCCCTCTTTCGGCCGAGTTTACTTCCTGTCCCTGATTCCCTGATTGATTCGTTGTCTCGCCTCCCCTGAGTGTATTTTGTTCATATGCTCCCCTGTCCTGATGTTGGATCATTGTTGTATTTCCCTAGTGTGTTTCCTGGAGATGTTGGTTCCTTTGCCTTTCTGGATGAGTGCTAGGGGACTATTTGGTCTGTTTTCCTGCCTGCCTGATTCCAAGTTTGCCTGTCTACCTGATGGTAAATACCAATTAATACTCCATTCCTTATGTAACTGTCTGCATCTAGGTCTTCCTTACCCTTTTTACTGCCAACATTGTCATCACTTAACAGATGTAGACATTGAGGCAGGCCTGTCGCTACCATTGGGGACAGTGAGGTATTTTTATTTTTTTGAGGGGGGGGGGGGGGTGATGGACTCATGATGTCGGTAAAAACCTGCTTACAACCATGATCCATGGAAGAAGCGAAATAAATAAGACAGCTGCGCCAGGCAGAGTTGTGTTCAAGGTTGACGATGTCAGGTTATTGCCCAGGTTACATTTCTGCTAGTATTGAGTAAACCCTCATCAGTGTAGTGGAAATGCAACCTTAGGTAAAAATACCACGGTGTCACAGTATTGCACACCTCTAAAATTATAATAGTATGTACTATGATTTTTTTTTGGTTTTTGTTATGAATCTATTCATACGATATCTATTGCATGTCTGTCCATCCTGGGAGTGTCATGTTGTGGGTCTTATGGGGTGTGTTTTGGGGGTGTTTGTTTATTTATGATGTTTCCTAGGTCACCTTGTTCTCCTAGCGCCTTATGTTTATTCTAGTCCTATGTTGTATCTGTCCATGTAGTTCATGTTTATTGTTTTCAGTCTGGTTACTTCCTGTTTTATTTTGATAGATGTCTGTTTCCCCCGTCTCAGTCACTTTATTTCCTGTCCCTGATTCCCTGATTGGGTTCACCTGTGTTTGTCCTGCACCTGTGTCTCGTTGCCTTCACCTCCCCTGAGTGTATTTAGTTCATGTGTTTCCTTGTCTTGGTGTGGGATCATTGTTGCGTTGTCGGCATGGTGCCTTGCAGGCAGGTTTTTGTTTTGCCTTGTCTATGTTGTGCTTTCCTCGCCCTCCGTGGTTTCGCTACTTCTTCCTGTCGTGGATTTTGTCGTACACCTTGGTTTCCTGTTTTCTTGCCTGTTTTTCGAGTTCACCAGTCTAACTTATTTCAAGAGACAATAAAGACTCCGCTCCTCAGTACTGTCTGCATCTGGGTCCTCCTTACCTCGCCGTCCAAACCTTAACAGGGAGAGGGATCCCTCTGTTGCTCTTCCTGAGGTTATATGTTACAGATTGTAAAGCCCGTTGAGGCAAAATTGTAATTTTGTATTTGGCTATATAAGTAAAATTTAATTGAATTAAAATGTGTTATTGTACAATCTCTGGATAAAATTACACTTTTTGCCATTGAACTAAATGTATTTTATTTTTAAACATCTGGAACATTAGTAAACGTATGTTAACAGTATTAGGGGTTTTAGTACAATATTAACATTGTTAACAAATATAACATACATTTTAATCTTTTCTGAAAAATCCCCCACTTCTAAATCAAATTAAAATAAATGCAGTCTCTTACGTGAGCCTGAACCTGCCAACAGATAGGTTTTTGAAGACATGCTCACTTTCAACATATTTTCTCACTTTTATTTCAGGTTTTTATGCAGAAGTATGAGCATGTTCATCTTTTCTGGGTTAAGTTTGGAAGGGTGAAGTGAGAGGATGTGTCCACTGGAACTAAAGTCCCTAATAATATTAATATCGAATACTTACTTTTTGTAAAATGGGGTGGACAATATTGATTTTTATCTCAATGTTCACACTTTCTCTCCACATAGCCACTGTTGTGCTTCTAATGTAAATCATCGTAGTAAGACTACCCACAGAGCTGATTGACATATCGCTTTTCTACATGTTTACATCTTTAAGCTTGTTGTACAGGTGTACTGAAAGTATTGTGTTTTTGCTCGCAAAGGTTTTATTGCACTTAAAGTAACAAGCGTAGTTGGAGTAGCTCCTCTGTCTCGACAGGCAGACAGCACAGAGAGCTCTCCTCCGCTGGGTTTTCTTTTGTCAGGGCTGGAAGAGAGGCTGCAGTGTAAATAAATTACACAACCAAAATGTTAAGAAGTACCGATAAAATAATCAGTGACGTTGGTGCTTATCAATACTTCGATCTTTAATAATTTAGCCCGGTGCCGGAGTGAAAATCTCGGGGTTCACCTCCTTTAGCCATGATCATTTGACTGCTCAATATGCTACCCGAGATGAGGGGGCGTGTTGGAATGGAGTTATTCCTCCAACTTTTTAGTTTCTTAGTTAAAAGGATATATGTAAACATCACAAATTATAGATATCTCTTTGTGATACTCATTTTAACTTACGGGGGAAAAACAGCTCATATCGTTGCAACGTTACCACGGGAAATATTAGTGGTTTTGGAACCTTGACTGTTTCAAACCAAGGTATACTGCGAAACTGGCCCTTGCCTAGTCTTGCATCTTTCAGTATAGGTCCTGTCCATGAGTCAGCTCAACAGAAAGCAAAGATTTCAGTTTCAAAAGCAGAACATTTGATTTCAAAAGTACGGAAGCTTATTGCTGCCACGCCAGAAAAAGAAAAACTGATCATTGTTATAACGAGATATTTTACGTTTTTATGACCTACAAACGTATCGCCTTATAACAAACTTTTCACTATACAATTTATCTTGTTATAACGTTAAACATTTCTTGTTTCACATAAGTTTGTATGTCGTAATAACATGAAAATAGTGTTATGACTGGCACAACAAACAGGGGAGATCACACAGAGTTAAAGTGCTCAAAAGTATCTTTATTAACTATAAAGTAATTCAAACGCAACTAAGGTTTAACAAAATACAATGGGATGTGAATATGTGTATCAGTGGTCTACAGCAGTGTTGTAAATGCGAAACAAAAGAGCCTAAAGTTGCACAACCAAAGAAAGGCAGCCGGTGGCCTAAAGCCCGGCAGCAGAACCAGTCCAAGCATGTCTGGAGGAGCAAAGCAACCCCTGACAGCTGGAAAGAGCAGCCTTTTATACCACGTGCTGCAGAGTGCCAGCACGCAAAGGGAAGAGGGGGAGGAGCAACATGCAGAGGGAGCATCACCTGTACAGACAAAGCACAAGAGGCTGCAGTGAAAAGCCCCCAACAAGGCTGTAACACAAACGTTTCACATTATAACGTGATACTGATCAGTTTTCCTTTTTATGGCATGACAGCAATACACTGCTATACAAAAGCTAAGCTTTTGGTTTCAAAGCAAAACTTTTGGATTTGCAATCACACATTTTACTTACAATAAAAAAATGTTTTGATTGCAATGTGGAAAGTTTTGCTCTCAAACTTATCTGGAGCCAGTGTTTGGTTTGTCTGTCCAGGGATACTGCCATCTTTGAATGTCCCTTCATCTAGCTTTTAGCTAACACATTAGATCTATGACGCGAGCTAATGTAGCTAGCTCTCTTATGGCTCCCACCATCTTGACTTAACATTCCTTGCTGGCCCACGTTTCACACGCACACACACGCATCCACACATGCACCTTTTTATCTGTAGTTAGTGTATTTAGTTAGTCCTCACAGTGTGTTTTTACTTTGTTTACTTTTGTAAATGATTGTGTTAAATTATGCTGGTCTCTTTAAAATCTCACAAGAGTGAATAATTTGCCAACCTCTGTTTGAATTCCAAATCCTTCACCTTCTAGCTATTAATGGTAATTTGGGTTATTGATTTAATTTTTAATCTGAACTCCAAATTGATAGTTTAGTGTATTTTGAGACTGAATTAATTAATTGGCTATCATTTCTCTTTTTATTAAGGGTGGTGCCCCGAGGTCTTTATTAATTTAAAGCATTATTTATGATTATCTTTGATAATCCTGATAGCCAAATCTAACTAATGGTACTGCCATGATAAATCCCAAGATAATGTTGAAAACTGGTCACAAACCGACTGGTTGTATGCAAATGCAGAGAGGGTCTGATGTAAACAAATTTAAAAGTAACACATCCAGACATGAAACATTTTCTGATTGGAATATTTATACGGAGAATAAACTAACATAGGAAATATTATTTTTTTAAAAAGGAAGTATCAGGAAGACCTCAAACCTGAACCAACACCATTAGCGTAATAAAAAAAAAAACCTTCTGTCACTTTTTAATCCAAGTTTGATGGATTAGATTGTTATCAGACATATCAAGTGTGTGTGACAATGAGTGTTCCCTTCCACCCCACCCCCCATACACAGAAACAGACTTTCTTTATGACTTTAAGATGTTGGATAAACCCACTTTTTACTATACCATAATATTGTTGCATTTATTTAGTTTACAAAAGCTTTAGAAGAATGTGCCCTTAAGAAAACTCTGTTAGTTGAATGAATTAAAATTTCCACTCTCCCTCATTCTATTATCTCCAGTGCACCAGCATCCGTTTTTCAAACTGTCTTGCATTCAGTCACAACACAAAACTTTACTTAATGTGGATCAATATAATACAATTTGTTTGCCTTGTCACAGCTCAACCATGACCAACAGCTAAATTTGCTTTAATGTAAAAGAAGAATGTTCACTTAAAATTAAACAAAAACATTTTGTCAGTAAATGCTTAATGCTGTTGACTTACAGGAATATTCTCCCTTAAAGTTTGCAAAATGAAAACTTTTCCAAGATTCACTATAATTTTTAAAGATACAACCGTACTCATTAAATCTGGCTGACGCTTTCCTCTGAGAAGATGATTGTGTTATTTCTGATCATATAAAGAAGCTCACTGTTGGATATTGGGGTTTGCCAACTAATAAGCCTCAATATTATGTTGGGATTTATCATGGCAGTACAGTTAGTTAGATTTGGCTATCAGGATTATCAAAGAAAATCAATAATGCTTTAAATTAATAAAGACCTCGGGGCACCACCATTAATAAAAAGGGAAATGATAGCCAATTAATTAATTCAGTCTCATAAAATACACTAAACTATCAATTTGGAATTCAGATTAATAATTAAATCAATAACCCAAATTACCATTAATAGCTAGTAGGTGAAGGATTTGGAATTCAAACATAGAAGAGGTTGGCAAATGATTCACTCGTGTGAGATCTTAAAGAGACCAGCCTAATTTGATACAATCATTTACAAAAGTAAACAAAGTAAAAACACACTGTGAGGACTAACTAAATAAACTAACTACAGATAAAAAGGTGCATGTGTGGATGCGTGTGTGTGCGTGTGAAACGTGGGCCAGCAAGGAATGTTAAGTCAAGATGGCGGGAGCCATAAAAGAGCTAGCTACAATAGCTCGCGTCGCGGAGCTAATGTGTTAGCTACAAGCTAGACAAAGGGACATTTAAAAATAGTGCTAAGCCACCTAAGAGGCTGGCCTAGCTAGTGGTATTAGCAGGTGAAGGGGACCTGTAGGCTAATAGTGCCTCGTTAAAAGGAGTTAGTGGCATGCAAAATACCCTGTGTATCAATTCTAACATCACTTTAACAACGGCTACCAGATTAATGAACAGGTTGAAAAGAGCCACAATGATAAATCTTAAAGAAATCACATCGGTAAGGTCAC
The DNA here is from genome assembly GCA_011952105.1 of Coreoperca whiteheadi. Lineage (NCBI taxonomy): Eukaryota > Metazoa > Chordata > Actinopteri > Centrarchiformes > Sinipercidae > Coreoperca > Coreoperca whiteheadi. The sequence goes on from CM022489.1 coordinate 28,743,214, forward strand.
ATATGCAAAGTTACTAAGCAGTTCTTATGCTCAGGAACTCATGGTTTGCTTTGGAAGCAGCTGTTGACGTGCAGGGCGACCTTGAGGCATCTCGGCTGGTCGGCCGGTGTCGTTAGCTTTGGCTAACGGTCGGTTCCTTCTTAAAGTGGCTGGCTTGCCGCTACTTGTAGGAGCAGTGCTCTTAGCGGGAAACTCATGTCGCCGAGAGGAGAGAGGTTCTGCAGGGCGGCAGGCAGGCTCTTTCGTTGGACCTTCTGCTAGCTGTCTCGAGGCCAGCAGCTTCTGCTCAGCTAGTCGCTGAGAGGCCAACAGTGAGACAGCAGGTCCACGTGAGCCGAGAGGCGAGAGAAGAGCTGCGGCAGGTCCGCATGTTGCGGAGAGGAGAGCGAGGAGCTGCGTGTACCTCCGCTCCGGAAGGAGATAAAGAGCAAGAGAGGGAAGACAGGGCCCTAACCCCGGCAGAAGTTGATGGCGTGTCACAGTCTCAGGAATTGTGGGAGAAAAGGGAGTGCATTACCTACAGCGAATGAACTCGTCCGCCGATTCACAACAGCACGTCTCGCTGTTTTTTTTCCAAAAAGCTCGAGAGGGGCTTGACGGAAGCATGTCTGTAAAACGTTTCATGAAAAAAGTGTACTATAACCCCTCACACCCGGTTAGTTTTGGAGGGGTGGCTCGTCTCCATAGGGCTGTGCAGGATAGAATGGGGGAAATAGGTCAGTGTGGACCGAGTCAAAGATTTTTTTATCAGAGCAGGACTCAAATACCTTGCACAAACCCGCCAGGATACATTTTGATGGAAATACAGTTTTTGTGCCACGACCCTTGAATCAGTTCCAGGCAGATCTTTGTGATGTGCAGGCCTTGGCCGAACACAAAGTATAGTTACTTGCTAATGGTCATCGTATTTTCAAAACGGGCTTATGCCAGACCTTTAAAGAAAAAAATAGGGGCAGAGGTTTCCAAGGCCTTTGACTCTATTCTAAAAGACAGCCAGACTCCTGAAAGGTTACAAACCGACGCGGGCAAACCATTTTTCAACAAGACCTTTGAGGCCTTGATGAAGAAGCGAGGTATTAATCATTTTGCAACAGCCAGTGACCTGAAAGCGTTGGTGATTGAAAGATGTAACCGTACGCTGAAAATGCGAATGTGAAGGTATTTTACAGCTACAAACAGCCACAGGTACTTGGATGTCTTACAGGAATTGCTTGAAAGATACAATAACCGCTATCATAAAAGTATAAAAACGACGCTTATGCAGGCAATGGTCGGAAACGCCTCTTGAGTGTTTTAAAACCTATATGTCATGTTTCCCATACACAACAAAAAGGAGTTAAAATGAATTTCAAGGAGGGGGATTTGGTGAATATATCCAAACGGAGTAGAGTGTTTGCTAAAAAATATCAACAGAGTTATACCAACGAGTTTACAGTGGTCGAACGCATACCTCGTCAACCCCCTGTGTAAAAGCTGGAAGATTACGATGAAGAACCTATCCAAGGGACGTTTAACGAAGCAGAGCTGCAAAAAGTGAAGATTGCCAAAGACAAAGAGTTTCAAGTGGAAGAAGTCCTGGACGAGTGCATTGTGGGGGGTAAAAAAGAAATGCTAGTACGCTGGAAAATCTGGCCTGACAAGTTCAACAGCTGGGTCAAGTCAAGCCACCTGAAAAACATATAAAAACAATAGGTACGTTGGATCGGTGTCATTACAACATGGATTACTCAGAGGGGTTTTACATCACCTTACGCTCCAACACCAGTCTCGACGTATTTAAAAGTAATACAAGCTCCATCTACCAAGTAAATTTGGCATACTATATCGATTTAGAGGGTCAGTGGCGGGTAGCCTTGACAGAGATTTCAAACCCCCACACCTGGTTTAACATTCCTCTTGGAGAGGCCTGCTTTGAATGGAGGAAGAAACCCAAAGACAGAGAGTCAGAGAGCGAGGCCCACCGTCAAAGGTTTAGGGGAGGTCCCCTCTCAACTCCTACGATTCCACTCCTAGCTCTCAGCCTGTAAATAAACATTCTTGCCAAACCTGATCCTGTCTCCCGTCCTGCATTTGAGTCCAGGCCAAGCAAAACGCAACATATATGCCTTTGTCAGTGATCCCCTTTAATAGGCTTAAATCCACCAAAAAACTTTTGGGAGAATGGTCGACCACAACATGCGTAGCTTGGAAGGAAATACAACAAATGTTTAAGCTAACAGGCAATTTCTCTGTTTTGAGTTTAATTACTTATATTTGAGATTTTCTTCCATTGAGACTTGATACAGGATTCAAAAACTGGAAACGTTTGAACCTTCATTATGTACACCAATTATTTAGAAATAACAACTTCAAATCATTTGAACAACTGAGAATAGAGTTTAAACTACCAAGAACAGACTTTTTCAGGTACCTACAATTAGTTTCATACTGAAACACCCAAACTGGGACAGATTAATAGAGCCCTCCCTTTTAGAACGGTATTTAATAAAAATTCAGGGTGGAGAACATATGAGGAAACCAATAAACAATATTTATAAAATCATTGCTTCAATGACAAAAGAATTATTTCTATGTGAAAGACAAGTGGACTAGGGAGCTACGGCTTGATATAAGTGAAGAAGTTTGGTTGGAGGTATGTATTCAGGCTCATAAAGTCACGAACGCCAATTTGTGGAAGGAATTTCAATGGAAGATAAATAACAGATTTTTCAGAAAACCACAAGTTGTGGCTAAAATTAATCTGAATCAATCAAGTCAGTGTTGGAGGGGGTGTGGAGAGACAATGGCTACTCACTCACATATTTTTTGCCAATGCCCTTTGTTGGATAAATTTTTGAAATCCATTTTTACATATATTAATAAAGTATTGAATGTTAATCTGATAAGAGACCCTCTGATAGCAATTCTAAGGATTAAACCAGTTGTGATACACAGTAGGAAAATGATGTATTTATTATAGATATTACTGATAGCAGCAAAGAAATCAATTACAATAAAGTGGCTTAAAAATGAGCCACCAAACCAAGCTGACTGGCTAACAATTTTGAGAAATATTTACACTATGGAAAAAAATGAAATATTCGTTGAGATTAGAGGGAACTTTTTATTGAAAGATGGGCACCATTAATGACGGTGATGGAGGACCATTAGAATTAACCGGTTATGTTTGCCAGGGGAACTTGAATACAACCCATGTTTTGTTTTAAGTTGATGTTTGTTTTGTTACAAATTGTTTACTTTAAATGTTATTAAATATTTCCTTATTTCTTCTTTTCCTTGTACCTTTGGACATATTTTTCTGTGGAATTGATCATACATGTAAGGATGCCTGAATGTTATGATCCCCTGTAAAGGATATTGTTTCTGTGTAATTGTAAGTAATTGTTGTAAAAGGAGATCTGAACATTCAAAATAAAAAATAAGTAACAAAAAAAAATATATATATATATATAGCCCTGAATAGGTTACCACCTGATTCAGACGGTTTAGCTGCTGAGGCGATACCAAAAACATCTTTTGACTCATGATTTATCTTTGAATAAGTCCTCCCAGAAACTGTCTGACAATTGGAACAACGGCTGAAAGCAGAGGTAAAAAAAAGCCTCCAGATTGTTTTCTCAGAGCCGGATGTTTGGTTTTTAGAGTGGTTTCAACAGCCTGATGATTTTCTTTTTGTTTTTTGAGTTTTTGATATTGAGCGGAGGTCAGGGGAATGTTTCCTTTTAAAAGATTTAAAGAGACTTTGCACAGAGACTGAAGAAAGTCAGAGGAACAATGGTTGAGGATATCTTTATGTTTCTTCAGCGTGGTGTGACATAAAGCTCACAGTAAAGGAACATTCCTTTTTAAACGTGCAGACATGCTGGCTTGGGACTTTGATTTAGGTAGATAGATGACGGGCCACTGACGGGGCAGTACTCCTGACCTTAATCTGTACTGTTCTGGACAGCTAGGCATGAGGTCGACAATTAAATACCCATGAGGTTCTTTGGTAGCATCTTTAAAAATTTCTAAGAAAAAGGCTTATTGTCCGGGGATTATCTGCTGCGCCAATATATTTGTCTGTAATCTGTCTCGAGGGTTTGTAAACAGCACCTGATAATTACTGTTTAAACTGATGGTGCAACTATGTTTACCTTAATGAAAAACATTTTGAGTCAGCATCATTACGCTCATGTTCTTGTAATGTCTGTATTGTGTAAAAATCCTGACTCCTAACTACTGATGATCGAAGGCCTGAAAATTGACATCATACAAAATAATCAAGGGATTTTGATTGGGGGGAAACAGGCTTTAATCTTAAAAAGAATCAGGTAGCCCTTCGACACATTTCTTTTTATTCTTCTTTTGCAGGTCAGCGTACATGGGTTGAAAAGAAGTGTAAATCCAGACAATGTTATCAGGCTGTATATCCATCGTATGATTACAGTTTTCCAAAACAGACTTTACAAAATAGGTTTTTACACATCCGCTCGGTCCCACAACCTTCATAGTCTAGGGTCAAAGTCAATTTCGTTGAATGACAACATTTTTTCTTCAATAACCAAAGGGCGATGTTTGACCTCGTCGTACACCGCTTGAAACCTTTTCTGGAATAATGTGTTTCTAAGAAAACATCCGTCTTTATCTCAATATTAAACGTTAAAATTTAATATCAGTCGGTGAGAGTCGGTTTTACACTTTCAATAGATATCATATCAGTTCTGAAAAAAAACACTAGGAAAAAATATAGGCCATATCCTTACCATGGCTGTCATCATTAGTTTAACCTTTAGGATCTAGTAAAACTCATCCAATTCAAAACATTTTAACCCTTCCGCAGATACACAATCTCGTTCTGCAAGCTCCCTCATCATGAACATACCATGCCTCTGTTTCAAACTTCGCCTATGAGTCAGCGTTATTCTATGGTTTGTCAAGTTAGGGTACGGACACAAAGATACGTTTCAACAGGTGTTTATTCGTTCAGGTGTAAAATATAGCAGTGATATTTAAACATTTTCAGGTGTACAATATAGTGGAGCTATTAAATATGACACACGTTGTTGGTGTTATCCTCTGCTCAGCGTACAAATTAACAGCTCAAAAGGCATGAAAGCGGAGAAGAACACATAGCCCACAATGTTCTTAATCAGTTCCCAAACGTCCTTCATGTCATAATTAAGAGGCCCCTTGTTCAACACACGTTTCATATTCTAAGAGCATGTGTCTGAATCTTAGTCTTTGTGATCCATCTTGACGGTGAGCCATACATCAAAGTCGTGATCGGTCAGATCATTCACATTGCCATTTGGAACATGGGGCAACAGAGGCTCCTTCGCAGCTTCCCTCACAGCTTGCAGAAAAGAGTGGCAGCCCATGTGCTTCTTTCTCAGATACGTGAAATAGGTTCTGTGCATATACGGCATCTGGCATATCTCATGCGACGTTTTTCACTCTTTTTGATTGGTAGACTTTTTTGTGTACATATAGACACTAAATAACTTTGTCTTGTCTTTTTCTTTTCTTAAGTTGTTCAGAAGGATGAAGCTGAAACAGTGGCAGTGTTTGTCATCGCATGACATTGGGATTGTTAGTGAAGGTGCGCAACTCCTTAATGAGTTGCCATCAGTTCCATGTGCAGAAGCATACAGGATTAAATTACATTATTAAACATGGTTTTAAGTTCTTGTTGTATTTAGAAACAGTTTAGGTTGGTTATTTCCTGTTTTATTTTGTCCGTTCCCTCCTGCGTCTGCCTAAGTTTCATGAAATGCCACCTCACCAATGGTTACAACTATAAACCAACACAAAAATAACAACTACCATCAAAAACCACAATATTCTGAATAGACACATTACAACCACTAACAAAAAGTAACATTTGCATTTTATAACATAAGACCACTGACCTATACTGCTTTAGGTTAGTGCATGCTAGAAAATGTGGGCCATCCCTTTGGCTACAATACTATCAGAAAGCTATATCAGGATGGCCGTATTATAATTCTATATAGTAAAACAGTAAAAGCTTAAGCTTTAAGAATACATATTCGTGTCTAAACCTCAGCGCAGAAAATGCTCATGGAGATAGAACCCAAGACACACAGAGTCAAGCTCTAAATACTGGATTAATCAAAGAAAGACATTTGGATGTGTGTTATATTCAAATACATTCCAGGAAGGGGCCGTTGTATATAAGAGAGAGAAACAGACGGCCTTAATTTTTGGTGGTTTTTCTGACAAAACGAATTATTACAACGCTTCTGTTATTTTAAATATCTCAAGTCTTAAAACGGTTTAACATACCACATTAATGTGGTTACAGAAAGGCTGATTTTGCAAATTATAATTTGATATTCATACATCCTGGTAATAGCCAAGTTTTAACTGTTGAAAACTATATTTTACACTTCAAGGGGAGGTCATGAAATTTTATACTTGTGCTAACTGGCAGCTTTGTGGATTTTTTGATAACATGATGCATATTTTAAAAAGACAATGCCATAAACATTTAGGACAAAAGTTTGTCTTATATGGGAGAGAGTGCTGTGAGGATGGTAAGTATGCCTTGACAGTCAATTTATTTTTTTCTACTGAACATGCTGCTTCACTCACTGTTTGGAAATTATTTAATTCAACTTGCTTAATAATAAAGAGGATTACGTCAATCCAAACACCTCCTACTGATCTGTCATTGACCCCGGAAAAAGTTTAATTTTATCTTGTGTTAGACTAATTATTTATTTTTGTCTACTGAAACTATTGTTTGGAACAATTAATTCATTCAACTAACACAGAGTTTTCTTAAGGGAACATTCTTCTAAAGCTTTTTTTCATGGTAAACTAATGAAAATAAATTGATTATTAAATATAGTTTGCACTGAAATGTAACAACATTACAGCGTTTGGTTCAAAGTGTAGTACAAAATTGGGTTTTTCTAAAATTTAAGCAGACAAAATTACTCCTGACTGTTTCTGTCCACTGTGACCTGGAGATAATAGCATGAGGGAGGGTCAGAGTAAGAAGGCTGGAAACAGTGTGTCACATACCACAGCAGAGCAGAGACACAGGACAAGACAGAGGAAGTGAAGAGAAGAGAAGACTCTATTTAAAACATTAGCACAGTTTTTTTCATGTGAGAATGGTAAGTCTAGCAAAAGTTGAATTTTATCTTGTGTTAGACTATTTTTACTCTAACTGGGAAACTGTACTTTTGGTTGCGCCGAGTCAAACTTTTCTGCATTGCGTTTCTGTTGAAGAATTTGGTGTGACTAAAAATATGCAATAGAATTTATGAGGGATGACGTCAAATGGGCTTTGTCGGCTGCAGTCTGTGTGTCTATTTGACCGAGGGCAGCGCTGAGCTACACACACACATAGAGCAGAGAGACCAGGGACAGGACGAAGCATGCACTTTGGCTGCATTCACACAAAATCTGTCAATGTCCCTGCAGGGTTGTGAGGAGGTGTGGTCATGTTTATATGTGCTTAAAAGCAACCAACAAATCATACTCATTCTGCCAAGACCCAACTTCAAGTGGGTAGCCCTGCTGTAATTGAGATACAAATCCCTGCCAAGCTGGGCTGATTGAAGCCAAGTCAAGCCAAGCCAGCACGTGTATGGAAAAGGGCTATAAATGTAATGGGAGGATCCACCAGCTCTGGTCCCTTTTTTGTGTAAGCCATTCTGATGGCAGCGACACTACATGAGCTTGACTAACCTGGCTAACTGGGCAAACCTGATTATGCTACAGGTGATTGACATTATTTTTTTCCCCAATTCATTTGGCATCATGTCCGGACTTACTGTATTGTGATCTGCTAGTACTCGTTACTTCAACGCGACCTTTTGATTGGATGCTAGCTGTGAGGGGAGCTGTGCCCCTAGGATGACCAAGAATCTAGGTGCACCTAAAATATATTTATATTTGCATTATCATTACATTATCGTCAACATCAGTAGAGTTACTAGTCTGCTAGCAGGACTTGCTGAAAATTCGACACAAAAAAAACAGTAGAGCCAGCATCCAATCACAAGGACGCATCGAAGTAATGAGCTAGCCAATCACAGCACAGGGCAGGACTTGATGCAAAACGGGTGGGAAAAAATAACTCCGTTGATAGACAACAGCTGGTGCACTCCCAAAACTTTCTGGGTAAAAAGTGCTCTAGAATTTCTGTAGTACACATAAATAGACTTTTTTTTGCATTTTCCACTTTATTTGAAAGTGACAATAGAGAGAGACAGAGACAAAAAAATGTGTGTGTGTGGAGGTACTTACCTTGAGCATGAGTTGGTACTTGGTGATCCTCTGGACAGGCTTCAGCAGGTAGGCATCCAAAGACAGTTTGTGGTCCAGTTTCTTCTGACATTCCTTTTGTCACAAACACCAAATATTCTCAATCAGGAACCAATACATGTCAGACCTACTTAGTGGTAAAGCTGCAGTAGGAAACAATTTCATGTCAAAACACACCTGTTTAAATTACAAAATGGTACAGCAACAGTGCAGATGTTGCTATTAGGAGATTTAAATTCTAGCATCACGTTGAACATTGGTTTCCTGGTGTATGGGAAGTAACGTGCCATGACTTAAGTCTAACATCATAAACAGCACCATAAGTGCTTCATGGCTAAACGTCCTGATGACCTCCATCCCAGTCACTCACTAAGAATTAGATATTTGACTCACCAGGGGTCATAATCAATTTTTTGCTACTATATATGGGGACCGGAATAAGGATAGTTAGGTAATGCATCTAGAAGTTGTTGTTGTCTACTGATATTGTGTGTGTGATACCTGAAAGAAGAGGCTGTCTCCACACTGTCGCCAGAGAACTTCAGAGCGGGGTTTATTCTGACAGTACGTCTCATATACCTGGAGCTCTTCTTTCTGACAAAACAAAGGCATGTCTGAGTGAAGAGAGGGTCTTAAATAATCTCTAGTCAGTTACTGGTCAGTTTCAGCTGTTGCTGGAAAATGAAACGTCCGTCAGTCTTCACGTCATTGGGTGGTAGATCTCATCTACTCATTCTGTGCCTGTGATTAAAAGGAGCACACTATTATGAAACAGACAGTTAGTGTATACTAATCCTGTTTGATACATAAAAGGTTTACAGATTACTAATTTTTTGTGCCAAATTGAGGAAAAATACTGTAACTGTCTGCTGCTATGGTCGCTGGAAATTTTCTTTTTGTCAAATCAAGATGATTTGTGAATGGTTGGACATACAAAGCACAGACAGGACTTTGACACCTGTGACCTCAATAATATTGAGGTTGTAGTTTGAATTTGTAATGGACTACATTATATTGAAAGGTGTTTCTAAAATTCGTTCTCCTCATGTTTGTAAATGGGATGGGCAAAGCATTAGAAACACATCCTAATATGATGCAGTCCAGTTCAACGCCACTGCAAACTACAACCTCAGTAATAAATACATAGTTAATTAGTTCATGAACGTACAGAAGTATAATCAGTAAAATGTACTTAAAGTACTAAAAGTAGTAAAAAAAAAAATATTACACAGGACCATATTTCTCTCTGAAATGTAGTGTGGTAAAAGTGTAAACTAATTAAATGGAAATACAAGAACCTGAGAATTGTACTTAAGTGCAGAACTTGGGTAAATATACATACTTACCTTCCATCACCGTTTCTAAGCTACTCACCCTTTTCAGAAAACAGGTTCCCACCAGTTCTGGTTTCTCTGCACAGTTCTCCAGCTCCCTCAGAAATGTCCTGAAAGGTAATTTATTAACAAACTGAATTAAAAACACAATACAAACTATAGTTTTTCTTTGACAAGCTGGAAGTCAAATTACCTAATACTTTAATTGACTAAGGCATTAAACTAACGTGTGTAAGCAGTTTTTAGCTTCAAAAACTTGGACATTCCTTCAATCTAACTGCTGTAGTGATTAATTTGGATTTTGGGTAAGTTGGATTGCAACTCCATTTATCTCATTATCAAACAAAATATTGTATAATATAAGTGTCAGTTGCGCCAAACATCAATTCAGAGTTGTTTATATTAATTAAATATTTTGACAAATTAACTATGGCCACCACCAAATTGACCCTAGTGGATGAATGTGTGAGTGAATGGTTGTCTGTCTATGTGTCAGCCCTGCGACGAATTGGCCACTGTCCAGGGTGTACCCCGCCTAAGGCCCAAAGCCACTGGGATAGGCTCCAGTCACCCGCGACCCCTAACAGGAACAAGCGGTAGAAAATGACTAACTGAACAATGGCCACACTGTGAAAACACATGTTAAATTAAAGGGGACACTACCAATTTTACATATGAAGGTTGGTTTACTAGTCATGAGCAGAACTACTCAGCCTGTGAAAACAGTTGCCTAATGTCCTCTGTGGCTCTGAAGGAGCTTTATCAAGTCTGAGAAAATAACTCTGATAATGTTTTTAAGGTAATCTTGACTTGGACCTGGCGACCACAAAGTATTAACACAAAGTCTGAGTTACAAACTGTGGGTGTGGAGTTTCAATGATGTGGAAATTTACCAGGAAGGGAGGATCTAAGAAAAAGATGCTACTGTTTATATTCTGGAAAATTTAGGATCCAGTGTTTTGGAGTTTGACCTATAGTAGTGACTAAAAGTGAAGATATTTTGGCCTCTGCTGCTTTGATTTTTACCATTCATTTTTAATACGTCTCTTTTAAATCTCCCAATTTTATGGAAGTGCCATACTAAATAGTGTTGTAATGTATTATAAAAATAAGAATGAGAGTTAATCTTAATTAATAATGGTAAAAATATTATAGCATGCTGCCACTAGGTGTAGCTGTTAGAAAACAGATGCAGTTTTCCCCCTCTAGTCCTAGATAAAGTTGCTCTGAGGACAGTGACAATTGGTCGAGTGCTCTTTTTTTAAGTAGAAGTTACCACATATTTTTGGCAATGAGGTGAATATTTTTTCTCAGACGTGCAGTCATATTTGTTTTGATGTTAGCTTGAGCTAGGCTACAATGTGCTAGCGAGCTAGCTAGCTAGATAGCTAGGCGGCTTTGTATGAGCAGCAGTGCAGAGCGCACAGGATACATATGAAGATACATACTCCATACCTCATGTAGGGGTGCTATATGTGGACGTTTCAGCTGAGGGTCAGAAGGCAAGAGCCAGACTGATGATAAGGGCACGGGGCACGGTCATTTGGCTGTGTAAAATCCAGCTCAATTGGCATGAAATTAAGTATGGACACACAACAGACATGACAGAGGGCATCCTGCAGTGGTACAGCAATGTTTTCAGGGACGAGATGGGCACACTGAACATAACAGTGAAGCTACATGTCGACCCTGAGGCCACCCCACGTGAACAATAATAATAATAATAACTTTATTTATATAGCACTTTTCAAAGTTACAGAGTAGTTTGTAATAAAAATATATAATAAAAGCAAATAAGATCCAGAACTTAAGATATAAAAATGATAAAATAATTTAAATAATTACAGCAAATACCATCAGCAGTGATGCCGGTAGCAGCTCACATCTCAACTTGCTCCTTTGTCAGTTTATTTTTAGACGTTGAAGTTGTTGAGCTCCTCTCCAGAAGGCAGTGTGTCTGGAGACTGACTGTTAACATGTAGCTGGTCTGTGTGCGGTACCGTGGCTGTGTCATTGCCACTCTGTTCTGACTGTTAGCTTCAGTCAGAACTTCGGTAAGGACAAACTGTCACATCAAGTAGCTAGGTTGGTCTTAAGTGCTGTGGGGAAATCTTTTCTTCAGTGCGCCATGTTCTGGCAGATAATTTACTCGGTTCTGAAAATCATAACAAAAAAAACGAAATCAAGCCTCCGATTTTGGAGCGCCGTCTTTCAGAGAAAAGAGTCAATTCGCTGGCCGTCCGTTCAGTTTGTCATGCATGAGTGCAATGGCTCCACCTGTGAAGTCTCTAATATCTTAGGCTACACCACTTTCTCTAAACTCTTTCTAAACCCTTTTCATTAAAGCTGCCAAAAAAAAAACAAAATAAAAAGAACAACAGAAAAATCAAAGGAAATGTAGTGTTAACAGAAAGAAAGAAGTTTGTCTCGCTCTCAGCTACCACAGTAGGTAGAAACACGACTCAGAAAATACTTGTGTAAGAGTATTGATGTCAACTAAGTGCACCAAACTTTTTTTCAGCGTTGTGGCTACATGCACTATTGTAACGATTCAAACATTGTTTTTTGGAAAAGCAAAATATGGAAAGGATATGTGGAGTTGTTAGGTGAAATGTGATACATTCGATCCCAGAGAAATAGCAAGAGAAACCGGCGTTCAGGCTTGCAAAACAAGCACTACAGGCACTATGGCAAAAATCTCCTCCATTACCGTGAAGTAAAACGGCATGAAAAACACATAGTGACACAAAACATTAAACTGACTTTTTTTCATCCTCTTTTGAAGTTGATAGACGTACTTGTCATCCTTGGTCCTGTTTGGGGAGCCCATCATGCCAGGAGTGATATGCAGACACTGAGGAGTCTTAACTTCGGGGAGTTACTAAGTAACGCGTTACTCTAATCCGACCATTTTTTTCAGTAACAAATAATCTAACGCGTTACTTTTTCAAACCCAGTAATCAGATTAAAGTTACTTATCCAAGTCACTGTGCGTTAATATTTTTTTCATTTTCCTTAATCAAATAATATTGCGTTCTTCTCTCATCTCGGGGAGTAAAGTCACGTATGCGACAAGTCACGTTTTCAGCATGAGGACAGTTCACGTCATGTGTAATAATATCACGCAGCAACACAAACAAAAACAACAATGGAGGGAGGAGAGATAGGTGTTTTCTAGCTAGAAATACAGGCACTATTTTGAGTTTGTGTCAGCTAAAGATGGCAATATTAAGTGTTATCTAGCTACAAAAACACTACGTCAAATTAAAGAAACATTTGGAGTTGCAGCACTGCACGGTCAAACTTACACAGCAAGTCCCGCCAGGTGGTGCGAAGCAGAGAGCATAAGGTCCCCCACCACCCAAACAACAAAAGCTGGACTTCGGTAAAAACAAGCATTTATGTTAAGTGAATTCAAGAAAGTCTGGCATTATTTTTTATTTTTTTTTAAATGTATTTTTTCAATAAATAGTTTATAAGTTCAACTTAAAATGTTTGGAGGTACATTGTTGACATTACTGTTAAAAATGCACTTCCAATAAAGTGAGTTTTGGCAAAACCAGTTGTCATTTTTATGGTAAGGCGGCGGGGGTGTTTTCGGCAGAGGCTGAATATAACTAATAAAGTAACTTGAAATCTAACTTTTAAAATCAAGTAATCTGTAAAGTAACTAATTTACTTTTTAAAGGAGTAATCAGTAATTAGATTACTTTTTCAAAGTAACTGTGGCAACCATCAGCCATTTGAAAAGCCATATGACAAAAGTGAGATTTAAAGGAGGACACTGTGTTTGCCTGCCTGAGATCTCAAGGAAGGGAGTTCAAAAGCCTGGTCACCTTTAGTGACAAGTAGGGATTTTGGAACCGTATGTAGGGCCGTGCCAGAGGATCTCAAACAGTGATCAGGCTAATAGGGAGTTAGCAGATCACAGATATAGGCAGGAGCCTGACCATTCAAAAACAAACCGTAAAATCTTAAAATTAATTCTAAAACTCACAGGTAACCAGTGAAGGGCAGCAAGGATCGGTGTAATGCGATCACTTCACTTAGTACGCGTTAAAAGCCTGGCAGCAGCATTTTGTATCAGCTGCAAGCTTTGGATGCTTCGTCTGCTGATACCAGAATAAAGTACATTGCAATAGTCATGTCGGGAAGAGATAAAAGCAAGGATCACCTTATCTAAGTCTGCAGAGGAAAGGAATTATCTGATCTTGATTAGCTGTCTCAGTTGTAATTACATTCAGGACACGATGCATGTCAATGTCATGACTACGCAAGACTTGACCCAGGGGTAGCATGTATATGGTAAACAGGAGGGGACCTAAAATAAATCCTTGGGGGATCCACATAATAATGTAAATGTAAATGGACTGTACTTGTATAGCGCCTTTCTAGTCGTCCAACTACTCAAAGCGCTTTCACATTACATATCACATTTACCCAGACACACACATTCATACACTGATGGCAGGAGCTAACTGCCCATCCGTACAAATTAAACTAACCATTCACACACACTCGGGAGCAATTTGGGGTTCAGTATCTTGCATTGGTAGATGACCCGCTCTGCCATCAAGCCACAGCCCCCCCTGTGTAATAGAGGAGCACAAGAGGAGGAGACATCTCCAAGCACTACAGAGAAGGACCTGTTCGACAGAAAGGAGATAAACTAATACAGAGCCACATCACTGATACAAACATAGTTCTTCAAATATTATGGTCCAGTGTGTCAAAGGCTGAGCTTAGGTCAAGGAGAATTAAAATGCACCCGTGGGAGTGGCCAGACCGCCCCTGGTCAAGGCTACACTTGGACTTTGTTGGCTCTTTTATGGGACAGATGTTTCTGGTAATGGGGTGGCTGTGGCTTGGTGGCAGAGCCGGTCGGAAGGTCGGCGGTTTGATCCCAGCCATGTGTCGAAGTATCCTTCATCACCGCCCACTCAACCATAGACACTCTGGTCACTGATAATGGTAACACCACTGATAACACCAGTGAGCTGTTCATTGAATTCATGCAACAGAATGGTATTTATCGCTTCCAGCCTCAAATGGTTTGGTTCAGACAGCCTCACTCTCTACCTGAATTGTCCCTCCCGGCTCCCTTTTAGTCAATATTGCGGCGACGATAACAACAACGGGGTTGTATTCATCTCATATTGTGCCTAACTTTAGTGGATCATAACATATCGGGTATGGAATTAAACTGCATTATGCAGTAGTATGCAAGATTAGCCGCGGACCGATACACACACACATGCACGTATGCACAGACACAGTATACAAAATATTATAGGAAACCAATCAAAAAAGACTTTTACATAATAATGGATGTCCGTTACATTCAAGTCCTTACATTCAAGGTAAATTTCTCTATATTTTACAATATACAGAGTTTTTAAATCTGGGGTCTGTGATGACATTCCCGCGCTGGCACAATGATGCGTTTTAAGCCAACCAACAAAAATTGTAGTTATTAGATTATGTAGTTATTACATTTACTCTACCTAAATAATGGATAATTGTCTTTTAAACGTGGAAATGTCTCTGTATTTTTGTAACTATTTCTGAACACGAGCCTGGGGCAAGCTCATACTTATATATATCATTAGCACGGGTTTAGTGTTGAGGGGAGACAAAAGTTCCGTGCTCCAGCTTTAACTATGTGACTTTCACAGTGACTTCAGAGGTTAGGGTTTTAGGCCTATGCCCGTTCAATAATTTATCCATGCTCAGTGGGGATTTTTACATATCTGTGTGGAGTGGTTTCTTAGTCCTCTATATGACATTTTATCCTGTGGTCAGCCTTGCTGAAATCAGTGTTTCCTAGATACAGTCAAGTATATTGCAGGGCAATGTACAAAGTCCATTCCACCTACCTGTTGTGAAATTCATATATATCTGGCAGGTTGCCAAACAGCACATCCCTTCTGTTCTCCAGAGATGGGGGGATTAGATGGCTGAGCTCTGAATTATCCAGCTCTGCAAAATAACCCTGGGGAGGAGAGTGAGGAGGTGGGTTAAATGATGAGACAGTGAAGAAAAAGAAATCAGGTAGCAAAATTAGCCATAAATTAACTGGCAAGGTAACAAAACACTACAGCTAATAATGTTAAACTAAGACAATCAGAGAAAGAGAGATTCTTAGCCTCTGCCCATCTGCAGTGTCAAATTTAATCCACAGATCAACACCTGGGGTGATGAGAATGAATTAATATGAACTAACACGCCATACTCTGTTTAATGTAATGAATATACTGTACAGTCAGAATCAATGTATTCTTGCTGGAGTTCAACCCTTGTTGTGATAACCATGTGTGTGATAACCATAGACTGTATATAACGATGGACAACATGACAGCTCCCCAAAAGTGAAGCCAAAACATCCTGATCGTCCCCTGGTGGCTGGCTGCAGTATAGGTCAAAACCAGTCTATGGTGAAAACCAAAAGAAAAATTCAACCCAGGGGCATAAGTTCATACTCTTACAGGAGTCTGAAGGTTGGATTTATGAGGGGGAAAATGCAGTGTTCTTTCTACTAAATGGCAATAAATGCAATTATTTAACTCAGGGACGCAACAGTAGCGATAGTGCCAGGTAGCCAAAATGGTGTTTTCAAAAGCTTACGTTAAAGTACAGAAGTATTAGCAGGAAAATATACTAAAGTAAAAGTATCTAAAGTAAAAGTACTCAACTGGCAGAAGAATGATCTCTGTCAGTGTGAAATTATATTATGAGACCATTATCACAGATGCATTATTGTGTATGCAGCATTTATTATTGTGGCTGGTTAAAGAAAAGCTCTTTTTTGATTACTTTATATACTATATATACAGATAATATATATTTCTACAATGTTGCATTCTAAAAGAGAGTTAAAGTTTAACTTAAACGTCATCACAAATTTATTTACCACTTTCACTTTCGCAAAAATAATAGAAAGCATCTAAAATAAATAAATTCAGTTTGGAAAATAACCTTCCACTTGCTTATACCTCATTCTCACTCGACCTGAACTGTGTTTTAAGAAAAAAAACAAACAATGCAAGCCTGAGTTGTGGCTTGGGAGCTAACGCCTAAAACAGCAGCTTCAACTGCTGGTGCAAAAAAATTTAAAAAATAAAAAAAGCATTAGGAGAAAGATGTAGAACAGATTCCACAAGTATAGTGGAGGGAGACTGAGTAGATTTAAGACTGGATGCTGGGTCTAACATGATGCTCTGACCAGCGACAACAGTTGACAACAAAGACACAGTCACTTTAATCAATCAGAAGCTCATATCATACTGGAAGTTTTAGCTTCAGGTCTAAACATTATCTAACAACAGAAAGCGCACAACATATAACGTTACATATACATATATACAGTAAAATGGACTGCTACCATACTGAGAGCTACTCTAACGTTGCATGCTCACTTGCTAATCGCAATTAGCATTCTATGGCACGATTAGTATCACAAATTTCATCGAATTAATATAGTATTAAAAATACATGTATACTTTCTGTATGCTGCAATAAGAAGGTATTATTCTCCGTTAACCAAGTTATGGACATATATAATGTTAACCTCTCTTCCAACATCAGCAGTGTTCACATAGCTAGCTAGATGCATCTGCTGTAGCTGACTAACCCAATGAGAAGGCAACATCTGTGGATGTACAAAACAGGGTGATCTCCCGTCTGTCCAGCCAGACCATGATCTGAACATCCATTGACAGCCAGAATTATTTGATAAATTAAATTGAGAAAAGAAGTTCATTCAGGCAATAATCGAAATGTCCACTGACAACCAGAACTAGTTGAGAATAGAAGTACCTCCTGGCTAAAATCTGGATGTCGCATCGCTCATCACTGCAAGCAGAGGCGTGCATTAGTTCTTCTTAAGTTGTTGACATGCTCATCTTCCGAAAATATGACTACGGCAGCTGGTTTAGTCGGAAAAAGGATCAGTATTTTTAGCAGTTGGGTCGGTTCAAGGTCGGATCACGTTTTCACCACAAACGAACCGCTCCAGAGTTTGTTTGAAAGCGTCAAGACCACCTTGAAGAAGTACGCTTCTTTGGTCCGAGTGCGATTGGTGCTTTCACACCCGGCCAAACGAACCGCACCAAAGGGGAAAACAAACTCTAGTACGATTCAACCGAACTAAATGAGGCAGGTGTGAAAGCACCCTAACACCCTGCCTTTGCTGAGCCACCTCACATTGTTGTGCAGCAAAAGATCATCAGCATTGGCATCAACTTAGAGGAATTCCCTAAGCATGCGATGCTTGTGGGTAGAGGATGCCCTGAGAAAACTGATAATTTTCATCATTGTTTTCATCAGATCAGCATGCTTATCTGACAGGGAGGCGCAGGGGATTGATTTATGAATAATGCAATGGTATGTTACAAACTCGTCCTCTTTCAGTCTTGCAACAGCTCTTTTCTCTCTCCCTATCATGGCAAGGGCTCCATCAGTATTTATTGAAACCACTTGTTTGAGCTCTATTCTTCTCTTTGTTAACATCTCCTTAATGGCCAGGTAGATGTCTTCTCCTCTTGTACTGGTCTGAAGGGGAGTGACACCTAACAGGTCTTCACAGAATGCTTTCTGGTCTATGTTGAAAAACCTGTCATACACTAACAGCTGAGCATTGGCACGCATGTCAGTGGAATCATTCACAGCTAAACCTACACATGATGCCTTATGCATGGCTTCATCTAGCTGGGCTAGTACATCCTGAGTTATTTTTCAATTATCGTTGTGGCAGATGATGCTGACATGGGTATTTGCTTTATTTTATCAAAAAGCTCTTGTTTTTGTTTTCCCTGAAGTAGTGTTTCAGCTACTGCACTCATGCATTCTTTGACAACCCCTCCATCAGTAAATGGTTTTTTGTGTTGACCCAAAATCCAAGCAACTCTGAGAGAACTTTACATTTAACAGACGCTTTTATCCAAAGCGACTTACATATGAGAACATGCGCAGCTTCAGGAGCATTTTGGGGTTCAGTATCTTGCTCAAGGATACTTCGACGCATGGATGGGGAATCGAACCGCTGACCTTCCGATTGGCAGGCAACCGTTTTGCCACCAAGCTACGGCCGCCCCGTGAGTGCTCATGAGAACACTCATGAGCACGTTGTTGGGCAGTGAATGTGTGGCTCAGGATCCTGGTGGACTAGTCATAACTGGGCTCTGAGACTACTTATATGATCTCAATTCAGATTTGAGTGGGTATGTTTGATCATAACCTTTATGTTTTGTCTCATAATGGCGTTTCACATTGGCACTTTTAAAAAGAGCCACAGTTTCAGAACATATGAGAAACACTCCCAGTGGGAAGTATGAACAGAAATGAGTCCATTCCTGATTCTTCTTTTCCTTTCGGCTGCTCCCTTTCAGGGGTCGCCACAGCGAATCATGCGCCTCCATCTAACCCTGTCCTCTGCATCCTCTTCACTCACACCAATTAACTTCATGTCCTCT
>CM022489.1:28765839-28939126 GCA_011952105.1 Coreoperca whiteheadi
TTGGCCCGGACAGTGATGGTTTTTGTGACTGTTACATCCTCAATACACTTGGTGATGTAGGCAGTGACAGTCTCCGAGTACTCCTGGAGGTCAGTGGTGTTATTGTAAGTGGCAGCCTGCTTAAACATATTCCAATCCGTTGTATCGTCAAAATGTCTGTAGTTTTTCTCAAATGCATATTAGCCACATCTTTCGGGTGCAGGGTTGGTCGGTTGCGTTGCGGTAGTCTGGGTACCTGAATCTATCACTCCTCTTCTTTACAGACTGGTGGCAGCCTCCTACGCATTATTGTAGATAAAACCTTCTATGAACTTCTGCATGTCATCTTTTTCTGCTCCTTCCAGTATGCCGTGGATATGTATGTAATTTCTGCGTGAACGTGTCCATAAGTCCATAAGCCGTGCCTGAAGTTGCTACTGTAGTTCATATGTGTGGGACAGCATGTCTTTCGCATTGGCACAAAATTCCTTCCTGTTATCAGGACCTGTTGCTAGGTGACCAGAGATCACCACCAGCCACACAGATCTGGGGACCCACGAGCTTCGGCACGCAGATTAATTGCAAAGTTTTACTTTTTTTTAAAACTTTTTAACTAATGATTCCCTAAATCTGGAGGCAGAGTTCCAGTGAAAAGATACAGGCAAGAAAGATGTGTACTGTGTTTTCCTATGAAGCGCAAAAACAGGGGTTGTGTTTTGGAGCTGCGTCTACTTTGCTGCTTTTCTTTGGTTTTGTAATATGTCACATGTGGCTCTTGGTGAATGAGTGAATCTTGTTTTGCAACTAACAACATGATTTGGTTACAAATGGCTTATTTAAAAATGTGGGGAAAGCGGACATCAATTAACTTCTTCTGTCTGACAATAAAGACAACACAGTGACGACCAACGACTGTGACCAGACTGTAGCGACTATCCAGTCCTACCATTTCAGTCGCTTCGGAGTTCGGGGGATCCAGGTATAATGCGCTCAAACACAACCAACATCCAGACCGAGAAGCACATTTGGGGCATTCCAGTTTATTGAATACAAAAACAAAATGATGACTGAAGTCCAGGATCCAAGGTGGGGGCTATAGCAGCAAGATGAAAGGATGAATGGCAGAGATATTATGAATGGAGTGGAGTGGAGGCCCATGATGACTTAAAGTGGTAAAAACTGTGTGACCTCCTGTCACCCTCTCAAGTACAATGACACCTGTGCACCTATATAGCCTTTGACTCGACACCACCTCCTATGGCCAAGCTTAATGTAGGTCACCGGAGCTCAAATGTAAACAAACCACCACTGGCCAGAATATACCAAAACCAAGCCCTATTAAACCAAATAGAAAACAATAATGGCTCCTACACCGACATTGGGATGTCTGACTCGGATGTGGAGATTTTGAATCCCGAACCTCTTTAACATGAAGGGGAAGTGGAAGAAACAGAAGATGGGGTTTGAGGACAAAAAACTATTTTTGGCAATACAAGGTAAGCTTCATATCATTGTCCTAGTTTTAGTACTGTTATGAAATAAGCGGAATTTTTAATGTTAGGCCTGATTTCTTTTTTTTATTTAATTAATTTATTGACTACTCGACTAGGTGTACATATTTTTCTGGCCCTGTATTTACGTATTTTGAATACACAAAGTTTTGAAATTGGTCCAGTAGATTGCAAAAAACTATTTTCGGCAATAAAAGGTAAGCTTCATATCATTGTCCTAGTTTAAGTACTGTTATGAAATAAGCAAAATTTTTAATGTCAGGTCTGATTTATTTTTTTTATTTAATTAATTTATTGACTACTCGACTATGTGTACATCTCTCCTGCAAGCCTCAACAGTGACATAATTTTACCAGTGTTTTTTTTGTTTGCTTTTATTGTAGCTGCTGGCATGAAATGGGACAGCGGGACTGCGACAGAGGCCCAAATACAAAGTGCAGCGGCAGATCACCTAAAACATGTCCTCGGGAGAGTGGGGGATGGTGGTTACAATCAGTACTTGCTGTGGACCTTGGTAGCAGCCACACTGTTTTTAATTTGTTAAATTTCAGCTGTATATTCCATTTTAAGGTTTCCATTTTGTGTGTTAAATAAGTGGACCACAAAGTTTAACTTTGTCTGTATTTACATATTTTGAATACACAAAGTTTTGGAATTGGTCCAGTAGATTGCTTCAGCCGGCAGCTTGCAGAGTGTGCTGCAATGGCTTCAACATAATCCTTGGGCACAACAAAGTAAATCCACTAAAAGTGCTTGTCACACAATACTTTAATTTATGAAAATTTATTTATTTATTTAAAAATATGATGTGTGTGTGTGTGTACGTATCATATCTACGACTATCATATTGCAGCTAGTCGTAGTGGGTCCAGGTTAATCCCTGCATTGTTTGCAGCTCGACCTAACGATGTTCTAACTAGTTCAGACGCCACCTCACAGCCAGCTATAACAATTTTCACTTCACCGCCAGACTCCCAAAAGGCAGAGGTACTGTGGGTTCTCCCTACTGTGACGAGGCACAATTCATTTAAATCTAACAAGGACATACGTGACATCTTTGCTGCCATGTTTCCCCAATTCGCAGCTTGCAAAGTCATTCACCTGTGGTGAAAATTAAACTGCATATGTTGCCAAACATGGCCCACCTGACCTGAACCCGAGTGGTGTTCTGTTATTGGACTTCTGTGCTAGTCACGGTTTGTCCATAACGAACACCATGTTCAAGCATAAGGGTGTCCATCAGTGCTAATGGCACCAGGACACCCTAGGTCGGAGGTCGATGATCGACTTTGTGGTTGTTTCATCTGAACTCCGGCCGTATGTCTTGGACACTCGGTTGAAGAGAGGGGCGGAGCTGTCAACTGATCGCCACCTGGTGGTGAGTTGGATCCGATGGCGGGGGAGGAAGTTGGACAGACTTGGCAGACCCAAACGTACAGTGAGGGTCTGCTGGGAACGTTTGGCAGAGTCTCCAGTCAGAGAGATCTTCAACTCCCACCTCCGGCAGAGCTTCAACCAGATCCCGAGGGAGGCTGGAGACATTGAGTCCGAGTGGACCATGTTCTCCACCTCTATTGTCAACGCGGCTGCTCGGAGCTGTCGCCGCAGGGTCTCCGGTGCCTGTCGTGGCAGCAATCCCTGAACCCGGTGGTGGACCCCGGAAGTAAGGGATGCCGTCAAGCTGAAGAAGGAGTCCTATCGAGCCTGGTTGGCTCGGGGGACTCCGGAGGCAGCTGATGGGTACCGGAGGGCCAAGCGAGCTTCAGCCCGGGTGGTTGCAGAGGCAAAAACCGATCTCCCGGGCTGAGGTCACTGAGGTAGTTGAGAAGCTCCTCGGTGGCAAGGCACCGGGGGTGGATGAGATCTGCCCTGAGTACCTCAAGTCTCAGGGCAGATCTCAGTTGTGGGGCTGTCTTGGTTGACACGCCTCTGCAACATCGCGTGGCGGATGGGGACAGTGCCTCTGGACTGGCAGACTGGGGTGGTGGACCCTCTGTTTAAAAAGGGGGACCGGAGGGTGTGTTCCAACTATAGGGGGATCACACTCCTCAGCCTCCCCGGAAAACTCTAAGCCAGGGTACTGGAGAGGAGAATTTGGCCGATAGACGAACCTCGGATTCAGGAGGAACAATGCGGTTTTCAGCCCAATCGTGGAACACTGGACCATCTCTATACCCTTGCCAGGTTGCTGGAGGGTTCATGGGAGTTTGCCCAACCAGTCCACATGTGCTTTGTGGATATGGAGAAGGCATTCGACTGTGTCCCTCGCGGCGACCTATGGGGGGTGCTCTTGGAGTATGGGGTCCGGGGCCCTCTGCTAAGGGCTGTCCGGTCCCTATATGACCGAAGCAGGAGTTTGGTTCGCATTGCCGGCAGTAAGTCAGATCTGTTCCCGGTGCATGTTGGACTTCGGCAGGGCTGCCTTTTGTCACCGGTCCTGATTTATATGGACAGGATTTCTAGGCGCAGTCGGGGGCCAGAGGGGGTCCGGTTTGGGTACCACAGGATTTCGTCTCTGCTTTTTGCGGATGATGTTGTCCTGTTGGCTTCATCAAATGAGGACCTTCAGCGTGCACTGGGAAGGTTTGCAGCCGAGTATGAGAATCAGCACCTCCAAGTCCGAGGCCATGGTTCTCAGCCAGAATAGGGTGGCTTGTCCCCTTCAGGTTGGTGGAGAACTCCTGCCTCAAGTGGAGGAGTTTAAGTATCTTGGGGTCTTGTTCATGAGTGAAGGAAATACGGAGTGGGAGATTGACAGGCGGATCGGTGCATCCTCTGCAGTGATGCGGTCGATGTACCGGTCTGTTGTGGTGAAGAAGGAGCTGAGCTGGAAGGCAAAGCTCTCTATTTACCAGTATTATTATTACTATTTACGATCTACATTCCTGCTCTCACCTATGGTCATGAGCTTTGGGTCATGACCGAAAGGACAAGATCCCAGATACAGGCGGCAGAAATGAGTTTCCTCCGCAGGGTGGCTGGGCGCTCCCTTAGAGATAGGGTGAGGAGCTCTGTCACTCGGGAGGAGCTCAAAGTAGAGCCGCTGCTCCTCCACATCGAGCGGAGTCAGCTGAGGTAGCTCGGGCATCTGTCCCGGATGCCTCCTGGACGCCTCCGAAAGGACAAGATTCCGGATACAGGCAGCAGAAATGAGTTTCCTCTGCAGGGTGGCTGGGCGCTCCCTTAGAGATAGGGTGAGGAGCTCGGTCACTGGGGAGGAGCTCAAAGTAGAGCCGCTGCTCCTCCACATCGAGAGGAGTCAGCTGAGGTGGCTCGGGCATCTGTCCCGAATGCCTCCTGGACGCCACCCTGGGGAGGTGTTCCGGGCATGTCCAACCGGGAGGAGGCCCCGGGGAAGACCTAGGACACGCTGGAGGGACTATGTCTCTCAGCTGGCCTGGGAACGCCTCGGTATTCCCCCGGAAGAGCTGGAGGAAGTGTCTGGGGAGAGGGAAGTCTGGGTGTCTCTGCTTAGACTGGTGCCCCCGCGACCCGGCCCCGGATAAGCGGTAGAAAATGGATGGATGGATGGATGTTGCCAAATATGGCATCGCTTCATTCATCAAGAAGGAGTAAATTAAAAGGTTTCAAAGAAAAGTATTTTAACTTTTTTTTTTTACTTACCGAGTTTACACATTGCACATTATTGATACCAAATGGAAAACTTTAAGTTTAGATTTCCACTGTAGGAGGCAATAAATTGAGTAGCCTGTTCCAAAGAAATTATGAAATTTTTGGGTTTTACATTATATTTTTTGAGGTCTTAAAAAGCATTCAATTTTACTTTTAAAATGGTGCAAGAACCCTGTCTTTGTCAAAAAAAACAAACAAACAGGAAACACCCACTGAATTACAGAAAATATGTCATGAAGCTAGCACAAAGGTGTTTTTCTTATATAATCAATCAGCCAATGGACAAAACTATAAAAATAAGACCCAAGTGGTAATTTACTGGAATAATCCTTTAATTGGTGAATTAAAGGGCCATGTTAAGCATTCAAAAGCAGTATTATGGAAAATAGGAATAAGGAACGTTTGCTACAGGAGCTTTGCTTCTCAAGCTGGAGAGCAGAGACAAATCCAACTGAACAGTGTAGGATTACAGATGTTTTGAATGTAAGTGTAGTAAATCTAGGGAAAGGGAAGTCTGGCTGTCCCTTCTTAAACTGCTGCTTAAACTGCTGCCCCTGTGACCCGGCCCCAGATAAGCGGAAGAAGATGGATGGATGAATGTAAGTAAGCCATGTAAAATGGGTAAGAAAATCTTAGAGCCAACATACTTACCTCCATGATGCTTTGCAGTTCCTCCACATATAGCCTCTCTGTTTCAATCAGCTCAGTCATGATGTGTCTGCAGAGAAAAAGGAAAGAATGGTTTTATGTCTAATTCATAGAAAACCCTTCTGTCAGAATTTCCCCCCAAAACCATTAATCTATTCACCCATCCAATGCTGCTCAGATTGGGACTTTGCAAGCTGACAAAAATATGTCAGTGAAGTGCTCTTTGGTCACATGAGACCAGCATTTTGGTGGAGGGGAGGTGGTGTGGCTGACATCCTTCTTAGTGGGCATCACCTGGAGCTGCTCGGGTGTCCTTCTGGATTCATTCTCTTCACTTATGTTAACAACTATATTTTTTTATCAAAATGATATATACTTCGATTTCATCATTTTGTCATGATGATTGTATATACTGTAATCTTCTCTTGTGAATTATTCTGTACACACATCTATTGCATGTCTGTCCGTGCTGGGAGAGGGATCCCACCTCTGTTGCTCTTCCTGAGGTTTCTTCCATTTTTGTTCGCTATTAAAAAGGGTTGTTTGCCGTAGTTTTTTCTTATTCAAATCAAGGGTCTAAGGACTAAGGGTGTCATATGTTGTAAAACCCTTTGAGGAAAATTGTAATTTGTGATATTGAGCTATATAAATACAATTTAGTTGAATTTTGCCCTACCGAGCCGATCTACACTGTGGATCTGCCAGTCTCTAGTGCCACCCTTTTTCCAAAAGGGTGTGATACAGATTATGCAGAGAGTAAAGTTTTGAGAAAAAAACAACATAAACTAATTGAAACAGATGCTTTTATCCAAAGCGACTTACATATGAGAACATTCACAAACCGAAGGCGCAGCTTCGGGAGCATTTTGGGGTTCAGTATCTTGCCCAAGGATGCTTTGACGCATGGCTGGGGGATTGAACCACCAACCTTCCGATTAGCAAGCGACCGCTCTGCCACCAAGCCACAGCCGCAATTTGTTACGTTACTCTGTATGAGGTACAACACAGCTTGAATTCTATTGAGACAAACTTACATGCAGATGTAGTTTAGCTAATTTAGCTTATTTTAGTTTAGCTAATCTGTAGTTATACATATGTAGTTATATGTACTACTCTTTTTTTGTACAAGAAAGAGATTACCTGGATCCACATTTGCAGAATGCGAACAACGTTACCTTCCACTTAAACCATTGTTTTGAAATCACCCACATTCTCTGCTTTCTTTTTTTTAAAGTATATTTTTCAGGTTTTTCTTGCCTTTTTTGACAGTGATAGCCGAAGAGACAGGAAATGCATGAGATAGAGAGGGGGGATGACATGCAACAAATTGCCACGGGGCAGAGTCGAACCCCAATTTCGGCAGTGAGGACTGTGGTCGCAGGCATGGGGCGGGCGGTTTTACCGAGTGAGCTACCCGTATGTGTTTTGAAATCACCCACATTCTCATTTTAAAGATCTGAAGGTTCAGAGCAAAATGAGCTTTGACATCTGAGGATAGGGGTGAATAGTGAAAATTGTGATCGCGTTATTTGCACAGGATGTCAGAGGAAATCTTTACCCTGTTCTCAGGACAAAATACCTGCAAGAACATGGGATTTTTAGTGTGTATATGCTTGTG
The DNA here is from genome assembly GCA_011952105.1 of Coreoperca whiteheadi. NCBI lineage: Eukaryota > Metazoa > Chordata > Actinopteri > Centrarchiformes > Sinipercidae > Coreoperca > Coreoperca whiteheadi. Next base: position 28,773,229 of record CM022489.1, read on the forward strand.
TGTATTATATGTACTGAAACAAAGCTGCCTCCAATTGACCTAATACTGTGACTACAGTAACAAAACTGGATCTACTTTTCATCTGCAGAGCAGCACTCAACCAAACAGGTGGAGCAGCGAGTGCAGGGCCTTTTATGAGAACTTCACCAATTTGGTAATGCACAATGAATTACAATATTGATGCTGCAGAACCAGAGATGTATTGTCTTTATTATTCCAAAATTCTCCTTCCTTGTCTAAATCTGGCACTTACATTACCCACAATGCAACTCTAGTGCTGACAGTTCAGAATTGGGTGTTGTAGTAGTAGTGGCTAATGTAGCCTCGAGCCAAAAGCTTTAAGCAAAGATGAGGAGCATGCTACAGATGTCTGGTAAGCTCACTTATTTTATACTCCAAAACCTCCAGTTTTTTTATTTATTTTCAAACTTGCCCCAACTGATGTCAGCTCCCCCTGGAGCCACAAAACTTTTATACAACTTTTTTATTGGTACCCTCTCCTCTCTAATTTCTCAGCTGATGTCACCTCTGCAAAAACGGACCACTACCGCTCAAAGATGAACAACTCACCTGACTCGCGCACTCTTTAAAACCTTCTCTGCCTGCTCCTCCACCTTCATCTTCAAAGTCACCATTAACAGCTGATGACTTTGCATCTTTCTTTGTAAAGAAAACAACTGCCATTAGCAGTCAATTTTCTGCGCTGCCACCTGTCGACCTTGCACGCATCCCAGATACGTGTCTGCTCCCCTCTATCTGAATCGCGTTGCAATGGTTCAAATTGTACTTCTCAGGTAGTTCTTTCAGAGTATCCTGGAGAGACGAGGTCTCTGAGTCCCAACATCCTAATACAGGATTCCGCAGGGCTCAGTGCTTGGACCGCTGCTCTTCTCCATCTACATGACATCCCTCGGCTCGGTCGTTCAGAAGCATGGCTTTTCCTATCACTGGTATGCTGATGATACGCAGCGCCACTTGTCATTTCAACCTGACGATTCAACTGTCTCTGCTCGCATCTCAGCATGTCTGAGTGACATCTCGCTTTGGACGAAGGAACATCACCTGCAGCTAAACCTCAACAGAACGGAACTTCTTGTGATCCCGGCCAACCCAAAGATTCACCACAACCTCTCCATTCAACTAGGCTCATCGACCGTTACACCGTCCAGCATGGCCAGAAATCTGGGGGTGGTAATTGATGATCAGCTAAACTTCAAAAGCCATGTTGCCACCACCACCCGGGCCTGTAGATTCATCCTCTACAACATCAGGAAAATCAGACCTTTTCTATCTGAGCAGTCTACACAAGTCCTAGTCCTAGTGGTAGTGGTAGTCCTAGACTATTGCAATGCGCTGCTGGCTGGACTCCCTGCTTGCACAACCAAACCTCTGCAGATGATCCAAAACGCGGTGGCAAGAGTGGTCTTCGATGAACCGAAGAGAGTGCACGTAACTCCTATCTTCATTAGGTTACACTGGCTCCATGTTGTCAGCAAGTTCAAAGCAATGGCCTTAGCCTACAAGACCACCACTGGTTCTGCACCATGATCTCTTCGCTTGCTAATACGGACCTATGTTCCTGCCAGATCCCTGCACTCTGCAAACCAGTGGTCTGGTGGTACCATGCCAAAAAGGAAAAAAAATCACTCTTGTGCACCTTTTCTGGATCCATTCCACATTGGTGGAATGATCTGCCTGCTTCTACCAGATAAGCAGATTCTATAGCCACCTTTAAAAAGTACCTGAAAACGCTGTCAACACCTAAAACTAACTTTCCTTTATAAATAAAAACCCTTTCTATCCTTAGCTTTGTATACTGTGTTGGCTTTAACAGACTAGTTTCTGATAAATTTATGCTTTTTGTTACCATGTGTTGTTATAATTGCTTCCATTGTCTTCCTCACATGTAAGTCGCTTTGGATAAAAGTGTCTGCTAAATGACTAAATGTAAAAGCAGTCTTTTATTATCAGTACTGAAATTATCAGCAATCAGTACGATATTATATTTCAAATGATACCCAGTGGCTGTGGCTTTTTGGAAAAGCGGTTCGTCCACCAATCGGAAGGTCGGCAGTTCAATCCCCCAGCCCACATGTCAAAGTGTCCTTGAGCATGATACTGAACCCTGAATTGCTCCTGAAGCTGTGCCTTCAGCGTGTGAGTGTGTGTGAATGATTAGTTTAATTTGTACTGATGGGCAGTTAGCTCCTGCCATCAGCGTGTGAATGGGGTAAATGTGATATGTAGTGTAAAAGCACTTTAAGTTGTCGGAAAGACTAGAAAGGTGCTATACTGGTACAGTCCATTTACCATGTACTTTAAAACTACATATCTTCAAAAATTACTATTATAGTGAAAACAGCTGGGGGAGAATTTCTCCACCTTTAACAACACACAACCGCATAGTTTACCACCCAGTGGAATGCCATGTGGAAGATCTGAAGAAAACTCTGCAGATCTCAGGAATCTGCAACTGAGGTGTTCCCCTCTCAAACAGTAAAGGTGCATATTTGAAAACTTGCCAGACGGGAACAGAGCTTCCCAAAAGGAGAAATAACATGACTTGTCATACATTGACTTTCTCGATTAGAAAGGAGAGACAAAAACAACATACTCTCCTCCTTTATCTGTCTTACACACATCACACATACATGTAAAGAAACACAATCTTTCCTCTCTCACCCCCCGAGGTGATCTATGATAAGGCTTGCCAGATACCTATCATAAAGTGAAAGGTCTGTTATTCTTGTTTGTAACTCAACTTACAAATTACTATGAGATAGTTATTTAATCAATCAGTAACCCAGCTAACATTAATCAGCATGTCTTCTTGATGTGAAACCCAACTTTTATTTTGTATGACCTGAAATGAGCAAGTTATGAATTCAGGAAATTAACCTTTTGCTTACCAGGTGAAAGCATTGCCACATACTGACCAACAGTCTCTGCCACCATTGCCATTATAATTCTGCAAAATATTGTAGCTATTATACTTCTTCTTCTTCTTTTCCTTTCGGCTGCTCCCTTTCAGGGGTCGCCACAGCGAATCATGTGCCTCCAACTAACCCTGTCCTCTGCATCCTCTTCACTCACACCAATTAACTTCATGTCCTCTCTCACTACATCCATAAATCTCCTCTTTGGTCTTCCTCTAGACCTCCTGCCTGGGAGCTCCAACCTCAGCATCCTTCTACCAATATATTCACAGTCTCTCCTCTGAACATGTCCAAACCACCTCAATCTGGCCTCTCTGGCTTTATCTCCGAAACATCTAACATGAGCTGTCCCTCTGATGTACTCGTTCCTGATCCTGTCCATCCTCGTCACTCCCAAAGAGAACCTCAACATCTTAAGCTCTGCCACCTCCAGCTCTGTCTCTTGTCTTTTCTTCAGTGCCACTGTCTCTAAGCTGTACAACATCGCTGGTCTCACCACTGTCTTGAACACCTTTCCTTTCATTCTTGCTGATACTCTTATCAAACAACACACCTGACACTTTTCTCCACCCGTTCCAACCTGCTTGCACTCGCCTCTTCACCTCTTTTCCACAGTCTCCATTGCTCTGAACCATTGACCCTAAGTAGTCCTGCACCTTCTTCACCTCTGCTCCCTGTAACCTCACCTTCCACGTGGGTCCCTCTCATTGACACACATGTATTCTGTCTTACTGCGGCTAAGCTTCATTTCTGTTTTCCAGAGCAGACCTTCATCTCTCTAGATTCTCCTCCACCTGCTCCCTGCTCTCACTACAAATCACAATGTCATCCGCAAACATCATAGTCCATGGAGATTCCTGTCTAACCTCATCTGTCAGCCTGTCCATCACCAGAGCAAACAAGAATGGGCTCAGAGCCGATCTTTGATGCAGACCCACCTCCACCTTGAACTCCTCTGTCACACCTACAGCACACCTCACCACGGTCTTACAGCTCTCATACATGTCCTGCACCACTCTAACATACATCTCTGCCACTCCAGACGTCCTCATACAATACCACAGCTCCTCTCTCCGCACCCTGTCATACGCTTTCTCTAAATCTACAAAGATACAATGCAACTCCTATGACCTTCTCTGTACTTCTCCATCAGCATCCTCAAAGAAAACACTGCATCTGGTGTGCTCTTTCTAGGCATGAAACCATATTGCTGCTCACAAATGCTCACCTCTGCCCTAAGCCTAGCTTCCACTACTATTTCCCACAATTTCATTGTATGACTCATCAGCTTTATTCGTCTGTAGTTGCCACAGCTCTGCACATCTCCCTTGTTCTTGAAAATTGGCACCAGTACACTTCTCCTCCATTCCTCGGGCATCCTCTCACTCTCCAAGATCTTGTTAAACAAACTAGTCAGAAACTCAACTGCCACCTCTCCTAGACACTTCCATACCTCCACAGGTATGTCATCAGGACCAACTGCCTTTCCACTCTTCATCCTCTTCAACATCCTCCTCACTTCACTCTTGCTAATCTTTGCTACTTCCTGCTCCACACCAGTCACCTCGTCTAATCTTCGCTCCCTTTCATTTTCCTCATTCATCACCTCTTCAAAGTACTCCTTCCATCTTCCCATCACACTCCTGGCACATGTCAATACATTTCCATCCTTATCTTTAAATCACCCTAACCTGCTGCACATCCTTCCCATCTCTATCTCTTTGTCTGGCCAACCTGTACAAATCCACCTCTCCCTCTTTAGTGTCCAACCTAGCATACAAGTCCTCATATGCTCTTTGTTTGGCCTTTGCCACCTCTACCTTCACCTTACGCTGCATCTCCCTGTACTCCTGTCTACTCTCTTCAGTCCTCTCAGTGTCCCACTTCTTCTTTGCTAACCTCTTTCTCTGTATACACTCCTGAACTTCCTCGTTATGTTTCTATATATAATTTAGGAAATTATAATTCTGTAAATACTTTATTATAGGATCATTTTCAATAATTATTTGCTCTTATACGGATACTGATAGTCACTGCGTGATCTAGTGTGTAATGTAGGAGCTAAATACATAACCACACAGACCCAGACACTGTCCAGGTGTGTCAACACACACGTGTTTGTTTATGTCATTGACATAATGCTTTCCCTAGCCCCTTACCCTAAACCTAACCATTACAACTAAATGCTTAAACCTTACCCTAGCCCTAACCCAATTGTAACATTTACCCTAAAACCAAGTCTTAACCCTCAAAAACCAGTCTCTACTAGTGACACAAGTCCCCATGGGTCCATGTGCATTCAGGTTTAAGTCCCCACTGGGATATAGGACCATGAAACACACCAAAATCAGCACACATACTCAATAACAACATCAACACACACATCCACAGTCTGTCACAAACACACAAAGCAAATCTCCATTGTTTTTTTTCTTCTATTTTTCTGCAATTTTTCTGATTTTTCCTTTTTTTCAGTCTTCTAAACTTCATTATTAATTGACGGTTTGGCAATATTGTGTTTGTTTTACACATGCCAATAGAGCATATTGAATTGAATTGTCTGTTGCATTATTGTGGTAACTTCTGCTTTTGATCAAGACTGTTAAGGAGCAGGTGTATGGTAACACCTGATATATATTACATTCATATGACATTTGGTATAAACTGTGCCATCCTGCTTTAAAATGCTGAAAACAAAAGCCTGACTTCATTAATCTTAACAGGAGAAGTCAAAGTCCGTTCATTGAAATCAATCTGAGCCATTGTAGAAGAATTGGATTAAATCAGTTTACTACAATTTGAGCCTTACTTCTTGATTCAACTTTGACCTATACAGGGGTTGTGTAACCACATAGATTTTCTGTACAATAAGGGATTATTAGAATTCAGGTGTGCTCACTTTCAGTTTTACATACAAATAAAGTGCTTTAAATAATCTGTCGGCTTGCTTCCAACTAATTTTCTGACTGATCAGGTTGCCTGGCCCATTAAACTTTGTTGTAGTGTTGTCATTGTTTTCCCACATCTCAGCAATTACTTTGGCAGGCACAATGTTATATGTGAATAAACGTTGTTGTTAAACCAGAATAAACTTCCATCTCCAAATCTCAATTTTCATAACCTTCTTCATGAATTAATCCTGTGGCTTCCATGGAATTTAGGTGAGGACCTTTTGTGACCTTGTTTCCCAGACCAGTTACCAGAGTTATCAGAGCTAATAGACTGTATGTTTAAACTCACATTGAATAAACATGTGTCACCGCAGCCTGAATAACAGAAATATTCTGCATTCCTGTAATATTTCACCCCAATGACTTATTCCACTCATTCTGTAGAGAACCAGCACTATGTCAAACTAAGTATTTTATACAGCATGGTGGTTAGTGGCCTATGCATATCACCTGCACGGACAGTTGTAAAATAATCTACACTGCAGGCTGTCACTTGACTAAACATTTACAGCTAACTATTTATTATTGTACAGCATCACCTTTCTCAAAATGTACACTCCCATTAACAATCGGAAGAATCAAATTTGATTTAAATTTAGTTTTACAAAGTACACATTGATGGTACACTGACACTGTACAAAACAAAAATTAATTAAAATTATATGAACCAGACGTTATGTGAGAAACTTAACTTTGTTGACTTGCCGATGTAACTATGTCAGTGTTGAAAGGCCCATTCAGTAAGTACACACGTGTTGAGTGTGTTCGATTACGTGCAGCCCGGAGAAGCATAACTCCAGTTTAAGAGTAAAGTGGCATCAGGTTAGCAGTTGGGCTACCATGACTAGATCAGTATTGTTGTGATTATACTGTATGTGGTATCTCAACCACTTTGATATGTAAATAAAATGTATTGAACAACCACTAGTATTCTGTTTGCAACAGTTTTCACTGCAGCAAGTATTAACATGTGAGAACCTCATCTTTATAAACTTTAGTGTTCATTGCTAGTGATTTTACAGTTACATCCAGAGACCACATATAACAGTGTGTACAGTAATGTAATTTTTCTTCTTTACAATGGATGACATTTTTTAGTTACTTTAGGTGGACTATCAGCGGTCGTGATGGGTGTAACCTAACAGGCTGAAGGAACTTTTTAGTCCCTTGAAAAGTAGTTTCTGGGAATAAAAATTCTGGGTACTTCGGGTGGAAACGCAGCTAAAGGGACAGTATTCACACTATCACCTGTGACTCTATCAAGCAGGTCCACCTCCCCCCACCTCAGCAGGGGCCCTTCAACGACACCTTTGCCCTGCCCTACTTCAACAACGAATCTCTCCATCCTGGAGACTGTTCTGGCAGCAGAACCCCCGTAAAGATGCAGGGCCAGTGTGCCAATCAGCTTTAACACCTCACTAGAGACATGCCATGCGCCAGCCTGTTTCAAATCCTCCTCCATCATCCCTGTCTCCAAAAAAACAAGGACCACAGGACTTAAAGCCTACAGACCTGTCACCCTCACCTCTGTGATAATGAAGTCTTTTGAGCGCCTTCTGCTGTCCCATCTCACAGACCCACTCCTGGACCCTGGGCAGTTCGCCCTTCACTCATCCTGCAGCACCTGGACTCTTCAGGAACCTATGCCACTTTTTGATATCTTTTGTCCTTGTAGCCGTTACATTCAAAAAGCCATAAAGTCGGGTGGGGTGCATGCTGCAGCATGTAAGATGTGTGTTCTTGAGCTCTGCACTAAAATTAAATATCTGTTAAATTTTAGGCCCAAAATATACCTCATGAATTCTTGGATAGCTATCTAAGAAAAGAGGGCCTCTTTTGTTAACTCACTGCGGCATTTTTTCTTCACTTTCTGAACCTTAGATGAGCAATTATGTCGAGCAAAAACATGAGGGGGAAACTAGGCCCTAAAGCCGAAGACCTCCAGGCACTAGCAGAGCCCAGTGGATATCGACTTTGCCGCTATAATGGAGGCAATTAAAAATTCCAAGCAAGTGGTTGTGAAGAAAATCGAGTCATCTGGAGTTGCCCTGTCAGCAGAAATCTACAAGAAGATACATACAAACTGGTGGCTGATAGGCTAACTCGATTCGAGGGCTCGAAGACAAAGCCAATCACTACTCTGACCGGATCACTGAACTCGAGACACAGGTGTCATCGCTGGTCTCCCAGTTGGAACGCCTGGCCACGAAAGCAGATGATATGGAATTCAGACAGCGAAGGGACAACTGCAGAATTATCAGCGTTGAGGAAGGATTTGGCGATGTCTGACCTGAACAGGCCATGGCTAAGCTACTGCAGAACTCTTTGGGCCTCGACTATACTCCTGCAGTAGACCGCGGCTATAGAAGCCTGATCCCCAAGCCAAAGGAAGCAAACCCTGTTGAGACCTATCGTCGCTAACTTCCACTACTTCCAGGAGACAATGGACATACTAAGGAAAGTATATGTATAAACCATATGAGGCAGCTGTGGATTTGTGGAAGAGCGGATCGTCCACCAATCAGAAGGTCGGCGGTTCCATCCCGGCTTCCCCCAACCCACGTGTCGAAGTGTCCTTGAGCAAGATACTGAACCCCAAATTGCTCCCAAGGCTGTGCCTTCAGTGTGAGCGTGATTAGAGTGTGATTATTTGTACTGATGGGCAGTTAGCTCCTGCCATCAGTGTGTGATGGCACTTTCAGTAGTCGGAAGACTAGAAAGGAACTAAACAAGTACAGTCCATTTACCATATATATATATATATATATATATATATTTCAAATGAACCGCATGTTTGAGAATATGTTTGGGTTAGAATCTTGGTTTATTTTATATTGATTGACCATGCCAGTTTCTGTGTTGATTTTTATCATGTTGGAGTTGCCAGTTCAAACCTACAATTTTGCACTTCAGTATATAAACCTTTGTTACATTATGTTTTGTGCTGCATTACAAAATGACAAAGTTTGTCAAAGTTTTATTGAACATTTCATTTGAGTTAATTTTATGATCAATAGAAGCTAAATAGTCAATAGATTAATCTATAGAAAAATAGTCATTTGTGGCAGCCCTAATGTGTGTGTCTCCGAACTAAAAAGGGGATCCCTCGTTCTGAAGAGCAGCAGAGAAGCAAAGAGAAATGTGTTAATGGCCTACATGGTCTAATCCTTGTCGGAAGATGACAACAAAAAGTTGTTTGCAGAGACAACTTACTACTCTTTGATGAGATAAAAGGTTCAATGTAGAAGAGAAATATAGTGTTTCTGAATTGGCTTTATGTTGAATGCTACTGTGTAGTATCCTTTGAGAATGTACAGTAGTTAAATGGTCATATATGAAAATGTAAAGATTACTACTTGAAGGGTCATCATTTACAAAGCAGAGACAGTGGATCCTCTCATGGTATGCTTAGTCACAAGATCTCTGTATGTCAAGACCTGGCAAATGTTGCCAGAGCTCTCTATTGTTGATTGACCCCAGTGTTCAGTCTAAATATACTGCTGTGGAAATGCGTGTTCAGCCTACAGTGTGGCAGCATTACACAGATGTCAGCAGCTTCACTGCTCAGGGGCTCTATTGGGCTAAAGCCCCTCTATTATAGTTTTTTGTGCTGGGTCAGCACTAATGTTCACAGCATTCTCCGCAGAGTTATGGCAGTTAGCCAATGTGGTAGACAGGCTGTTTTGGGGTGTTTACAATATACAATGGTGATTTTTGTGTTTAGTGGTCAATCTATTTGTATCCTCACTTTTCCGTGTTTTGGTTCCAGTGAACGATTTGAGGGAAATACCAAATTGATGCAAATATATTCATTTGTATCAAGGATAATTAAAGATTCCTCTTGTTTCTACATGAAATGAAATATAAAATGATGCTAGTTGCTAGTTGAGGTCCTCCCATGGTTCTTTTTTACAAACCAGTTAATCACAAAAAAGTCCATTCCTAAGTAAATTTTGCAAGCTTTGTTTAGAAAATTGACCAGTTTAGCCCACATTTATTATGATATTTATCTAGTGATTTTGACATTACTCTATCATGACATTCAGAGATGACATTATGGAACTAATGGCACTAAAAACTAAAAATGTCAGACTAAATCATTTTAAGAAATGAACAATGGCTGAACGTTTGACAGCTCTGCACTTCAGCTGCTACAGCTGCTACACAGTGATGAATGGTTAAAAGCGGCTGGCTGGCTAGGTTTGTTATTTTTCATACAGTACTCATTAATCAGAAGCATATTATGCATATGTGACTTGCGGAGGGGGCCAGTAATTGTACCTGGGTGGCACCCCTGCTTCCAAGAGTACTTACTCACCTAATACGCCCTTTGTCAGGAAATATCACATGACTATATTACTGTACATTTAGCAGATACTTGTAGTCAGGTGGTCATCAAATAATGCTAATTATTTTACATGCACTAGCACCATGGGGCCCAAACTTTTTCTGCCATGCACCCTTTTTGAGGCCAAAACTGTTGTGATCTGGTGATGTTCATGTCAGCTGTCTGTGTTCTAGGGATAAGGCGGGTTTGTTGCAAGTTTTGTTATTGTTTTGAAGTAGTTGTTTTATAGGAGTGTGTCCTAGTTCATTTTATGTTTGGTATGAAGCTCTGTTAGTCAGCAGATGTCTGTCCTAGGTTTTTGGTTCTTGTATTATTTTGAAATTGTCTGTTTAGTCTGTGTTTTAGGTTTTGTTTCTGGTGCTTCCTGTTTTATTTTGTAATTTGTTTGTTCTCTCTTGTGTCTGTTTGCTTTACGTCTTGCTCCCTGATTTTCTGAGTCTGTTCACCTGGGTTATGGAATTCACCTGTGCCTCTTTTGTTCACCTCCCCTGAGGGTATTTAGTCTGTGTGTTCTCCCTGTGTCTTTGATCAGATCGTTGTTGTTACCTCTAGTGTTGTTTCCCCTCCCGTGTCCTCATCGTTGTTCCTCTGTGTGGTTTTCCCTGAAGTTTTAGTTTAGTTGCCTGTTGTTTTTTTTACACTTTGATCTGGCTTTTTGGGATTTTTGCCTGCTTTCTGGAACCTTCAATAAACTCTCCACTGCTCATCTCAGCAGTCTGCATCTGGGTCCTCATTACTCCCTACCTGCTCCCAACACTGCGAAACACGACAAAAACAAGTTTTGGCCTGGACATGTTGTTAATCACAGAATTAACCTGGAACATTGTTCCAGTCATTTCAGTAAAGCATCATACTCAACATCATCATAGTAACCTAAAGTATCATCAATCTTTCCCCAGTTTCCCAGCAATATATAGTCTTTGTTGGCTATAGTGGTATAAAGGCATTGTCCCATAAAGCATCTGAATTGCAGGCAATGCTGCTATTTGTGTAAATCATCATCTGTCATGCTCACAATATAAATTAAGACAATACTGAACTCTTTTAAATATCACAGTATTGTGTGTATAAATAAACAAGTGATATTAAAGTCCCAACGGAACTATCATTTGATTGTTAAAGAAATATTAGTGGTGATCCTAAACATTATGTCCCTATACAAATATTACGGAGATAAAAGTGATACAAATTTTGTTTGTATTTAAATATTGATACTTCACACAATTTTCCCCTGGAATATTATAAAGACTCTAGACAAACTAAATCATAGTGACACTTGACACATTTAAGTCTAATATACAGTATATCATAGACCAAAATTTGATAACAGGCACACTGCTATCCCTGTAGAAATCCTAGAGAGATTATAATATTATAGTTATATAGGCACACTTTAAGACCCAAAAGAAATACTGCATTAACACCATAATGATACTGGACAATCTGAAAGTCACTCTGATATTTAACATACACTAGTGATAAAATATGAGACCAAATATCAATAATAATAGGAGTTAAATTGCAGGCCTTCCACACACTATAAATCCCTGACGGAAGAAAATTACCTCAACATTACCTATAGATACCTGTGCGCAAATACCACGTGGTAACGCATGCACCGCCCCCAGCAAATCCAAACGACGCACGGCTAATGATAACGTGAAACAGGGAATACTTCCAGTAATCATGTCTAGTCCAGCATAGTTTACGCTCTAAATCTTAAATCCTATCAGTCTGGTTTCTTCATACCTTCGGTGAGTAGCACGTTTATGGGGAGCCTCTGTTTCCGTGCCGGGTAGCGGTGGCGATCCTGATGTGTCAAACTGATCCGGTAGACTGAAGCAGCCTTTTTAAACAGGCGGTGGCCCACATCATGTGGTCCAGCAGATGGGCGACTCTCATTATCTTATGTTTAGTTTTAAAAAATATGTTTTTACCTGTGAACGCTGTAAAGGTACGTACACGCCTGGTGTGTGCGTTTTTTTCAGACTAACTGTCTGCATCTAGGTACTGTCACAGTGGAGGGGAGTATTAACCCGCCCATGTTTATCCTCACATAACCTTCCTGACGTGAATTAATATAGTACATTCTATTATATACTTTGCCAGCTTCATTTTGTGCTACAACACTGTGAGTATAATATTAATTGCGCCCAAATTGATTCCCTATAAGTTGATAAGTTGATCAAGAGAAACATATTAAGAAAAAAATCTTTTTAAAGGATTGATCCATCAGTCATTTTTTAAACAAAATACTAACTCATTGTATTGTTCCAGCTTCTCAAATGTGAGGAATTCATGTTTTTATCATGTATAATAGTAAATTAAATATATTTGGGTTTTCGACGTTGGATCAGTCAAATCAAAGACCTCTGAAGTCCCTACCTTGGACTCTGGGAAATTGTTATGAACATTTTGATTATTTTCTGACATGTTATAGAATATGACATGATATAGAATGATTAATCGATAATTAAAATTATCATTAGTTGCAGCCCTAAATCTAATTATACTTAGATTGAGCTATTCCACACACATACACACGTGATCATTCATTTATAAATCAATTAATCTATAAAATGTCGACAGTCAGTTGTATAAAAAGTATGCAATTTACGAGGATATGAAACAGACAAGCAGCAATCTTTACATTTGAGAAGCTGGGACAAGGCATTTTTGCTTTATAAATGACTTGAACAATTGATCTACAACAATTTTGATTATTGATTAACTTTTGATAAATAAACTAATCAATGTGATATTTAGGCAAGGTATGATACCCTTTCAAAAGGAATATAACACTTAAAATCTTGGAAAGTCCACAAAACACAAGTCTTCCTTTAAAGTCTCTCTCCCAAAAGCAGAGACCAGGCCTTTTAGCATTTTTGTTTTATTGATCAATTCACAGTAGAGACAAGGGGAAACATCAGGAGAAAGAGAGAAAGGGTGATGCTGTCACACAGATACCTGGACAGATTTATCTAGCGACAGTGAGGTTTTGAGGTTTGCATCGTTGGACCACTTATACGCCCCAGATGTCTTAAAGTAATATATTTTGTTGCTCTGTCAACAATGAATAGAGAAGATAATTAAGATACAGTCTACATTAAGGGTTATTATTGTGTGTGTGTGTGTGCTTTCTGAACTAGACAAATACGACATACATTAAAAATGTGAGTGCAACTAATGATTATTGTCATTTGATTAATATGTCATTATATTTTTTCAATTAATGGACTGAATATATAGTTGTGTCTATAGATATGTGACAAAATATTTCCTGATCTTTTTCCCAGATTGCAAGGTGATATCTTCAGATGTCATGTTTTGTCCGACCAACAAGCCAAAACCCAAAGATATTTAATTTTAAATGATACAAAATCGGAGAAAAGTAGCAAATTATCACATTTAAGAGGCTGGAGTGTCTGGAATTTATGGGATGAATGGCATAATCAATTAATCAAATATCAAATAGTTGCCGATTAATGAATCATTTCAGAATCAGTGGACTCAGTCTTAAATATGCAGCCCAAGCATGAAAACTCTTGATAATGTGACTCTGATCTTAGTTGTCTCTCTCTTTCTCAGGTGCCAGGTGTTCCTATGAAATGCTGATATTACAATAACCGAGAGGAGATGGGATAAGGAAGTGGAGGAGAGGGGGGAAACTAACCAGGAGTTCTCACGACAGAAGGACTAAAGTGTATGTTGAATTTTTTGAGCTGAAGGAGGTACACTGAGCTTTACCTGCAGATATTTGCAGCCTGATCAATATGAGGGAGTTGAGCTTTTGCTTCACACAGTGGAGGAAGATCAGTAAGAGAGCATCCAGACTGCTGAAGAGCTTGACAAAAGCATACTGGACTTGACAACATCAAAAAGAGAAGCCAGTTGGTAGGACAGGAGGAGGAAGGAATAAAGGAAACGTGTGAGGCGAGACAGAAGATAAAGCAAAAGAGATGATAAGGAAGACAATTAGATAGATGAAAGGAGCGCTAGAGGCAGGAGGTAAGAAGTGAGTCAAATGAGAAGTCAAGCTTTAGCGTGAAAGGAGGCAGAGATGATATAACCCTACTATCAGAAAAGAAGACAAAGGTAAGACAAAGGAAGATACAGCTCCAGGAGAAGTCTAGACGGATCTAGAGGATACATGTTCAGAGATCTGCAGAAATAAGCAGTAGTCGTGATGTTCATGAACTTCCGTCGTATCCATAAGTGCCAGTGCGTGCAGCTGCTGACCACAGGCCTGGTGCTGTGTGTAGTGATGGTCTGCTGGGAGGATCTGGACCACCACGTGGTCAGCCACATGAGATCCTACACGTACCGCTACCTGATCAACAGCTACGACTTTCTCAATTCTTCCTTCGCGATGACCACCAACCATCACCACAGAAAGGATGGTTCTAACGGTGCAGATGGTGGGTTAATGAATTATCCATACCTCATCAACCATCCCGGTAAATGTGGAGGTGGTGGTCGAGATGGCAAAAGCAGGGATGATGTCCTCCTACTTCTGTTTGTGAAATCATCACCAGAGAACTTTGAACGGCGCCAGGCCATCAGGGACACATGGGGGAACGAGAGCTTTGTTTGGTCCAAACTAGGGGCGAGCGTGAGAATGGTGTTCGCTCTTGGTGTGCACCCGGATGTCGGGTGGAGATCCAGGGTGCAGAGCAAACTGCTGCAAGAGGACCAGGCCTATAGAGACCTGATCCAACAGAACTTTTTGGATACTTTCCACAACCTGACTACCAAACTGATTCTGCAGTTCCACTGGGGCCACGAATACTGCCCTCAGGCACACTTCCTCATGTCTGCGGATGATGACATTTTTGTCCACATGCCCAATTTGGTGAAGTACTTGCGGCAGCTCCTCAGCAGACAATCAGGACCCAAAGAACTGTGGGTGGGGCATGTACACAGAGGAGCCCCTCCAATTCGCCGTAAAGAAAGTAAATACCACGTTCCGTATGATCTGTACTCCTGGCCTTCCTACCCAGATTACACTGCTGGAGCGGGATACGTGGTTTCAGGTGATGTGGCCACTAAGATCTACCTTGCGACTCTGGTGCTGAACTCCTCCATGTACATTGACGATGTCTTCATGGGAATTTGTGCCAAGGCCATGGGGGTCTCTCCCCAGGAGCATGTCTACTTTTCAGGGGAGGGCAAGGCTCCGTACCACCCCTGCATCTTTGATCACATGATCACATCGCACGGTCATGCCGCGGATGTGCGCTCATTATGGCACGCAGCAACAAACCCTACAGTGTACAGCAACTCCAGAGGATTTATGGGTAATCTGTACTGCACAGCAGTGAGAGTGATGTTGCTGTGTCTGCCATATTACCAGAACACATACTCTTGTATGGCTGCTTTTACATAATGGTCTTAAGATGACACAAGGACTGCTGTATGCTAAATATACCACACAAACAAATGACGGAACCTCATAAAAACATTCTGCCACTTTTTTTCTCTTTCATGTTATGTCAGTTTGCTGGCTATACTATGTATTTGCTATCTTGTAATAAAGATCAAAGCTGTTCTGTTAAGCAAACAAACACACTCAGTTCTTCAGTCATCAGCAGGATCAGTTTTCATTTTGTTTAAGCTAAAGTGGGAAAAGATTGGTTAAACCTTCTTCACACTGTTATTCACCTGCCAACTTCTGAAGAGGTTTAGATCTGTCTGGAGAGTCTAAAATTACTTCTAAACTAGCTGTTAAATGTTGTGAATTCTGATGTCACTGAGGTAGTTGACAAAGATAATTTCATGTTCTGAAATGTTCTGTCACATTAAGAGATAAAACAGAGAAACGGGGAATGAAATGAGAACCACGCCTTGTGAGTTGTCAAAAAATGCAAAAAACAAAATACAACAACAAGAACTCCTGGGTTCTGTGCTTGGCATGTGCAACACAACTGAGAAACTGCCTACGTGCCTTAAGCATCACATAAGGTGCCCACACATGATCAGCGGTAAAACAGCTCTGCGCTGGCAGTGCCATTGTTTTCCTATGGGGAGAGTATTACTTATCACTGAAGGCATCTTTACAGTACCGTTATAAGCTTAATTGGCTTATAAGATGGTATGTCAAGCATGGAACTATTTTTTTACCTGATTAGGTTGAGTTGTTTTGATTTAGCGAACGCTAGCCATCACAATTTGGATGTAATGTTTGATGTTAAAGTTTTTTCCATGGAGTCTAACATTAGCTAAGTTATCGTACTTGTTATTCCAATTCACTTGTATGACGTTACTGACATTAGGGCTCTGGGACTACTTGTTTAAGATTACCATTTTGCCAACGATTACAATGTAAGTTGAGCTCCTCAGCCAAAGTTAAATTATCATTAACGTTAGCTGATGATTTGATTTTCATTATGCTAATTTAATATTAGCAAGGCTAATACATGACGTTATTAAGAAAAATTTGCTTTTGGATTTGTTTTGGAACATGAGAGTAATTCATGAGACAATGGTGTAGACATTAAGTTACATATGATGTAGTTAAATTGAATCCTTGTTACAGTAGCCTAATTATGTCACTTGAGAAGGTCAAAGGCCAAGCTCACTGAAAAGAACAAACAGAATTTAAATTACCCTGTGACAGTTTTTCTTTTAGTTGTACTGGTTCTGAAATCAATTTATAAACATATCTACACCCTGTAATTTTAAAAAAACAGCTGTTGCAATAGCTGAAATGAGCAAAAACCAGAAACAGTGGCTTGTAAAAGTATTCATTCAAATTTAGTGCAACCAACAGAAGATGATGACCTTCAGAAGTCATCTAATTAGTAAATAGAGTCCATCTGTGTGTAAGCTAATCTCAATATAAATACAGCTGTTCTGTGGCGGCCTCAGAGGTTTGTTAGAGAACATTAATGAATGAACAGCACCATGAAGCCCGAGGAACACACCAGACAGGTCAGGTATATAGTTGTTGAGAATTTTAAAGCAGTGTTAGGTTATAGAAACGTATCCCAAGCTTTGAACATCTCACGGAGTACTGTTCAATCCATCGTCCGAAAATGCAAACGGCAGGGCACAACTGCAAACCTACCAAGAAATGGCCATCCACCTAAACTTACAGGCCGGGCAAGGAGAGCATTGATCAGACAAGCAGCCAAGAGGCCCATGGTCACTCTGGAGGAACTGCAGAGATCCACAGCTCCGGTGGGAGAATTTGTCCAAAGGACAACTATTAATCGTGCACTCCACAAATCTAGCCTTTATCGAAGAGTGGCAAGAAGAAAGCCATTGTTGAAAAAAAGCCATAAGGACTCCTGTTTGCGGTTTGCCAAAAGCTATGTGGGGGACACAGGAAGGTGCTTCGGTCAGATGACTCCAAAGTTAAAGTTTTTGGCCTAAAAGCAAGATGGAAAACTAACTATGCACATCACCCTGAATACACCTTCCCCACTGTGAAACATGGGGTTGGCAGCATCATGCTGTGGGGATGCATTATCTCAGCAGGGACAGGGAAGCTGGATGAAAGATAGGGCAATCTTGGAAGAAAACCTGTTAGTCAGCAAAGACTTGAGACTGGGGTTGAGGTTTACCTTCCAACAGGACAATGACCCTAAACATACAGCCAGAGCTACAGTGGAATTGTTTAGCTCAAAGCAAATTCATGTTTTGGAATGGCCCAATCAAAGTTCAGATCTAAATCCCATTGAGAATCTGTGGAAAGACTTGAAAATTTCTGTTCACAGACGCTTTCCATCCAATCTGACAGAGCTTGAGCTATTTTGTAAACAAGAATGGGCAAAAATGCCAGTCTCTAGATGTGCAAAGCTGGTAGAGACATACCCCAAAAGACTTGCAGCTGTAATTGCAGCGTAAGGTGGTTTTTCAATGTATTGACTCGGGGTGGGGCGGGGGTTGAATACTTTTGCATGCCACCTTTCAGATTTGTATTTGTAAATAATTTTAATCATGTATCATTTTCCTTCTACTTCACAATTATACGCCACTTTGTATTGGTCTACCAAATGAAATACCAATAAAATACATTTACGTTTGTGGATGTAACTTGAAAAAAATGTGGGAAAGTTCAAGGGGTATGAATACATGTTGAAAATCGACTGTAAATCCACATTTTAAAGCTGATATTTAACACATTTTCAACTAACTAATTTGCCCCCAGACCCACCTAGGGGATTCACATCTTTGTCACCTTTTTTACCGCTGATGACTTTGCATCCCTGGAACGTAATTCCTAGGATACTGGGCTGGAGGACAAAGTGCATTAGAAATTTCCTATTGAGACACCAGCCAGTAGGAAGACTGCAGCGTATCATTCACTCTACCGAGAAGGTGACTGGCTGCTATCTACCTTCCTCCGTGACCTGTACATCTCTAGCACCCTGAGGTAATCAGGAAATTGTGGCTGTCCCCTCCAACCCTGGACACAAACTGTTTCAGACACTTTCCTCTGGCAGGAGACTGCGGTCTACAAAGACCAACACCACATGTCACAGAAACAGTTTCTTTCCATCTGTAATCAGCCTCATCAACAAATGGTAAATGGACTGGACTTTATATAGTGCTTTTTTTCCCACCTTAGCGGACCAAAGCGCTTTACAGGTTGCCTCTCATTCACCCATTCACACACCAATGACAGCGGAGCTGCCATGCAAGGCGCTGGCCTGACCCGTCGGGAGTAACTCGGGGGTTCAGTGTCTTGCTCAAGGACACTTCGACATGGGCTGGCGGAAGCCAGGATCGAACCACCGACTTTCTGATCGGAGGACAACCCGCTCTGCCGTTAAGCCACAGAGGCCCCAGACAAGACCCAGGACCCCCACTGACAGACTCATTAAACCCACGCCTATTTCAACCTTTTAAATACAATAATACTGTAGAATTTTGCACATATTAAATTAAATAACATGTTGTCATATTGCACATATTCTATTCTATGATTAGTATTGGTTTAATATTTTTAATATCTAATTGTTAATTTTTATACTTACGATTCTTGCCCTCTACAGTACTTGATTTATGTTTCTTTATACTTCTTTATGTTTCTACTATGTTTATTATTTTGCACCAAAAATACCAAAGAAAATTCCTCGTATATGTAAACCTACTTGGCAATAGAGCGGATTCTGATTCTGAAAGCTACCTCTGGCCAAACTCTGAGCTAAATGTTGGTAGATTAATGAATTTCCCTACCAAAATACAGACAGAACATAAAGTAGAATAAAATAATGTTTTTATATATGAAACATTCTGCAATCTTTACTTTTTTTACTTGTGAATTATTGGATATTTTTACTTCATAGGGCCTCTAAAAATATTTCCAATAAAGCAGTATAACTGATTGTTTTGGCCACTTGGGAACAGTAGAAATAAGTTGCTAACACACCATTACATATTGTAACCCTTTAACTTATGGCAAATTATTATTTACATATCCAGCAGTTATCAAGCAATAGTATCATTAATTTCGAGTCTGTCTCTTTTAGCTCTGGTTTTTTGGTCTCTACAAACTCCTGACTTGAGGGAAATATCTGGCTCTTTATCATCATCATCATCTATTCATCATCATCATCTTAAGGGAGAATTTATTCTGCCAAGACTGCCAGAGATTTTTATCTCACCACTATCTTCCTCTACTCTGTTTCACTTCTGAACCACATTCTGTCCTCCTCATTTCCTGTGAATTTTCTCTGTCACCACTGCCGCTCTGCTGCATCCTGTTACTCTGTGGTATTTATAAAAAAATTCTGAGAATCTACCGCGGGGGGAACACATTTGTGGGTCAACAGAAGAAAAGCATTCACCACTTAATCTAGGAATATAGTCATATATATGACTATATTGTATGAACCCTTACCGTCAGGACGCAAGTACATGATGCCTCGGATGCAGAGAGGCATTACATCCTTTGTTCCAAGAAGTATTCATCAGACTGATCTCAGTTTGTACATGTTAACGATGAATCATCCGAGCACACCAAAGTTAGTCACGGAGTTCCACAAGGTTCTGTGCTTGGACCAATTGTATTTACATTATATATGCTTCCTTTGGGCAACATTATTAGGAAACACTCCATAAAGTTTAATTGTTATGCAGATGATACCCAATTATATGTATCGATTAAGCCAGATGAAACTGATCAGTTAGTTAAACTTCGAGCATGCCTTAACGACATAAAAACCTAGATGGCCTGCAATTTTCTGATGTTAAACTCTGATAAACTGAAGTTATTGTCCTTGGCCCCGAACACCTCCAAGACACACTATCAGCCGATATAGTTAGTCTAGATGGCATTGCCCTGGCCTCCAGCACCTCTGTGAGGAACTTCGGAGTCATTTTTGATCAGGATCTATCCTTCAACTCCCACATGAAGCAAACTTCAAGGACTGCCTTTTTTCACCTACGTAACATTGCAAAAATAAGGCACTTCCTGTCTCAAACTGATGCAGAAAAAATTATTCCATGCATTTGTTACTTCAAGGCTGGATTACTGCAATTCCTTATTACCAGGCAGCCCGAAAACGTCCCATAAGACTTTCCAGTTGATCCAGAATGCTGCAGCACATGTACTGAAGAACTAGGAAAAGAGATCATATTTCTCCAATATTAGCTTCTCTGCACTGGCTCCCTGTAAAATCCAGAATAGAATTTAAAATCCTCCTCCTCACCAACAAAGCTTTTGATGGTCAGGGACAATCGTATCTTAAAGAGCTCATAGTACCTCATTACCCCACTCGAACACTGCGCTCTCAGAATGCAGGGTTACTTGTGGTTCCTAGAGTCTCCAAAAGTACAACGGAAAAGAGCGTTCAGCTATCAAGCTCCTCTCCTTTGGAATCAGATCCCAGTTTTGGTTCGGGAGGCAGACACCATCTCCACATTTAAGAGTTGGCTAAAGATTTTCCTCTTTGATAAAGCTTATAGTTAGGGCTGGCTCAGGTGAGTCCTGAACCATCCCTTTGTTATATTGCTATAGGCCTAGACTGCCGGGGGACATCCCAGGATGCACCTCTCTTTTCACCTCTCTCCTCCTCTACCTTCTTATGCATTATCATCCCATAAATGCATGTAATTAATTTGACTTCTTCTCTCTCCTGTAGTTTTGTGCTCTCTCATCCCTCTCTTCTTTCTTACTGTTACTTTCAGCAGGTATTTCAGCCTCCGGAGATATATCTGGATCTGTGGCTATGGCGACCTGCTGGGGCAGTGCTGCTGTGTCTATGGTGGAGGGGACGAGTGGCTCGCGTCCTGCTCGTTGGGCTCCACCTGGAGCTGCTTGGTTGTCTAGACCCATCATCTTCCCTTATGTTTTACATCCCACACATCATAATTATATACACTACAGTTTTGCCATTGTCAGCGTAATTGTATGTACTATGATTTTCTGCAATGAATCTATTCTGTACATACGACATCTATTGCATGTCTGTCCATCCTGGGAGAGGGATCCCTCCTTTGTTGCTCTTCCTGAGGTTTCAATAATTTTTTTCCCTGTTAAAAGGGTTCTTTTGGGTAGTTTTTCCTTAGTCGATTCGAGGGTCTAAGGTCAGAGGGTGTCGTATGTTGGACAGATTGTAAAGCCCTTGGGCTATATAAATAAAATTGAATTTAAAAAATGTAATTGAATTGAAGCTGCTTAATCAATGCAGATAATGTTTTTTTCTTTTTGTGCACTCTGCACTTCATATGGTACTGGACTTGGTGATATTCTTTTCGTTGTGCTTTTGTTATGTCCATTGTGCTGTCCTGTTTGTAGTATTAAATGTATCTCTGTTTTTTATGATCTTGGTGCAGAACAAATTCCCCTTGGGGCAATAAAGGTTTCCATTCTATTCTATTCCATGTATAGTCATGTATCCAAAAAGATGTAATGTAGATCTGGGGTGGCTGTGCCTTTGTGGCCGAGCGGGTCCTCCACCAATCAGAAGATCGGCAGTTTGATCCCGGCTTCCCCGCAGCCCACATGTCGAAATGTCCTTGAGCAAGATACTGAATCCCAAATTGCTCCAGAGGGCCACACCTTTAGTGTGAATAGTTATATTACCTTGTACTGATGGGCAGTTAGCTCCTGCCATCAGTGAATGTGATATGTAGTGTGAAAGTGATTTGAGTAGTCTGTCTACTGTACTATACAAGTACAATCCATATACTTCATTGTTATTGATTCTATAGTTGTTTTCATTTGGTTTGATCTACTAAACCTACATAGCTTTTCATACAGTATGTGAACACATCAACAAGTTTTCATAGCTAAACAACAAAATAGGATGTTTATGAGTGTCTTTCAAAACAACCAATATGGCCAATCCAAAAGTAAATGGACTGTACTTGTATAGCTCCTTTCTAGTCGTCCGACTACTCAAAGTACTTTCACCCATACACACACTAATGGCAGGAGCTAACTGCCCATCAGTACAAATTAAACTAATCATTCACACACACCGAAGGCTCCGGGAGCAATTTGGGGTTCTGTGTCTTGCTCAAGGATACTTCGAAACATAGATGGGGGAAGCCAGGATCAAACCATCAACCTTCTGATAGGTAGACGACCCGCTATACCACCAAGCCACAGCCACCCCAAAAGGTGATCAGTCAGCAGTTTATCTGATTTACATAAAATGCAGCTAAATATGATCTGATGTTTTGAAGTGTGTTACATGTGTCAGGAAAGCAATATAGCGCAAAATAAAGTTTTTTCTGTTGCTGAAGCTGGAAAACTGGTTGAAGAGCAGATAGATTCGAAGCTGCAAAAGTGCATTCACCTCACAAAAGGAAGTCTATATGTGAGGAAATATTGGTTAAACAATCTGATGTTGTCAGCTCAAAAAAGACCAGTGACTGAATGATCTTAAAAAATCTATGAAATTTTTGGTAAAACTTTTATAACCCTGTCTCTGTGTCAGCCCTGCGACGAGTTGGCCACTGTCCAGGGTGTACCCCGCCTAAGGCCCAAAGCCACTGGGATAGGCTCCAGTTTCCTGCGACCCCCAACGGGAACAAGCGGTAGAAAATGACTGACTGACTGACTTTTATAACCCCTTTGACTAGATTATTCCTGCAAACAGATAAAAATCAAATGAAAAGCACTTAAGATACATATTGCATGAAACCAAACATGTACAAACAATTTTACCTTTGCAAAATCTCAGTGTGTTTCTTTAGTAAATAATGACAAATGCAATTTTACTGTTTAATGACAGAAATCCATAGTAAATATTCCCAACACACCAACCATTACCCGGGAAATAACATTAGCTGAAGAAACATTTATGTATCCTGTGTCCTTTATGTAAATTTAGTTCCCTTTCAAGGGAACTTCAACGCTGCGTCAGCTGACGCTATGGGGAACGCCTCCAGCGTGATGGCCTCTGAATCTCTGTAACAACTTAGACCAATCTTGATTGGGTTCAACGTCAACACGTGACGCATGCCAGCGGAACCGGAGGTATAAAGGGAGGCGGCTTCACTGTTGTCGTCAGTCTTCTGATCTTCAGCAAGCGCTCAAGGTCTCTGAAAGAAAATGGCGAGTGTAAAGCGGTTTCGGCAGTGCGTGTATCCCTGCCCACGCTATATCCCTGACGGTGACACACACGATATGTGTGCGGTCTGTTTGGGAAGAGAGCATGCACTAGCAGCCCTCGAGGGGGCTGGCTGTGTGCATTGTGAGCGTTTCCCGGTTAGGAAGCCCCGCTCTCGGCTGGCGCTTTTTGAGGAAGGCGGTAAGGGACCGGCGGTTGCTGAGGCATCCCGGCGACTACTCTCCTGGGGATCGCAGATGGACCTTGGCGACAAAGGTGAGACAGCTTCGGCTCTTTCTTTCCCTTCATCCGCGGGTTCTTTCTCCAGCTTTCGGGATCTGGAAGCCCGCACCGAGTCTGCGGCTTCTTCCGTCCCGGAGCGGGACCCCGCTCACCGAGACGCCGGTTCCGAGGAACTGGATGTACTCGGAGCGGAGGGCGGTGACATGGGTGGCTCGTCAGCCCAGTCTCCCCAGTTTGACGAGCTGCTGGAGGTGGTTTCCCGTGCGGTGGCTAGGCTCAATATCGCTTGGCCTGCGGAAGAGCAGGACGCTCGTCGCCGGAGTAAGCTTGACGAGCGTTTCCTTGTAGCCCCACCTCCTCGCCCGTGTCGGGATTTACTGTTCTTTCCGGACCTCCACACTGAGGTGTTGAATACTGGTCCCAGCCGTATTCTACACGGCTTTCTAGCCCGACTGGTTGCCAGTATGCTTCGATCAGCGGGCGTAAGGAGAACGGTTCCTCTCACACTCCGGGGAATCCGCATCCTCAATTATTTGGACGACTGGTTGATTCTATCCCAGTATATCATCGAGATGTTGTACTTGCGCATTTGAGGTGCTTGGGGTTGAGGCTCAACACGAGCAAGAGCACGCTCACTCCGACACAAAGGATTACGTTCCTAGGAGTAGTGTGATCTCCTGCTGGAGCTGGGACTGGGATAGCCACTTGTGGCCTTTAACAACCCAAAAGGATGCTAAAGCTCTGCCTGGAACATGTGCCTGCTCCTTCATAACAGAGACATGAGGAAGCCGTCTGAAGCTCATCCATAATGCTGGGACACCAGAATCTTGATGCACCTAATGGGACAGGTGACGAAGTTAAAGGGACATAATGGCCCCAGTATAAGCCAGACAGAACTGCATAGACATAGCTCTGTCCAGCTTTGTAAGGAGGCATCCATCACTCTGCAATTCGTGCTAGAGCAGGTGGCTTTACTTAAAATGGAGCTGGAGGAAGAAACCAGTAGAGTGACGGCTTGATTCACCACTGGGAGCGACCTGTAGGCAACCTGCTCCCTGTCATGCACGTTTGAAAATCTTCTACATGATGCAGAACTGTCTGCACACCAGGTCTTTAAAGTCAGGCAGGAGGGGCACCTGCACTGGTGTGGGATGCACCTCTACATCCTCCTCAAACCAAGAGATAGGTGCCATAAGGTTTTCAGTGAGGGCAACATCCAGAGCCCTTGTTGCCCTGCCAATAATCTCCTCCAAACAAAAGGTTAACTCTCCTTTCGAGTTGCTAGCTGCCCACGGGATAAGTCATTCTCATCGGAGGACATCTACGTTGTTCTCCTGTTCCACCTCCAACACTGGAGTGGGGGGAAGAAGGGATATGAAGCTGTCCTGCTGTAGGCCTAGAAATGGGGGAAGGCAGAGTGACCTGGCAGGATGCTAAACACACCCCATTTTTCTTTGTGGCTTCAGCTATTCTCCTAAATTTCCCCTTGGGAACTTTAGAAAGAGGGGAACCTCCATGTTTACAGCCAAGTGGATACACTAACTTTGTGCAAATACAACTAGCTTTGTGGAGTGTATTGGTATCTCTACCAGCATCCTTTTTTTTGTTTTTGAATGGGAGAGAGAGGACATCTGCCATTTGCCGAATCAACCTGCGCTCAACACAGACTAAAGTTACCACTGAGCGCGTTAGCTCAGGAATCACAGCCACCGTAGAGATGAATGGCTGACTTTGTCTGTGCTCAACACGGGTCCCACCCCACCGTTATCTCATGAACCCGCAAACAATACACCCAAACTAATGTAAAACAGGTATGTGGATTCAAGCTGTAAACCAAGCACTCTATACACACACTTTTCTTCTTCTTTAAAATCACAGCATACACTGCACCCTGACTCAGGAGGAGACCAAACAATCAGTGACTCCAGGGGCGCTGGAAGTAGGAGGGCCAAGGGGCAATTGGCCCGCCCACTTTATGCCCCTGTCCCACATTCTTTTCGCTAATCACTGTATCCCCACAAATGCCCCTATATTGCAACCCTTATGGTAAAACGATGAGTTCCCTCCACTTTAAGATATTAGGTAAAATAAAGAAGGCAAAAATAAATCGGGAAGAATATTTACATTTTAATCCAATGAAAGAGTGAATGGTAAATGGACTGTACTTGTATAGCGCTTTTCTAGTCTTTCTGACTACTCAAAGCGCTTTTACACTACATCACATTCACCCCATTCACACACATTCACACGCTGATGGCAGGAGCTAACTGCCCATCAGTACAACTTAAACTAATCATTCACACTCACTCAGACACCGAAGGCGCAGCTTCGGGAGCAGTTCAGGGTTCAGTATCTTGCTCAAGGATACTTCGACACATGGCCGGGGGAAGCCGGGATCGAACCGCCAACCTTCCGATTGGTGGACGACCGCTCTGCCACCGAGCCACAGAATGCATACTGAATATTAGCCTACCTCGCTGTCTGCCGTTATTTCCCTGCTAACGATGACTCCTGTAACCAGGGAGGGACTGGGACCAAAAATCGGCTCTGACATTTTGGCCCAGACCGGCCCACCACCACATCACAAATACCACCCGTCCTTGCAATTAAAAATTTGCACTCAGCCCAAAAAAGCACGTCGACCTACCAGGAAAGTGCCCAGTATGCCAGATGGCCAGTCCGCCCATGCCTGTAACATTAGAATTGAGCAGAGCACACCATTTTCTCTGTTGTTGGCTGCAAGAATCAACACAAAAGTCACTGATGGAAATTTCCCCACAACTCTTAAAACTCTTAAATGTTTGCTAACCATTTTGCTTCGGATTTTATTCTGAACCACTGAAGCTGAACAATGGACTAATAACGTTAACAACTTTAAACTTGGATGCTGTAAGTTTTGCGTGTTTTATGATGCTTTACTGTTAATTACAGGTTAGCCTGTTGAACTTGGCGTTAGAATGTTCTAGTGTCTATAGGCTACACGCTAGTGAGTGTGGTTATTTCCACACCTTGGGTGGGCAGGGTCATTAAAATGAACATCCTGATTAATAGTAGATGGGTTGGGGGTGGGTGAAATAGAGTGAAGCAGCTCTCCCCATTAAGAGAAACGCTATGCGCATTACCGCACGAGACACAGCAGCATAACTTCATTGATTATTTAAAATGCAGACAGGATTGGTCAGGATGTAATGTTAATTAATGTTCTGTGTCCTACACATCCAAAAGGTCACACACACTTTCCATTTTCATACAGTGAAACTGTTTGGAGTATAGCAGCCATCCTCCTGATAAATCCTGAGAGTTTCCTCTGTGCTGTCAAGTACAGTTTTTAGTTTTGCAGTTTAATTGTTCCATGGCATTTGCTATGAAATTACTGCGCGCATTGAATGGTTTTAAAATGACTTAAAATTAGCTTCTCTAATTATTTGGGAAAATTGTTAAAAAAAAACACCCATACAGAATCAGCTTTATTGCCACATATGAGGAATTTCCTTTGGTATTTTTGGTGCAAAACAATACACATAGTATAACGAAATATAATATAAAGCAAGCACAGGTCAGTAATTGGAACTATGAAAATTAACAAGATTTTAAAGAATATTACAAAATATTACAAGAAAATACAAATTCAATTGAATTCAATTTTATTTATATACCCCAATATCACAAATCACAATTATGCCTCAAAGGGCTTTACAATCTGTAATATACAACACCCTCTGTCCTTAGACCCTCGATTCGACTAAGGAAAATCTACCAAAAAAACCCCTTTAAACAGGAAAAAAAAATGATAGAAACCTCGGGAAGAGCAGGGCTGGCAAGCCACCCACATCACCGCCCTACACTCCGAGTACAACCAGTTCAGAGGAACCAGAGTCTCCCTGAGCAGGTTTCACTTCCAGGGTGGAAGAAGCCACGGACACGGGGCGGGCTTCCGGATCCCAAAAGTGGGAGAAAGAACTCGCGGATGAAGGCAGAGAAAGAGCCCATGCTATCTTGCCCTCATCCCCATGGTCCATCTGCAAGCTCCACGAGTGCTGATGCCGGGATGCCTCAGCAGCCAACGGCCCTTTACCGCATGGGGCGGAGAGCTGGCCACCTTCCTCAAAAAGTGCCAGCCGAGAGCGGAGCTTTCTAACCGGGAGACGCTCACAATGCACACAGCTAGCCCCCTCGAGGGCTGCTAGTGCATGCTCTCTTCCCAGGCAGCTAACACACATCTCGTGTGTATCACCATCGGGAATATAGCGTGGGCAGGGATGAATGCACTGCCTGAACCGCTTCACAATCTCCATTTCTCAGAGACCCAGAGCGCTTGCCGAAGATCAGAAGACTGATGACAACAGTGAAGCCGGCTCCCTCTGTAACCTCTGTTTCCACCGGCGTGCGTCACGTGTTGACGTTAGAACCAATCAGGATTGGTCTAGTTGATACAAAGATTTAGATGCGGTGACATTGAGGGTGTTCCCGATAGCGTCAGCTGACGCAGTGTTGAAGTTCCCTTGAAAGAGAACCATATTTAAAGCCAATAGCCAGAGTAGAAGGTTGGATGTGTGCTTTTTGTGGAACTTACATACATACTGCAATGAAAGCTCTGAAATGAATCCTTTGAGGGTTTCCATGCCTTCACAGGTGCTTTATAGGTAAACTGTAGGGTGTGACTGGCCTGTTGTCTATTATTAAAGAAATATCCATGTAACCTGACAAGCAGGGGAATCATTCCCCATACATATGAGATATGTAATTTCAAGTGAACACTCAACTATGGCTAGAGAGGTGTGTTCTGCCCTTACCTGCGACGGTTGGACAAACTCTCCTCTGTCTCATTGGTCACAACGACATAGGTGGATCCTCCTTGGCTTTCCTCATGCATCACTTCAATCTGTGACACGCAAACACACATATACATGTAGGTTTAATTATTAGGGCAGGGGCTTTGTGTATTATTTCTAAAATACAAATGTAGAAACCACTGCAACATCAACAAACTAAATGTCTTTTTCTCAAGCTTTGTCCCAATAGAGCTGTTTAATAGTGAAATCAGGCAACTACTGTCAACTTGTCAGAAAATATGTTTGTGTTTGCATTCAGATGGTCCAACATCAAAGCCACTGCAAAATTCAGAGATTACAAGCCACTTTTTGTTACTGTCAGCAGCGTGGATATGCAACAATATGTATTATTTGCAAATTGCATGAACTGAAACACAAACCAAAAACTCATTTGAGGGTAACACTTTGGTGGTAATTATGGAAAATAGACATTCACTTGTGGCCTCTGTGTGGCTATGGACTAAACATTGTGATCACACTATGGCCTTTGTACTCGAAAACAGCTTTAGTATCTGTTGGTGTGAAAATTGTCAAGGTACAGCTCAAGTTTTCATATACACAAGTTTGTGAAGCACCTTCTTACTTACAGTAGGTGGAAATACCCAAAAAAAAATTACTGGAATTTGTTGCAAGGTTCCACGAACACTTCTCATTTGAAGTGTCTCAGAGAAGCAATTTAGCAGCTGAAACCTACAAGAACTGTAAGTGTGTTTGATTCATTTCTTTTTTTTAAGTTTAGTGCAGTTTTATTTTTGTTAGAGAACGCCTGTTCACCGGTGTTTTGGTGATGTGGCGTTATTGTGTATTAGCGTTTAGTATCGGTTGGTCTCGTGTGTATAATCACCGCGGCAGCGGTCGCGGCAGCCCTCATCGAGTGAAGACCGAAGAGAGTAAAGACGATAGACTCTACCTGCATGTGACTCCACCGAGCAGGGACTCAATGACAGGGCACTTGAGTATTGCACTTTCTTGGACTAATTGTTCACACCTTTTTTGGATCCCTTATTGCTATTATATTTGTCTTGAATTTTTCCTTCTGCTCTTATACAATTTGTTTTCAAATCCCTACTGTCATTACAACACATAAATGTTCTGTTTCATGCCAAAGGCCAAGCAATGGTCATAATCTGCACGTTGTACCACTGTCCACAACTGCCCCTTCTACTTTCCCAATAGGCTTGTGGAACTGCCAGTCTGCTGTGAACAAAGCTGATTTCATTACGGCCTTTGTTAATCATTTTGGTCTTGCAATTGTAGCACTTACAGAAACGTAGATAAAACCTGAGGATTCCACTACTCCTACATCCCTCTCTACTTTCTCCCACATTCCTCACATCGCAAGAAGAGGTGGTGGAACCGGCCTGCTTCTCCCTAAGGACTGGAAGTTCAAGCAGCAAACATCCTTGTGTGACAATAGCTTCTTCGAGTTTCACGCTGTTACGATCACCCATTCTTGAAGGAGTTGGATGTGCTCCTTTCATCCTTTCCTGCAGATGGCACTCGGTACTTGGGGACTTCAACATCCACCTAGGCAAGCCACAGGCTGCGGACTTCAACAACCTGGATGCACCATTTGACCTCAAGCAGGTTTCCACATCAGCAACCCACAAGTCTGGTAATCCACTAGATCTTTTCTACACATGGTACTGCTCCACTCATCACTCATCAGGTCACCCCACTGCACACGTCAGATCATTTCTTCATCACTATTGACCTTGACCTAACTCCTCCAGATGCTACAAGTGTGCTACCGCTGGTCACTTTCCGACGTAACCTGCGTACGATCGCTCCCTCCTCTTTATCTTGCATACCAATAGCGCCACTGACACTGTGTTCCACACTCGCATCCTGCTTGGACAACTTCTTCCCTCTCACATCTAGACCAGCCCATACATCCTCGTCTGCCCCCTGGTTATCTGAAGTTCTACGCGAACATCACGCCAGCTTCCTGTCAGCTGAGAGAAAATGGCATAAGTCAAAAGATCCCACTGACCTCTGTCTCTACCAGTCTCTCCTCTCTAATTTCTCAGCTGGTGTCACCTCTGCAAAAACTGACTACTAGATCAAGATCAACAACTCACCAGACTTGTACATTCTCTTTAAAACCTTCTCTCCTTTCCTTTCTCCGCCCGCTCCCCCACCTTCATCGGATTTAACAACATCGGATTTGTACATAAAACAACCACCATTAGCAGTCAGTTCTCTGCACCGCCACCTGTCGACCTCGCACACATCCCAGATACGTGTCTGCGCCCCTCTTTCTCTCCTCTATCTGAAGCTGACGTTTTCAAGGTCATTCATTCTAACCACCGTACCATTTGCCCACTGGATCCCATCCCCACCCATCTCCTTCAGGCCATCTCTCCATCTGTTGTCCCTGCTCTGACCCACATCATCAACTCATCCCTCACCACTTGGTTGTTCCCCACAGCTTTCAAGGAAGCCGGCATCACACCGCTACTGAAGAAAGCCACTCTCAATCCGACACTATTAGAAAACTACAGACCGGTTTCCCTCCTTCTCTTCATTGCCAAAGCTCTGGAGCGAGTTGTGTTCAACCAGCTCTCCTCCTTTCTCACACAGAAAAAGCTCTTGGACTGCAACCAGTCTGGTTTCAAGAGGGCCACCGAGACAGCACTGCTCTCAATTGAAGCCCTGAGACTGGCAAAGGCAACATCCAAGTCATCTGTAATTATCTTACTGGATACCGTCTGCTGCCTTTGACACAGTTAATCACCACATCCTCCCGTCCTCTCTCAGTGCTATGGGTGTCTCTGGAATCACGTTACAATGGTTCAAATTGTACCTCTCGGGTAGGTCATTCAGAGTATCCTGGAGAGACGAGGTCTCTGAGTCCCAACATCTCAATACAGGGGTGCCACAGGGCTCGGGGCTTGGACCGCTACTCTTCTCTATCTATATTACATCCCTCGGCTCGGTCATTCACAAGCATGGCTTTTCCTATCACTGCTATGTGGATGACACGCAGCTCCACTTGTCATTTCAATCCAAGTTGATGGATCCAGAACGTGTTGATCCAGAACGCGGCCAAAGAGAGCGCACATGACTCCTCTCCTCATTAGGTTACACTGGCTCCCTGTTGTTGCCCGCATCAAGTACAAAGTGATGCTCTTGGCCTACAAGACCACCACTGGTTCTGCACCATCATATCTTCGCTTGCTAATACAGACCATGTTCCTGCCAGATCCCTGCGCTCTGCAAACGAACAACGTCTGGTGGTACCATGTCAAGAAGGAAAAAATCACTCTAGCGCACCTTCTCTGGATCCGTTACACATTGGTGGAATGATCTGCCTGCTTCTACAAGATAAGCAGATTCTGTATGCCACCTTTAAAAAGCAGCTGAAAACGTCATCAGCACCTAACTGACTATCACTAACTTCTTCTTCCTTTCTATCTCTTTTAAAAAAAAAACTTCCTATCCTTAGCTTTGTATACTGTGCTGGGCTATAATAGACAAGTTTCAGGTGCACTTATGCTTTTTACCTTGTTTTTATAACTGCTTCTATTGGCTTCCTCATATGTAAGTCGCTTTGGATAAAATTGTCTGCTAAATTAGTAAATGTAAATGTAAATGTCTCAAATTGGCAAAAAATCTCAGGATTTAATAAAATTGTTTTTACACTTGCCATACATATGAAATATATAACTTAATGTGAACACTCAACTATGGCTACAGTGGTGCTAAGATGCTAAAATGTGAGATTCAAGAAGGCCCAGCAAATGGCTGCCCCTAGTACTTCTTTTGTTTTTGTTTTGTTTTTAATTAGTCTTCTGCTCTCCCTCTCTGGTCACATTCACCAGGGAGGAACTTCTAAACATCTGACTGTTCACTGGCCAAACATTTCCACCAGTCTTCATCGAACCAGAAAGTTTTACGGACTTACTAGTCTGAGAGGCAGCAGCATTGCAGAGCTTTCGGGGAAAACGAGAAGAGGAGGAATCTGCTTCTACATAAACAAAGGTTGGTGTACAAATGTCACAGTGTTAAGCAAATCATGCGGCCCTCATCGAGAGACTATTTTCAACTGTAAACTGTTTTATTCACCACAGGAGTTCACCTTGTTTATACTGGTTGGTGTTTACATCCCACCTCAAGCCTGTGTTAATGAGACGTTACAACACCTGGCTGACCAGATAACTAATGTGGTAAAAAAAACCTCTCTGCTCATCTTTCTTGGGGATTTTAACAGAGCAAACCTCAGCCATGAACTTCCAAAATAGAGACAGCACATTAAGTGTCCCACCAGGGAAACTAACACTCTGGACCATTTCTATTCTGTATTAAAGGACGCTTATCACTCTATCGCCCATGCAGCTTTGGGATTCTCTAATCACTGTCTGGTTCATCTTCTCCTGACCTACAGGCAGAAACAAAAAGGAGATAACCAGCTACACCTGCACCTGTCAGTGGATTACAAACTTCCTGACAAACCGGTGGCAGCAAGTGAGGCTGGGGAACATCACATCCAGCATGCTGACAATCAGCACTGACAACCCCCCCAGGGGTGTGTGCTCTCCCTACTGCTCTTCTCCCTTTACACCAACGACTGCACATCAGGAAACCAGTCTGTCAAACTCCTGAAGTTTGCTGACAACACAATGGTCATCGGCCTCATCCAGGATGGTGACGAGTGTGCATAAAGATGGAGGTTGAACTGCTGGCCCTCTGGTGCAGCCAGAACAACCTGGAGCCGAACGTGCTCAAAACTGTGGAGATGACAGTGGATTTCAGAAGAAGCCCCCCAACACTGACCCCCATCACCATACTGAACAACACTGTGTCTACTGTGGCCTTCAGGTTTCTGGGATCCACAATCTCCCAAGACCTAAAGTGGGTATCATCAAAAAGGCCCAGCAGAGGAAGTACTTCCTTCGCCAGCTCAGTTCAGTTCTAACGTGGCTGTGGCAGACTCAGAGCTTGGAAACTTTAAACTTACCACAGCAAATTTAAACATTATACTCAAGAAGTGCCTACCATTGCTGCTTCCTCTGCAAGCTACACTGCAACCCGACTCCACCCCAGCGACCTCCTTTCATGCTATGTCTGGTCTAATCAATGCCATTTCTGTTGTCATTGAGGCATGCTCTGTTCTGTGCCCACAAAGGGTCTTTGCTGCTACTCTTTCCACGCAGGCACGTGGAAGGCAGGGAGGTGTGCTCTCGCTTCTTCATAGCTTTCCACGCAGGCACGTGTAAGGGTGGGGAGTCCCTGGAACAGAGCCGTACCGCCAAAATTACTTACTGCTGATCAAATAGGTTTTTTGACAAAGTAGTCCTGACTGAATTGAATTTTATTGATTAAATATTATCTGTGATAAATACCAATTGACTAATCAAACCAAAAAGACAATTTTCTAACCGATATTCTATTAGCTGCATTAGTCTAAAACGGACCTGGCAGCTAATCAGGATCAAGCATAAAAACATAATCCAAAGTGGTCTGTAGTTGCTGAGGCTGCATCATTGTGTTAGTATATGGATGATCTGCTGTGGAACATTTGTTAGTGTGTTAATATTACAGAAGTCCTGCATCCCCAACTGAATTCATGTAGGTTCCCTTGACAGAGTGAAGCATACAGTTTGCAATAGGCTGACTGTTACTGCACGGTTTTGTTCGGTGGCATATTAACATACCGCTCTACAGGTTTCATATATGTCTATAACGTTTTCCCTTAGCTGAGAATCTATATTGCTCAGAGAGAATATCGTCAGGAAAAGAATCAGTGGACGGGCGATGCTTTTTACTGCCGATTTAAGCCAAAACTCTGAACATAACCTCCTCCAAAGCAGCTTATGTGTTAAGCATAAGCAGGGACGGATTGATTGATCTGTGCTTTCTGGGAAAGTTGAGAATGGCCGTCCAACCGAGGGCCGTTGCCCGGCTGTCGGCAAAAAACAAAAAGTCTAATAACCCAATATGAACAGCCAACAGCAGGGGCACTAATACGATCACTTATATGCTGCTACGTGCAAAAAAATAAAAATTTAAAAAAACTGAGGAAGAAGAGTCGGCCTAATAGCCAGTTTGTGATTGGTCCTCGGATTCCGGAATCAAAAAGGTGGTCTGTGGGGTTGATTTGGTTAATGAATAAAACTACAGGGGTGCTTTGGAACTCCTGAAGAAGGCTCAGCGATTAGCAGTAGCTAATAGCTTAAAACAACTGCTGAAGTAGTGACTAGAGAAGTACTATCATACAATTGTTTTACATATTACAACTGTCTGATAAACTCTATAAGCTACAGTATATACACGTTACAGTGTTGTCTTCACAATGCAATAAAAAGAACATCATCACATTCAAGTTCACCAGTCTGGCTGATCCATGATCAATGACATGTATCGAAAAAGGACAGTATCCATACTAATAGCAAAATGTGTGTGAATAACTTAAAAAGTATATCAAATATTAAGTAAGAGACTGTTTATCCCAATTAGCCATGCGTATTAAAGATTGGCAAATTCTTGTAAACGTTCAGGCTCAGACAAACCAGCCATTCCTGCCTTTGCCATGATACCAGCCATGCAGTGTATCCTTTCACATTTTCCCTAATTCTGTTCATTTGGATTTTTTTTGTACAGTAATCAAAAGGAACTGTAACAGGAAGGATAAGCAATCATTATGAGAGTAGAACTATTAGTACATTTCTAAAGATACACATCCTAACAAGGACTAACAGTTAAAAGTATTAAAGAGAAGTACTGTATTGAAATAAATGTATCAGGACTGGCAGTAGTATCAATAATTGTGGAACAATACACTGCCGTAATGTCAAAGTCAGCTGCTCTGTTTTTTTAGATGAACAGAATTTTAAATTCATTAAAGTTACTTGTTAAAATGGCTTAATATTGCAGTGGGATTTCAAAGTGGGATCCGAAGAGGGTACCTTGATGCCTCCTTTGGCCTTACGTATGTTCTTCTTCTTGTTGGGATCAGCTTCAGCTGGCTGTTTGCCACTGTTGGAGTTATCAGAAGCTCGGCGAGCCAGAGCTGAAATGAATTGAGAGGACACAGCATAAGTAACCTTTCTCCACAAAGTGGTCACTAGTCCACACAAAATCAATAAAAATACAACAAATCGAACCCATTGCACAACCAATTGTTACTAGAACATTCATAACTATTTCCCCTCACTGAGAATACATTTTATGCAATTAATAACCACATTCTTTACTTTATTTTATTAGCATATTCCAAGCAGAAGAAGCTCTATAAAGAACAGTTCTGATCTTACCATTTTTTGTTGTCAAGGTTTGGTGTATTATTCCAAATTACATTTTGCATGAATAATAGAAGACAAGATATAAAATTTAGCTTCCACAGTTTGCCATGATAATTGTTATGAATCGCTCACACATTAGCATGGAAAGAACAATTTAGAACTAATATGGCTGCTCTTTTCTGTGCAATTTCAAGCCATAACATTTGAGTTTGGCAATAAGAATATTGTGGTCAATGACTTCAAAAGCTGCAGTAAAATCCAAGAGTTTCTTGTCATCCATAAGCTACATCATGGCCTGGTGATGAACTGACCTGCGCATTCCACATGCTTTTGAGAATTGTGTGACTTCTTACATATTATTTCATTAAAAGTTTTAAAAAAAAATTTGAGGTTTGTTTCCTACATAAATTAGTTAGTTATTGTAAAATGCAACTCACGCTGGTGGCTCCCTGTAGTCCTAGGGGTGTTCTTCAGTGAGGGCCGTTTGGGAGAGGACTCAGGCCGTGGGGCAACAGGCTGGACGGGCCTCGTCTGTTTAGCTGACATTCTCTTCAGACTGATGTGTCGCTTCTCAAACATCTCCTGGACATCCTCCAGGCGCTTCAGTGTCTTCAGGACACTGGCCTTAAGGCAGAGAGCTCACTATCAACCCTCGTCCTCATCATTTTTGCAACAAAATATCCAGTCATCCTGTAAACTAATGTTTTTGTGCACCATACCTTGATATCCTCGGACAGGACAACCTCATATTGGTTGTGGATGTTCCTTAATTCAGACAGTTGGTTCTTTTCTGCTGACTCCAGAAAGCATTGGATGTCAATCAGTGCTGACTCTGCCCCTTCCTGTGACTGACACTTATCCACAGCCTGGGAGGCCAGAAGGTAGATACCAGACTCACACCACTGGTTTACCTGTAAACAGCAGAAAATCAAACAGGTTAAAACTGGCAAAGATTTCAATATTCCTAACACCATTCCTTCCTATGTGGTGGCTCAATGTAAAGGCCCTGTGTTTAGATGCCACTGGGGTCAATTGGGATCTTTAGTGACATACTATCACTTAATGCAACCGCAGGGGGGCACAAGCCAGTGTCTTCATGTGCCAGTCCCAAGTCTGGATAAATGCAGAGGGTTGTGTCAGGAAGGGCATCCGACGTAAAACACATGCCAAACTAAAAATGCGAATCATGACAATGACTTCCATACCGGATCGGTCGGGGCCCGGGTTAACAACGACCGCCACCGGTGCTGTTGACCTACAGGGTACCGGTGGAAATTGGACTACTGTTGGTCGAAGACGAAGAAGGAGAGGAGGAAGGTGTGTTCGTAGGCAGAGAGAGAAGAGGAACGCTAAGAATGTAGGACTGACAGTAGGGACTTTGAATGTTGGAACTATGACAGGGAAGGCTAGAGAGTTGATTGACATGATGCAGAGAAGGAAGGTGGACATACTGTGTGTCCAGGAGACCAGGTGGAAAGGTAGCAAGGCTAGAAGCTTAGGAGCAGGGTTCAAGTTGTTCTACCATGGGTCGGATAGGAAGAGAAACGGAGTAGGAGTTATCCTGAAAGAGGAGTTTGTGAGGAATGTTCTTGAGGTGAAAAGAGTGTCAGACAGGTTGATGAGCCTGAAGCTGGAAATTGAAGGGGTGATGTTCAGTGTTGTGAGTGGTTATGCCCCACAGGTAGGATGTGAGTTAGAAGAGAAGGAGAAATGCTGGAGTGAGTTAGATGAAGTGATGCAGAGCATCCCCAGAGGTGAGAGAGTGGTGATTGGTGCAGATTTCAACGGGCATGTAGGTGAAGGGAACAGAGGTGATGAGAATGTGATGGGCAGGTTTGGTCTTCAGGACAGGAACGCAGAAGGACAGATGGTGGTAGACTTTGCAAAGAAGGATGGAAATGGCTGTCGTGAACACTTTCTTCCAGAAGAGGCAGGAACATAGGGTGACCTATAAGAGCGGAGGGAGAAGCACTCAGGTGGACTACATCTTGTGTAGACGTTGTAATCTGAAAGAGACCAGTGACTGTAAAGTAGTGGTAGGTGAGAGTGTAGCCAGACAACACAGGATGCTAGTGTGTAAAATGACTCTGGTGGTGAGGAAGATGAAGAGGACAAAGACTCTGGGTGGTCAGGAAGTGCTCCCAGATGACTGGACCACTACAGCTAATGTGATCAGGGAGACAGGTAGGAGGGTACTTGGTGTGTCATCTGGAAAGAGGAAAGTGGACAAGGAGACTTGGTGGTGGAACCAGGAAGTTCAGGAGTGTATACAGAGAAAGAGGTTAGCAAAGAAGAAGTGGGACACTGAGAGGACTGAAGAGAGTAGACAGGAGTACAGGGAGATGCAGCGTAAGGTGAAGGTAGAGGTGGCAAAGGCCAAACAAAGAGCATATGAGGACTTGTATGCTAGGTTGGACACTAAAGAGGGAGAGGCGGATTTGTACAGGTTGGCCAGACAAAGAGATATAGATGGGAAGGATGTGCAGCAGGTTAGGGTGATTAAAGATAAGGATGGAAATGTATTGACAGGTGCCAGGAGTGTGATGGGAAGATGGAAGGAGTACTTTGAAGAGTTGATGAATGAGGAAAATGAAAGGGAACGAAGAGTAGAAGAGGTGACTGGTGTGGAGCAGGAAGTAGCAAAGATTAGCAAGAGTGAAGTGAGGAGGACGTTGAAGAGGATGAAGAGTGGAAAGGCAGTTGGTCCTGATGACATACCTGTGGAGGTATGGAAGTGTCTAGGAGAAGTGGCAGTAGAGTTTCTGACTAGTTTGTTTAACAAGATCTTGGAGAGTGAGAGGATGCCCGAGGAATGGAGGAGAAGTGTACTGGTGCCAATTTTCAAGAACAAGGGAGATGTGCAGAGCTGTGGCAACTACAGAGGAATAAAGCTGATGAGTCATACAATGAAGTTGTGGGAAAGAGTAGTGGAAGCTAGGCTAAGGGCAGAGGTGAGCATTTGTGAGCAGCAATATGGTTTCATGCCTAGAAAGAGCACAACAGATGCAGTGTTTGCTTTGAGGATGCTGATGGAGAAGTACAGAGAAGGTCATAAGGAGTTGCATTGTGTCTTTGTAGATTTAGAGAAAGCGTATGACAGGGTGCCGAGAGAGGAGCTGTGGTATTGCATGAGGAAGTCTGGAGTGGCAGAGAAGTATGTTAGAATGGTGCAGGACATGTATGAGAGCTGTAAGACCGTGGTGAGGTGTGCTGTAGGTGCGACAGAGGAGTTCAAGGTGGAGGTGGGTCTGCATCAAGGATCGGCTCTGAGCCCCTTCTTGTTTGCTCTGGTGATGGACAGGCTGACGGATGAGGTTAGACAGGAATCTCCATGGACTATGATGTTTGCGGATGACATTGTGATTTGTAGTGAGAGCAGGGAGCAGGTGGAGGAGAATCTAGAGAGATGGAGGTCTGCTTTGGAAAACAGAGGAATGAAGCTTAGCCGCAGTAAGACAGAATACATGTGTGTCAATGAGAGGGACCCAGGTGGAACGGTGAGGTTACAGGGAGCAGAGGTGAAGAAGGTGCAGGACTTTAAGTACTTAGGGTCAACGGTTCAGAGCAACGGAGACTGTGGAAAAGAGGTGAAGAGGCGAGTGCAAGCAGGTTGGAACGGGTGGAGAAAAGTGTCAGGGGTGTTGTGTGATAAAAGAGTATCAGCAAGAATGAAAGGAAAGGTGTTCAAGACGGTGGTGAGACCAGCGATGTTGTACAGCTTAGAGACAGTGGCACTGAAGAAAAGACAAGAGGCAGAGCTGGAGGTGGCTGAGCTTAAGATGTTGAGGTTCTCTTTGGGAGTGACGAGGGCGGACAGGATCAGGAACGAGTACATCAGAGGGACAGCTCATGTTAGATGTTTCGGAGATAAAGCCAGAGAGGCCAGATTGAGGTGGTTTGGACACGTTCAGAGGAGAGACTGTGAATATATTGGTAGAAGGATGCTGAGGTTGGAGCTGCCAGGCAGGAGGTCTAGAGGAAGACCAAAGAGGAGATTTAGTGATGTAGTGAGAGAGGACATGAAGTTAATTGGTGTGAGTGAAGAGGATGCAGAGGACAGGGTTAGATGGAGGCGCATGATTCGCTGTGGCGACCCCTGAAAGGGAACAGCCGAAAGGAAAAGAAGAAGAAGGAGTGACATACTATCACTTATTCTTCATGCATTTTGGTGTTATATGATCACATTACGAGTTTCAACAAAGACTGGGGGTATATATTTAAAATAAAATTATGGCTCATTGCAACTTGGGTCTATTTGTATTGTGGTCCATCATTTCTATCAGTTATGTGTGCATCTGAAATGTTGGTAATAATCACTCATTATATGGGAAATTGTTTTCGAGTCAATTTGAAACCAGGAAGTAAGTCTTTAAACTGTGATGGATGTTTACAACAAACAGATTGGGAAATAATTTTACTATTTTCCTTTGTTTTCTCTCCCAAATAAATTTGGCTAACCTGAGTTTTCATTTACAACCTGTCCAACCAACCAATACCTACTTGTGTTTCTTACCCCTGTCTGACTTATTTTTAGCGTTGTCACCATGTTCCCAGATCTCAGCAATTAACTTGGTGAATATAACTGAAAAAATTAGACCAGAGTTCTATGAAACTGGAATTTCCTTTTTCATCACCAATATTTGTGTCACAGTGTTATGAGTCTTGTGTGCAGTATCTGTGGATTACACTGTATAACAGCCAGTGAAAGCCCAAATGAAGACAAATGTCAAAAAACAAACATCAGCCAAGAGAGAGAAGAAAATCCAGACAATATTTGTCATTTATAGATGATTTGGTTTTAGATGACAACATACA
The DNA here is from genome assembly GCA_011952105.1 of Coreoperca whiteheadi. Lineage (NCBI taxonomy): Eukaryota > Metazoa > Chordata > Actinopteri > Centrarchiformes > Sinipercidae > Coreoperca > Coreoperca whiteheadi. Next base: position 28,814,106 of record CM022489.1, read on the forward strand.
CATTTTAAACACATTCAGATTAAATAGTTTTGCCACGTTACAACATTTTAATTCCAAACATTTTTGGCAAATTGGAAGGATCACCGCATCTGCCTCAGTTCTGTTTTTCCCATTCTGTCTCTCTGTCCCTCCCTTCAGCCACATTCCCACTTCCCTTGGCCCCTGCATTGGCATTCTCCTTCCATCCACTAGATGTCCTCAGACTCTCCCACCTGTCCCAGTCACTTGACTCTCACTTCGACCTGCTTCCACTATCCCTCATCAGCACTGCAGTATGTTTACTGGCCCATATCCACTCATTCCTGGCCAGATTGTCAATGTTGCTTCGTGCTGTTGCTTTCCAGCCCCTGAACCCTGCAACCTGCAACCTGTATCCTGGACTCTGACTCTGACTCTGAATCTGTACCTGCCTGTCTGCCTGCCTGCCTGTCTGTCTTCCTGCCTGCACCCTTTTCCCTGCCCCACATCTGTTACCTGGTGGACTAACAGCCACTTCTCTCTGGACTTTCTCCCCATGCCAGTAACCTTATGTACCTTCATTTTAACAATAAATCCCTGAAGAGTTCCTGTCTGCCCATTTGTCTGTATTTCAGTCCTAATCCTTGCTGCCTTGTCCTCACCAGCCTGACACCCCAGCTAGTTGCTTATCTTCTTTGCTGTTTGGGGCCGGGACGGTACAGTGGGTTTATCTGAGCTTTTTGCTGAAAACAGCTGCCTGCTGCACCCAGAAACAAAGCTGACAAGTTTAGAGTTGCAGGCCAGAAAAACAAAACAATAAACTAAGAGAGGCTATAAAGCTGAGGGAAACTGCAGTCGAATTAGGATTTTCTGTGGGTTTGTCACTAGAAGCGATCCCTTTCACACAGGAATTTAAACTAAAGAAACATGGAATAGTGCCGCTTTTAAAAAATAGCTATTAATTCAAAACCATTCTTCTCATTAAGAGTCAATGGTATGAGTGTTAGCTACTCATTCATAGTCAAGTTAATAGCAGATCTCTGGTTAAGTTGAATGAAAATGTATTTATATAGGTAAATAAAAGAAACAAGGGTTTAAGGTTTTCAAAGTTTTTGAAATTAGACATAAATGGCATGGGTCATTAAAATTACTTACATTTCTATATTTTGTGCATGAATAGAAATTTAAATTTGGTAACACTTTCTATGAAGCCCATGTCTATAATGCATTATAAACATAAATATAATGTGTTATAAAAGCAAAAAGCACTCATATATCAATATCCATGATTGTCATTTCCCATAATGACGGTGTCTGCCCCCCTGCCACTGAAATTTTTAAAAACAAAAGCTAACAGAAGAGGAGTTATACATAATAATTTCATTAAAATTACCACAACAGAAATAGCACCTCAAAATAAGAGAATTAAATGTGGACTCCTAAACATCAGATCTCTGTCATCTAAAGCTGTACTAGTAAGCGATCTGATATCAGATTATCATATTGAGTTATTTTGTCTCACTGAAACCTCATTAAGAATATGTTAGCCAAAATGAATCCACTCCTGTGAGTATTAATATGACTGGGCACCGGCCAAGGAGGTTGAGTTGCAGCCATCTTCGACTCAAGCCTATTAATCAACCCTAAACCTAAACTAAATTATAACTCATTCGAAAGCCTTGTTCTAAGTCTTTCACACCCAACCTGGAAAACACGACAGCCAATCCTATTTGTTATAGTGTACCGCCTCCTGGTCCTTATTCTGAGTTTTTCTCAGAATTTCTATCAGGTTAGGTCCTTAAAACAGATAAAGCAATTATTGTAGGTGATTTTAATATTCATGTGGGCGTTGAAAATGATAGCCTTAGTGCGTTTACCTCATTATTAAACTCGATTGGCTTCTGTCACTGTGTACATAAACCCACTCACTGTTTTGGCCACACCCTCGACCTTGTTCTGGTATACAGCATTGAAATTGAACATCTAACAGTCTTTCCACAGAATCCTTCACTATCAGACCATTATTTAATAACTTTTGAACTCCTATTACTGGAGTACACACCAGTAGTCAAATACTACTACAGTAGATGTCTATCTGATAGTGCTGTAGCTAAATTTAAGGAAGTGATTCCATCTGAATTTAACTCAATGCTATGTCTTAACATAACAGAGGACTCTTATGCAAATTTCAGTCCGTCCCAAATTGATCATCTTGTTGATAGTGCTGCAGGTTCACTGAGAACGACACTTGATTCTGTTGCTCCTCTTAAAAAGATGATAATAAAACAAAAAAGGGTAGCTCCATGGTATAACGCTGAAACCCGCAAATTAAAGCAAACATCACGAAAACTTGAAAGGAAATGGCGTTCCAACTATCTAGGAGAATCTTGTTTAGCCTGGCAAGATAGTCTTCAAATATATAAGAAGGCCCTCCGTAATGCCAGAGCAGCCTACTACTCGTCACTAATAGAGGAAAATAAGAACAACCCCACGTTTCTTTTCAGCAATGTAGCCTGGCTGACAGAGAGCCACAGCGCCATTGAGCCATGTATTCCTGTAGCCCTCAGTAGTAGCGACTTCATGAGCTTCTTTAATGATAAAATTTTGACTATTAGAGAGAAAATTAATCACGTCCTGCCCTCAGCTGGTGCCAACCGATTTTCAAGCATAGAGGCGTTGGAGGGAGCTGTGAAACCTGAGGTGTACTTGGACCGCTTCTCTCCTGTCGACCTTATTCAAATAACGTCGACAATTTCTTCCTCTAAGCCATCGACCTGTCTCTTAGACCCAATTCCAACTAGGCTGCTTAAAGATGTTCTACCATTAGTTAGCACGTCTTTAGTAGATATGATCAATCTGTCTTTACTGCACTGGTGAAAATTACAAATGACCTTTTAATTGCATCAGACAATGGACTTGTCTCTGTACTTGTCTTGCTAGATATTAGTGCTGCATTCGATACCATTGACCATCAAATTCTATTACAGAGACTGGAACATTTAATTGGAATTAAAGCAACCGCATTAAGCTGGTTAAAATCCTATCTATCAGACCGATCTCAGTTTGTATATGTTAACGATGAATCATCCGAGCACACCAAAGTTAGTCACGGAGTTCCGCAAGGTTCTGTGCTTGGATCACTTCTATTTACTTTACATATGCTTCCTTTGGGCAATATTATTAGAAAGCACTCCATAAAGTTTCATTGGTATGCAGATGATACCCAATTCATATTTATCGATTAAGCCGGATGAAACTGATCAGTTAGTTAAACTTCAATCATGCCTTAAGGACATAAAAACCTGGATGACCAGAAATCTTCTGATGTTAAACTCTGACAAAACTCAAGTTATTGTACTTAGTCCCGAACGCCTCCGAGACTCACTGTCGGCAGATATAATTGCTCTAGAGGGCACTGCCCTGGCCTCCAGCACCTCTGTGAGGAACCTCGGAGTTATCTTTGATCAGGATCTATCCTTCAACTCCCACAAACTTCAAGGACTGCCTTTTTTCACCTACGTAACATTGCAAAAATCAGGCACTTCCTGTCTCGAAATGATGCAGAAAAATTAATCCATGCATTTGTTACTTCAAGGCTGGATTACTGCAATTCCTTATTATCAGGCAGCCCGAAAAAGTCCCTTAAGATTCTCCAGTTGATTCAGAACGCTGCAGCACGTGTACTGACAGGAACTAGGAAAAGAGATCATATTTCTCCAATATTATCTTCTCTGGACTGGCTCCCTGTGAAATCCAGAATAGAATTTAAAATCCTTCTCCTCACCTACAAAGCTCTTAATGGTCAGGCACCGTCGTATCTTACAGAGCTCATAGTACCTTATTACCCCACTCGAACACTGCGCTCTCAGAATGCAGGGCTACTTGTGGTTCCTAGAGTCTCCAAAAGTAGAATGGGGACCGGAGCCTTTAGCTATCAAGCGCCTCTCCTGTGGAATCAGATCCCAGTTCGGGTTCGGGAGGCAGACACCATCTCCACATTTAAAAATAGGCTAAAGACTTTTCTCTTTGATAAAGCTTATAGTTAGGGCTGGCTCAGGTGAACCTGAACCATCCCTTAGTTATTCTGCTATAGGTCTAGACTGTCGGGGGACTTCCCATGATGCACCTCTCTCTCTTCACCTCTGTCCTCCTCTCCATCCGTATGCATTCTCATCCCATACATGCATGTTACTAACTTGACTTCTTCCCTCTCCCGGAGTTTTGTGCTTTGTCGTCCGCCTCTTCTTTCTTACTGTCACTTTCAGCAGGTATTTCAGTGTATCTGGATCGGTGACTATGGCGACCTGCCGGGGCAGTGCTGCTGTGTCTATGGTGCAGGGGACGAGTGGCTCGGGTCCTGCTCGTTGGGCTCCACCTGGAGCTGCTCGGTTGTCCGTCTGGACCCATCATCTTCCCTTATGTTTTACATCCCACACTTTTCAACATAATTACATATATATACAACAATTTTGCCATTGCCATCATAACTGTATATGTTATAATTTTTATGCTATGAATTTATTCTGTACTTACGACATCTATTGCATGTCTGTCCGTCCTGGGAGAGGGATCCCTCCTCTGTTGCTCTTCCTAAGGTTTCTATCATTTTTTTCCCCTGTTAAAAGGGTTTTTTTGGGTAGTTTTTCCTTAATCGAATCGAGGGTCTAAGGACAGAGGGTGTCGTATGTTACAGATTGTGAAGCCCTTTGAGGCAAATGTGATTTGTGCTATTGGGCTATATAAATAAAATATAATTCAATTGAATTGAATTTCTCTGCCCTCACTACATTCTGCACACCTGAGGCTCATCTACTTATCAAGACTCAGCAGTATATATACCCCGCTTCTTCACTCTAGTCATAGCCAGATCATCAGTTAGCCTTCGTGGTAAACAGCACGACCAAGTTACTCTAGTCACGTTCTTTAGATTCCTGTTTGACCTGTCATTTCCCTGTGCTCAGGTTCGCCTCTTGTCTGAAGATTCCTGTTACCTGCTCTGCTCCCTGCCATGCCAAACAATTCCTGGGGTCCATGTGTCTGTCTACATTGTCTGCCAGCTCCTCCAACATGCTAGACAACTCCTCGAGTTACGCAGCAGCTCACACCACCTGCTCTGCTTCTCCACTCAGATCGACTACCGAATCATTCCTCTCTCGTCAGAACCATCAAACTGAGCTCTTATTCTTATTACAATCTCTCCGAGTCTTGCATTTGGGTCCAGTAAGCTCTTTGTTACGTAATAATAATGGTTTTATAACAATAATCCTAACAATTGGGCAGCTGCGGCTTAGTGGCAGAGCTGGTTGTCCACCAATCGGAAGGTCTGTGGTGCGATCCCAGCTTCCCCCATCTCACATGTCAAATTGTCCTTGAGCAAGATACTGAACCCCGAATTGCTCCAGAGGGCTGTGCCTTTGAATTTTGAGTGGTTAGTTTACTTTGTATTAATGTGTGTGAACAGGGAGATGTGATATGTAGTTTGTGAAGCGCTTTGAGTAGTTGTAGAAGATTATAAGCACACACAAATATTTATAATGCTTTAACAATAATCATCACATTATAAAGCATTGTATAAGGACTTATTAAGTCATAATACTTTTATATACTAATATATCATACTTCATAATTGCAGGTCACTGACTTTTTTTTAATCAAGGATCATTGTGTATTATAATTCTCATAGTAGTAATATATTAAAACCATTGACATATTGTATTATAATCACTGTTGTTATAATGCATTATAAAAATGATTATAATGTATTACAACTAAGTTTTTTGGAGGATGTTGAGACTCAACGTGTGAGTTCATTCATGTGGGTGATTTTACTTTTATCTGAGGACTGCATTCCCTTTTGTCCCACAATCCTGAGACAGTGATTGCCATTGATGTGTGATCCGGAATTCATAAAGTCAGTAAAGCAGTTCAGCGACCTTTGCCTTGCTCTCTTCCCTCCGCGCTCATCCTTCTGGGCAGACGGCTGCATGCTGACCCCCCTCTCTTCCTCATGGCTTTTCTTCAGCCAGCAGCAGCGCGCTGCTTGCTTCTGCCGGTAAATCTGCCGGAGCAGACCCCAGATGAAAGTATAAAAGGTTAGGCTGCAACACAGAAGCCCACCGTCCTTCAGAACCAAACTCTCACTCTTACAGCAGCGATGCGAGATGCTGCATAAGATTACTGCAAAAGAGTTCAGCGCCAATGGCTATTACACATCGTCTGCCAGTGTAGTAGGATGGAAATGCTACCTATTAGTTTTATTTAAACAAACACGCCCCCTATTTTTTTGTTAATCATTCAACTATCCTAACATTTGTTATGCAGTCTTTACACCAAGGTAATACACCTTTATGTCAGTAGATGGTGCTCTGGTGCCACTGTGGATCCACTAGAGAGACCGTAGCTACAGCTTCAGCTCATGCGCAGCTCAGAAATAAACGAGCTCTGGCCTGAGCAAGACGCTAACTTTGGTCCTCTCTCTATCGGTCCACAGGTACTGCAAAACTTGTTTGTCTATGTTTAGCTTAAGTCAAGACCAAATGTGAATGTGGTATTCAGTGTTCTGTAATGTTTTAAGGTGATTTTGAGAAAGTTATTCCAAGTCGTAAGCTTTGTATTGTTGCTAATCGTCTCGACGAGCGTCGTCATGCTAAGTAGTTCGTTACAGGAACTTCAGTTCAACATCGTAGCTGGCAAAGTGTAAGTAACTGAGATTAGCATACTGTAACCTAAGGAAATATGTCCTAAGGAGTGTTTATCGTATTTGCCGGCCAGTAGTGAGCAAATGGTGAGGAGACTGGTAACATTTAAACTATTTTCACATTTTCGGTCACTCGTTAGCATGTCGTGTTCGCGCCATTTAAGTGCAAGTGTGTGTGTGTATGAGAGTAATGTACAGGAATGTTGTCGACAAGTTTTGTGTGTCTTTGTTAGAGTTAAGTGAGTGTTGGCAGAACTGTGTGAAGAGATGAATGATGGTGTAGGAATACGATTAAAGTGAATGTGTGTTTTCAGTTATATTATTTTGGGTGTATTTTAGTATTTTTAGTTAAGCCAATTCTTAATGTGGAATCTATGTTAAAATATTTTGAATTCACGTGTACTTATTTTCCTTTTAGGCAGAATGTTTTATATTTATTGTCATCTCTTTATTTAATTTGTGAAATGTTTTGGTATTAATGGAAATGCACTTCAGCATCAGAGAGCTTAGTGGATTGGAATTGTACGCAGAAATAAACGAGCTCTGGCCTGAGCAAGACACTAACTTTGGTCCTCTCTCTATCGGTCCACAGTACAGTTTATTTTCATGGCTACACAGTGCTCCCTAGCCTGTGTAACCATTGCTGCTGGTCCAGATTTCCCCTAGGTGTATATGTGACGTTACTTATGTGATATTATTAACATTTATTGTCGTGATGTGTTTTCAATCTGTTCGGTTAATCTGGTAGCCATTGCTAAATTGATGTTACTTTTTTATGCTAACTCCTTTTAACTCGGCACTGTTATCTTACAGATCACTGTTACATGCTAGCACACACACCTCTAGTTTGGCCTTCAGCAGAGCCACACGTGTGACTTACATGGCCTTACTGCCATCTTTACATTTCCTTTTGTCTAGCCATGCAGCTACTGCTTAGCTTCACTGCCACTTGTGCTAGTGTAACTTTAGTAGATTCACACTATGGCCTTACCGCCATTTTGAATTGGGCACAAAAAATGGTGGTTATGCTGGTCTCCAAATGCAAACAGCTTTACGGAGGATGATGACTTGAATGGTTGAATATAAATTTACAGGTGGAGGGAAGTGTCTGAAACAGAGTGGGAGGAGTCAGTCACAATATTTCGCCTTAGGGTCCTGGAGGCGTACAGGTCCTGGAGGGAAGGTAGATTGCAGCCAATCACCTTACACGCAAATGACAGCTATGTTTTTTTCAAGCACTCAACGGGCTGACAGTGTTCCAAGCACAAGACTCCGCCGGGATGAGGGGAGGCGGATTTTGAGTTTACATTGATGGTGCTTGTGCTCAAGCGCAGGCAAAGTGATTGGACACTGTTTCCAGATGTCAAACATTTTATGTAAAGATAATAACCATTAGCCAACCTTTATTATCTTGTTGCTGCTGACTTGCATTCCCCAGATGCAAATTAACAACCTTGTGTTCTACAATGATAAATAAATGACCTTGAACCTTGTATTTCATGATGTTGTACTGTCTAGTCCATGTTTTGTATGTATTGTAGCCTACTGCTGTAATGTTGAGACTCATTTCAGTAATTAGCCTGTTCGGTAATTAGCCTCTCAAAGTGTTAAGCTAACTGGCTAGCCTTGTTAGCTCATCCTGTATTACTGTGAATACAGTTAACATGGTTTCAGTGTGATATCGCAATAGCGGTTACTGATGCCAATCACTAAACAGTTGTTTAGTGATTCACACAGTCACAGAGAGAGCAATCCTGACCTCATTTTACAGTCCTTAAATGCTTTTAGTTAATGCTGGCTATCAGTAACAACGCACAGATATGAATGCATTTGTATTTTTGAGCTTTATTTCAGAACACTTTCTTTCACTATATTAACATTGTACCTCTGGAAATTCATTACTTTACTTAAAGTACCCAATGATGACTAAGAGTAACTTATCACATTAAAATGCATTATAACAGTTATTATAATGCATTACAACTATGAGAATTATAATACATTATGAATCTTGACAAAAAAAGTGAGTGACCAGCAATTATGAAGTATTACGATACTTGACCTTGTCTATGAAGGGTTTTAAGGGTCAAAACAAAATGCATAAATACATAAATAATTATATAATTGAATTCTTAAATAAATGATTAAATATATAATTATATATTCAAAAGTTTAATTGTTACAATAAATAAATAAATCACAAATTAAAAGTGACATTAAATATATAAATGTTTAATCTATTTGTGTATTTATCTATTTATATATATTTATATTTTTACACTTTGTATAGTTATTTATTTATTCAGACATTTATTTATTTATTTATACTTTTATTTATTTGTATATACTTGCATTTATCCACAGCGTAACTTGCTGTAGCAAAACAAATAAATCTGTCAACTTTATCCATCCAAAGCCCGGGGGTGGGTTAAAGCCTCTGATTGGTGAATAAACACCTACCATTGTAGTAGCAAGATTTCAACTAAGCTCAGTGTGCGGTAGTAGGTGATAGTCAGTGTGAGTGACTGCTATTTAGTGAGTCTGTCTTTTTTCTGTAGTTTTACATTTAATTTCACCATTTGACATCATGGCCAATTATTGTTTTTGTGCAGATTCCACAAACTCAGCCTGTCGGACATCAAGTCCACCGTTTCCTAACAGAAAATGCTAGTTGGCTAGCTGAGGTCCCTGGTGGGTGCTGCGGGTGAAGGGACAGGACTTCACTGCTGCATCTGTAATGAAAACTGCGCTCATTTTAGACAGGAGGATTATGTTCCTGGTCATATGAAGGAGTTCAGGACTGGATAACGACTGACAGCTGCTGTGGTTACTTCCAAAACCTTACTTCCACCGGCGGAAAACTTGAGCTGTGCACCTTAAGTCTTGTTTTCTAATGCTTGCTTAACTTGTTAACCAAATTATTCAGCACAATTAATTCAATAATGAGAAGCAACGTGTGGGAAGTATTTATTTTTGTAAGGCTGCGTAGGCATTAGCTGTGCTGTGAGCTTTTGTAAGCCTGCTAGCTCTCATTTTAAAAATTCTCAGTGTTAACAGTATTAACTGGGGGTACAGTAATTAACCTTGATCTGTGTCTCAAACTATGCCATGTTGGGTCGTTTTAATTTGAGGGAATTTGACCTGGGAAGTCCTTGAAAAGTCCTTGAATGTGATGTTTAAGAATGTATGGGAACCATATGTTTGCTGATGCTTACTTGCTGACCGGAATCATTTTTTATTTCAATCAATTTAACTGGGCTCCTTTTTTATTTGTTACTGCCCCAATATTGTTAATGATTGATAAGAATTATCAATAGAAGGTCAGGAGCTTGAAAGATACCAATGGTTGGGAGGCAGGGGCGCTGACCGCTCTGCCACCGTGCACCCCCCGTGTAACGGTATGTACATAACATTTATTTTTAACATGTCAACTTTAGCCTCAGCATGTTGCTACCCTCCTAGCATCAACTTTGCTGATAAACGATCATATTGCAGTTAAGAAGCTTAAGCGAAAACTGTTCGTCTTGTTGGTTATGGTAACCCCACCTAGCCACTGATGTGGCTAGGGGTGGGGTTACTTCTAGACCAGCAATGATTTGGTGCTACTTAAGAACCACTTTTCCTGGCTCGGAGCTGGTGCTTTGGCTGTGTAAAGACAAAGAACTGATTTGAAACTAGGCTCTGGCTCCGAACCAGCGCCAGCTCTGCCTTGGTAGAAAAAGGGTGAAAGTGAATTAACATCAATTAACACATGCAATTCCCCACAGCTCAACTGAGCTGTTAAGCGTTGTTTTCAATTTATGGTCAGAAAATATACCGTTTTGGTTCAGTCTCACTGCTCATTAACCTTGTCTTATGTTTTTAATGTATTATGTAAGGACTCTGAATTGCCTCTGAGTATGAAATGTGCTATTCAAATACATGGTAACACTTTATTTGAAGTTGGCTGCTTAAGACTGACATGACACCATCATAACCATGAACATGAAAATCTTTATGACTGTTGTTAAGTGTCATTCGATCAATTATGTCACTTTGAATGCAAAGTTGACATTGTTTGAGATGTCTTTGTTATGACAATATGACATTAATCAAGAAAAACATGTTTTTGTCACGACACCTTGACATTAACCAAGAAATCATAACCTGTCATAAACATGCCATAGCAGACCTAATTATCAAACTTGAAGAAACTATTTAGCATTATGTGTTAACATTACATTATACTGTCATATGTGATTGATTTTGACAACTGCCATGAGACCATAATAATTGTGTCCCTTTATCTCAAGTAAGTGGAACTATTTGGACTTGTTATCTTTTGATAAAAGTAATGTTATGAGGCCAATTTGATAACAGAGGACAGTACCAAGGTGAATTATAGAATTTCCTGATGGACAAAAAGCTTTACTTGTTGCTAAAGTAATGTTAGCTAACCTAACCACATAGGTGGTGGTTGAGATGAGTTTCACCCCTTCACTGTGAAGCACTTTGGGTATCAAGATAAAATGCTAACGTTATATAAATGTAATCCATTATTATCATTAATATAACTGCTAACTGCTTCTACTTGTAACTGTTGTTGGGGGATCCCTGGATATCATTTCCAGTTACTGGGCTAAGTCTAGCTCATTCCATCTCACGGAAATGTGAGCAATTGTGGCTGACAACAATTAATAATAATAATAAACCAGCACAAACAATGAAGGGTTCCAGGGCTGGAACCCCGAAAAATAAGATTTAGGAGATAAAAACAGATTCAGCAGCCTTCAATAAGTTAGGCCAAGACCGATTCAAAGGTGATTCAAAGTCCAAAGATTATTTGGACATTTTCATCTACACATGTAATGACAGATGGATCAAAGTGAAAGGGAATTGAACATTTTTCTGGTTGTGTAATCTGTAGATGTGTTGAAATCTTATCATACCCTCACCTTATCAATGCCCATGTGTATCTTAAGGGATTTGGACAAGACATTTGTCTTTTTCTCGGTCTCATTGCTGAAGTCATCACAAACCCGCCGGAGCTCCGCACATTTGGGTCGAATAGAGTCCACAGCGTAGTGGCTGCTCTGGATCAGCTGGTCTCCGTGCAACGCGTGGAGCTGGGCCTTTTCTAGTGTGGGCTGGAAGAAAAACAATTCAGGGTAACACTTACTTACAATAAAGTATATGCAACAATTCATCAACATACCCTAACCAAGATGTTGTTTGTGCCTAAACCTAACCATACCTTTATTTGTGAGACAGCTGAATCTCAAATATTACACTGTTGAAATGTTCACTGAGATTATGGCTTTCTGGTCAAAGCTGCCTATTTTAGAGCAAATATAAAATAGCTGTCATGACTGAGCTTGTGCTAAGTTGAGTGTTGCTTGGACATTGAAGGCCTCTTTTCTTTAAGATTTCCATGGAGCGATATTCCAGTTAAGTCTACAGTATGTGTTTGCACATATTGTAGTATTGATCGAGGAAATATAAATATTCTCTTAAGTATTTTATACAGCAACATGTGTTGTGGTGTTGAGGGAGGAGTTGACTATCAAACCACTTAATATGCATTTAAAAATTTTAATAATTTGTTAATAAAGATTTATAAACATCAAGCCTGAATAAATCATTGATAAAGAGTAGTAAACATTAAGCTTGCGGTTATAAATACGTTAAAAGTAATCATGGTCATAAGTTTCTCGGTTTGCATTTTTTCAACAGAGAAGTTAGTAAGTCATATTCAATTAGATTTTTTAATAAGTCATTAATACATGGTTCTTATAATAATGCAGGTTTTTGTAAATGTAAGAAGGTTTTTAACAAATTAATTTTGGTCCATTGGAGGGTTTTCCTTGCAAATAAAGCAAGTGTGATGCAGGAGTAGCATAAGCACCAGCCAAAAGGATTGTTTTCAACCTAGCAACCCAAAAGTTGTTGTATTGTAAGTAATCTATAAAACATTAACTAATCATTTATTAACAAATAATAAAGCTGTTAGTTACTTACTTACTTATAAAGCCTTTATAAAGGGTGAATTAGAAAGTGGTCCTTGAATTGGTACACAATAGAGTAATGTTGTAGATGTTTGATTTAATAAGTTTGACTGTGTATGAAATGCCCTTAAGTAATGTGTGTGTGTGTGTGTATGTGTGTGTGTGTGTGTGTTGACATACATGAGACTTCTCCTCCAGTGTTTTCAGTTCCTTTAGCAAGTGTTCAACTCTGGCCACACAATCCCCGGTATCTGATAGGCTGCTTAGACGGTCCATCAAGCTGTCTAGAGACACTTTGACCTGGAGAAGAAAAGAGGGGACAAAGCCAAAAAAAGCCAAAACAGAGAAAATAATTTTATTACCCACTTATCCAATATTTATTTTCTCATATCGAGACTCAGATTAACTTCAAATTATTTTAAATCCAACAATTTCACCACTGATTGTCTCAAATTATCTACTTGGCACAAAAAAATGTCTATCAGTTTAGTTTGGGTCAGTGTGACTTCTTTCCACGAAATGTTAAGCCAATTTTGCTTGTTACACTCCAAACTCTTGAAATGAAAGGATCCTGAAAGGAATTAGTTCCCTTTCAAGGGAACTTCAACGCTGCGTCAGCTGACGCTATGGAGAACGCCTTTAATGCCTCTGAATCTCTGTATCAACTTAGACCAATCTTGATTGGGTTTAACGTCAACACGTGAGGCACGCCGGCGGAAATGGAAGTATAAAGGGAGCCGGCTTCACTGTTGTCGTCACTGAACCTGCAGCGTCTTCCGACCTGGATGTGGAGCCCGCGCAGAGAGGATCCAGTTCCGAGGACCTGGATGTCCTGAGTGCGGAAGGTGGTGACGTGGGTGGCTCGTCAGCCCAGTCACTGCAGCATGAGGAGCTGCTGGAGGCGATTTTCCCAAGAGAGGAAAATGGTGGCTAGGCTCAATATTGCCTGGCCAGCGGAGCAGCAGGACACGCATTGCCAGAGTAGCTCGGTGAGTGTTTCCTTCTAGCCACACCTCCACGCCCACGTCAGGACCTGCCGTTCTTCTGAATCTCCACACCAAGGTGTCAAAATCCTGGTCCAGGCCGTATTTTGCACGGTTTTCTAGCCCGACTGGTCGCCAGTCTGCATCGATCAGTGGGTGCAAGGAGAACGGCTAGGGCGGGGAGAAGACTCTGGCGGCGTTTTATCACCCAGGCCGCTTCCTCCCTTAAGACCCCGACGTTGCCTAGTAGGCCTTAACACGGTACACTGACTTTAGTGGGCAAGGCATACGGGGCAGCGGGGCATGGCATGTGTGCGGGTGTGCCTAGCCGACCTGCTTAGGACCTCGACTTTGGCAGGGCCCTCACATCCGAGGATGGGACGGAGCTCAGCCGTGCAACAACAGCAGTTTAGCCCCCGTCGCCAGAGGTCTCAGGCCTGAGCTGAGGGTGGACCACCACAGCCTTCGAAATCTCGCAGCTCTTACATGCTGGCTCAGAAAGCGAGTGTGGCCCAGCGTGCCCCTCCCTTGCGGCCAAGGGGCTTGCTCCAGCCTGCTCGGAGAGGACCTGAGAGGGAGAAGACCGACCTGAGGGCCGTGCTACTCGCCCGGCAGGCCTCACAGAAGAGGCCCTGACTTGAGCGTCGGGAGCTCATTCTCTTAACCCAGCCACCAGTGGCGCTTCGGGGCATGGCGAGTTCCGTGCAACCGCTGCCTTTAGACCTGCACAGCTGTGCAGCAGTCAGGCCAGAGTTGCTCTACTGAGGCCTGTAGATGTTCCTTTACAGTTAAATCCCACCGTTCCATCGCTTCGGGGTACCGCAGCTCTCATATTGCAGGTTCGGGGGGCAGTCAAGCATGCACATGCCGATCCTCGGGGATTACAAGGTTCGGTTCCGGTCCACACCCCCATGATTCTGAGGAATCTAAATATAGGGGGGAAATAGGGGTTGACCGAATACAAGCATAGGTGATGGAGCGAGAAATACATTCTCTCTTGTACAATGGGGCCATAAAACAAATCCCCACCTGAGGGATGCATACGAGAGAGACGGTGGTTTGCGTCCCGTTTTAGATCTTCGTCACCTGAACAGTTCTCTGAGGAGACTTAGGTTCCGGATGCTGACGATCCCTATGATTGTGAGTCTGATTCAGTCCGAGGACTGGTTCGTCACACTCGATCTAAAGGACGCGCACTTCCACGTCTCTATCATTCCGGGACACCGGAAGTTCCTGCGGTTCGCTTTCAGGGGCAAAGCTTACCAATATCGGGTGCTTCCCTTCGGCCTAGCACTCTACCCTCGCACCTTCATGGAGTGTATGGACTCTGCCCTGGCTCTTCTCAGACTCCAGGGGATCCGCATCCTAATTTTTTTGGACGACTGTTTGATTTTATCCCAGTCTCGTCTCACGTGGTACGGCATCGAGAAGTTGTACTTGAGGTTGAGGCTCAACACGAGTAAGAGCACGCTCACTCCAACGCAAAGGCTTAACGGTTCCTAGGAGTAGTGTGGGACTCGTTGCAGGCACAACTGTCTCCCGCACGCGTAGAGTCAATCCTGTCCCTAATCAGGGACACTGGATTTTCCCCGAGGGGCAATCCTTTTTGCCTGATCAAGGAACACGCAGGTGCATGCGTACCTTAGACAGGTGGAGACAACGGGTGTTCCTGACCGAGGACCCAGTGCTGGGAATGGGGTATCACCGTAGCAGACTGGCGCGCAAGATCCTTTTGTGGTCCCAGGGGAAGTTGCTCTCTCTCAGAACACTCTTCATACCTGGGTACCTCAATGTGGGAGCACACATCCTGTCGAGGCAGGGGCTGAGGCCCGGGGAATGGAGACTGCACCCCGAGACAATGCAGATGATATAGAGGAGATTCGGCAGAGCACAAGTGGACCTGTTCGCGTCCTCAGACAACGCTCACTGCCCCCTCTGGTTCTCCCTTGTGTATCCAGCTCCCCTGGGGCTGGATGCCATGGCACAGCCGTGGCCGAGGCTACTGCTCGTGGCCCCGTTCTGGCCCGCCAGAATCTGGTTCTCGGGCCTGGTAGCCCTCCTGGACGGCCCCCCTGGGGAGATTCCCATCAGGATGGACCTGCTGTCGCCGGGCCAAGGCGAAATATTCCATCCCCAGCTGGGGAAATTGAAGCTGTGGGTCTGGCCCCTGAGGGGGACCACCTCCGAGCTGCTGGTCTCTCTACTGAGGTAGTTGAGACCATCTTACATCTCTAGAGCCCCCACCACGAGAAAACTGTATGCGGGTAAGTAGAAAATTTTCACTACATGGTGCCAGGAGCACCATCTTGACCCAGTTCACTGCCCGATGGACTCAGTGCTGGAGTTCCTCCAAGGCCGGTTTTCTGCTGGACTTTCCCCTGCTACACTTAAGGTGTATGTGGCTGCAATCGCAGCATTCCACAGTTTGGTGGATGGTTGCTCGCTTGGGAAGCACCACTTTGTGACCAGTTTCCTTCGTGGCACCTTGAGGATGAGGCCTCCGGTTCGAGTCTGTGTCCCTCCGTAGGATCTGATAGTGGTGCTGGATGGATTAACCACAGCACCGTTCGAGCCACTGGACGATGCATCAGACAGGTGTCTGGCCTTAAAAATGGCATTTCTGCTGGCCATGACTTCTCTCAAGAGAGTGGGAGATCTGCAGGCCCTGTTGGTGGCTCCTGCTAACCTGGAGATTGTTCCAGGCGCAGTTAGAGCCATCCTGCATCCCAGGCTGGGTTATTTACCTAAGTACCCACTGAGGTGGCCCGGCCGGTAGTCCTGCAGGCATTCCATCCTCCTTCAGAGTCAGCGGAACAGGAAGGTAGGCTGCAACTGCTTTGTCCAGTCAGAGCCCTGGAGATTTATGTCCGGAGGACATCCCAGTGGCGCAATTCGGACCAATTGCTGGTATGCTTCGGGCCCCCTCGTAAGGGCTGCCCGGCTACCAAACACACCATTAGCAGGTGGATAGTTGAGGCTATCGTTTCGGCGTACGAGGTGCGCGGTTTGCCTTCACCTCTGTCGATAAGAGCTCACTCCACACGGAGTATGCCATCCTCCAGAGCTTGGTGGTCGGGAACCCCTTCTCCGATATATGCGATGCTGCAGGATGGTCCTCGCCTCACACCTTTGTGAGATTTTACAGCCTAGACCGCTTAAATAATCCGGAATCTGTGGCTCTCTTGTCTTGAAGTGTGCCCTGCTGGCATCACACTCTGACAGGCATCTCTTCAGCATGGCGGTTGGTACTGCGTTCCCCATAGCGTCAGCTGATGCAGCATTGAAGTTCCCTTGAAAGGGAATGTACCAGGTTACATATGTAACCATGGTTCCCTCATAGGGAACGAGACGCTGCATCTCGCTGCCATACTTCCGGCATGCCTGTGAGTGGCTTTCTTCAGTCGATCAGAAGGCTGATGACAACAGTGAAGTCGGCTCCCTTTATACTTCCGGTTCCGCCAGCGTGCGTTACTTGTTGACGTTAAACCCAATCAAGATTGGTCTAAGTTGATACAAAGATTCAGAGGCAGTCACGCTGAAGGCGTTCCCCATAGCGTCAGCTGGCGCAGTGTCTTGTTCCCTATCAGGGAACCATGGTTACATACGTAACCTGGTACGTTTTTTAAGCATGTCAAATGATCATGTCCAATGTTAGAAATGTCGAGGACACAGACTCATTAAAACAAATTGCAATAAGACCCCTAACACATAACTTATTAGAACATGAGGTAGGTAAATTGTGTTGGTATCATTGTACCCCTGCTTTGCTTAAACTAGGAGTAATCAAGAGTAAATTACTTCTAAAATCCTGATGTGAATTGTGTAACACGAGAAATTATGTTAAAATTTTAGACCATACTATTACAAAAAGTGAATATAACCAACATTAATTATAAAGAAATGTTAATAAGAAAGTTTTGATGACGAAATGAATGTATTCACCAGAACTGAGATTATTAAATGTTAAAAAATGTAAGCACTGATAGCCTAGTGAGGAGAAGTGAATCAGGGGTGAACATCTGATTGTTTCTCCGGATTGCCAAATAAGGTGACAATCGAAGCAATGTGTGCCAACAGCTGCAAGTGAGTCTCTCGGCAGGACATATGTGATGGGGAAATATCACTTGAATGTGTCAAGATTGAAGCAATGTTCGACAGTTTGCGTATTCTGGAGAAACATCAGTTGCGTGTTATATGGGTGAGAGGTGAGAGAGAGTTTCAGTGCATAACATAGAGAGTGATATAAAACAGAGTGAAAGAGACGTTAGTGGTTATTTCCTTTTGCCTTTTCATTGTAACACATATGAAGGACAACGTGAGCAGTAACATCAACAAAAAGGGACTTCGAGGACATTGTCACTGTCAAAGGGGACAGGGCACAAAAAGGATTTACCCCAGTGACAGAGAATTACAAATTTGGACTGAAATTCTTTTGATCACACTGGGCTTTGGACTTGAGTCATGAGGTTTTCTTCAGAGAATCGGTCTTCAACAGGAAGAGTGGGGTTGCTCTGGCCAGACAGGCTCTGCTCTCACTTTCATCCAGAACCAGATAAACATTGAAGTAAGACTCAGCTGTTTATTAATTTTATGCTTTATTTGATGATTTATTCGAATGATTCATTTGAAGAAAGAAATGTGAATTGAGTTGTTAACTACTGCCCTTGCTAAAGCTTATTGCAATTAATAAACATGACATTGATTTTGTGTTCATCTTTTTTCAACTTCAGTGTTTGGTTAAGTATGTTTTCAAAGTATGATTTTACAGCTGAAGTCTTTTTAAGCTGTATGAACAGGGGGGCACAGGTGAGATCTCAAGGTTGAAGGCCAGGGGCAGTCAGGCATTCAGGCAGACAGAGGCCATATACAGATATACCTCTCTGAAGTCCTGCTCAAAGTGGCGTAGCTGCAGACACTGCTCCAGTTTCAGATGATGTTTACACCAGAACTGTTCAAATGCGTTCTCTGTCTCATCCAGCTGGGCTAGGAGCCTGAAACACACAACAGGAACTTCATTACACACACACACACACACACACACACTGAGAGTTATTATATGACTACATTGCCATACTATAGACTGTGATACATTATATAATATATAAGAAAAGCTTTGACGATTGTCACCTTTCCACAGTGATTTGGTTCTCCATCTCATCTGGGTTGAGTTTGTGATTCTGTGACTTGGGTGCCTGCTCCTTGATACAACCTAACAGGGTGGTGCCCTGCTTTAAAGCTATCTTCAGTTCATCCTGGTTTAGAGACATAGAAGCATAGGAAATAAGATTAATATAATCTGTAAAACAGCCGACCAATGAATATGTGTAAGGTCCCATTTACTCCTATTGCTGTAACATGCAATCTGTATCTGGTAGCTTATGTTGAAAATGACATCTTTTTACTGGCCATTTGTCTCCATGCCTGATATATGTAAATTCAGTAGGCAGAGCTGGTAGACTTGTAAACAAGGGAAGTGATGCAGACAATTCTTGAGGGGCTGCTACAACTTGCAAGACAAGAGTCTCATGAGAGATTCTACTTTTCAGCAGGCTTGCTAACAAGGCTAATGTTACTTATGTTATACTGTCAACCCTGTTCACAGGTATGGATTCAAACACTGGAGGTGTGACAAGACGCAAATTCATTGTGAATTGCACTTTGGAAAACATGCTGGTGCCACTGACTGCTACTCAAGATTGAAAATTCAAGGGAAGCTGAGCAAGGTTCAACTTTCAGTTTAAGTATGTAAAGGTTAGATTCGATTCGATTAGATTAGTTTATTTATAAGGGGACAATGCAATTTCACAAAACAAATGAAGAAGTGAAAAAGCCAGAATTAGCCCAGAGGCTATTTTTCATCTGTGGTCCCCTGGCCAAGATGTTAAAAGAGCAATAAAATATAACACAAAAATACAGTTAGTAACAACACAAGATAAATCCGAAAGACATTACTTACAAATGAGAAATACATAAAACACACTGCTTAAAACAACCATAAAAAACACAAGACAAACAGCCTAAAAAAACCCAAATACAAAACATGTTTGCATGAGAGACACAAGTTCAAATCTTTAGTGTTAACAGATATACGAGTCAATCAGCCAATTTTTTAACTGTTTAGAAAAAGCCTTGTAACTAGTTACCTGTCTAATTTCATCTGGTAACCTGTTCCATTCACTAGCGCCCCTCACAGACCAAGCTGACTGGCTGAAGGTGCTTTTGCGCAGGAGGGTCACCTCTCACTGAGCCTCTAGTGACTCGCAAAGTACTGTTTCTTTGGCTGATAAAAACAGCCAAAGGGACAGGAGCTAAGTTATGCATTGCCTTATAAAACAAACATAAGTTCGCAAATATATGGAGGTCAGACCAATTCAAAAAATTGTACTTTTTTAAAATTGCACAATGGTGGTAATATTTCTTTTTTTTAATCCATGACCTCGATGGCTTGTTTGTATAATATTTCAAGGGATCTGATTGTGATATGGTTTGCCTGTGACCAACTAGTTTGGCATTATATAAGATGACTAAAAATCATGGTGTAAAAATATATTTGCCGCCTCGGTAGACATGTCACCTCTAATTGATTTTAAAGTTGCAAGATTTAGCTTGATTTTTTTACGTACTTTCTTAACATGGGCTTTAAAGGAGAGATTGGAATCAATCGGTAACCCAAGGTATTTGTACTGTGTGACCAACTGCAATTTTCACCTGCAACGTATATATCAGGGTCATGGGAGACCCTACTGGTTTTACTAAAAACCATCCCGACAGTTTTATAGACATTTAGCTGCATGCAACATTCCTGCAGCCATGCTTTGACACAGCTCATAGCTTTTGTAAGTTTAGCAGCAACAATGTCTTTTGATCTGCCATGCACAAATGAAACCGTGTCATCTGCATACATTATACACTCAACTTCAGGACAGACCAAGGGCAAGTCATTAATGTAGAGGCTAAATAATAAGGGACCTAAAATTCCCTGACCCCAGTAACTAACTTAAGAGGCTCCGATCTGCAATTGTTAATAAAAACTGATTGAGTCCGGTCACACAGATATGATTCCTTCTACCTTTGGGCATCACAAGAAAAATTCCAATTACAAAGCTTACTAAGGAGAATGGTGTAATTTACTGTGTCAAAAGCTTTTCTAAGGTCCAAGAATACAGCCCCAACAACACCACCCAAGTCTGGAGAAGATGTTATTTTCCCTATAAAGAGGCATGTGGCCATCTCAGCCATCTCAGTCGAATGTTTGGCTCTAAAGCCAAATTGCATGGGATAAAGGGAAACTGAGCTATTATTTAAGTGGTGGATAATCTGCTCGGCTACAATTTTTTCCAAAACCTTGGAGACCTCTGAAAGCCTCTCCCATAGCCTTTGGCTCCAACAAAATCTTTCCATCTAAATGAATTAGAAGTAGTTTTTTCCTATTTTTATGAGAATACCCAGTCAGTTTTTGAATGTGATTCCAAGTCCTTTTTGAATTTCCCTGTGCACTATTCAAAGCAGTAATAAAGAAGTCTGCTTTAGCTTTTCTAATTCCTTTAACTACCTTGTTTCTTAATGAAATAAAATAATGTCTACTGTAACCTTTTTTAACTGTAAGATTCAAAATATGGTCTCGTTCTTTCATTAGTCTCAAGATGGAATCATTTAACCAGGGAAGAAAATTATTCTTAGTTTTTAATTTGATTTTTAGTGTAAAAACTGTAATAATATGTTGTATTTTAGATGAGAATTTTGAACAATCCAAGTGGAATGAATTTTGGAAGTTTTGTTGTTCATGTTTTGGAATTTTGTGCACCTCAGTACTTAAAGGTGCAACTGATAACATTGATAACATCCAGCCACTAGATGACGCACTACCTCAGCCCTTCCATTCCATTCAAGTGGTTGCCAGTTCATTGCACAACCTGCATATTTCATGGTCGAGTGGAGTGAGAATCAGACTCAGTTATATCAAGGGATGAATCTTTCGTGAAGAATGAATTTGCAACAGATCTATTCATTAGCTATAGATTTAGGTTACTTTGTTTCATGTAATGTTATCTAATGTTATGGTACAAAGAGTACAGTACAGTATGTTGGAGGTATTAAAACCCACAGCGCTCGACATTAGATAGACAGCTACATTAAAAGTTGACATTAGCTAGTGCATAGTGTTGACCTAACATTAGTCGAAGTGTTTTCTTGCTGAAAAGAAATCTCATAGCGGATCATAAAAAACAGCTGAGACCCACAAAACAACAATGGCTAACTTACAGGAAGAAAAGACGAATGTATGATTATGTCAGTATAGAATGTTACAGGTATGAATCTAAAAGCTTAAGAGATTTTCATGTTTTGTTCTACAACATAAAATACATCAGTAAATACCTCACTATTGCATTTTGCAGCTTTTACATGTCTTAAAAAAGGTGGTTGCTAACAAGTGGCTAAATGAGACTACAGAGGTTGATGGGTAAATTAAACATCATCACACCAAACACAAAAACTCATCTACTCACTAGTCTGCCTTTACAGCCTTGTTGTGCTAGTTTGGCTACCCCTGGCATTCACCTGATCCTCGTCGTGCATAATGTAATAGCCCCTCCAAAGTCTCCCAAAGTAATGCTTCTGTATCTACTTATTTTTTCCTTTGCTAAGCAAGGGCTCGTCTGTCACTTTTTGACGGCCAGCTTCAGATAGCAGGAAAAGCTTTCTGGACTTTTTTTATTTTGGTATTGCTTAAATGTTGCACTGAGGGACATATGATAAACATTTTGTTTACAACAGTATAATATCAGAATTAATTACATTTATTTCAGTGAAACTGCTGCAACCTGTTGATTTGCTTGCAGAGTTGACGTAAATGTTTACATGCAGGATTCAACTTTGATAAACTGTGACTGGCAAATTTTGTCCATTGTTTAAAAACAAACCATCTTGTTCGTGCTGACCTTCGAGGGAACGGAGAAAGTCCAAAATATGGGGAGGCTATTATTTTTAGGTGCGTGATACCATCAAAGTTTTTATAACCCTACTCTGCTAAATGAGAAGCAACGTGATTTTGCCACAAACTAACTTAGCCACAACAGTAGTGTAGTAATGCATGACCCCCAAGTAGTCACAAGGTCACCAAGCTTCCACCACCACTAATTTCATGAGGATTCACAAATTAATCTCGCTGTGCCACTTTTTGGTGTGACCACCAGGCACTAATACAACTCTTAATTTTTCAAGCAAAATGAAATATGTGTATTGAATATACAAATCACCTTGAGGTTGTTGTGTTTGTTGGTGTGTGCTGTGAGCAGGTCTTTGGTGCACTGGACATCATTGGGCAGCTGTGTCTCTGCCAGGTCTGTTCCAAACTTCTGTAACATCTGGGCTGTGGTTTTCACTGTCATGGCAAAGTTCTCTATGGCCTAAGGAAAAAGATCCACACGTGACTGCATCATAGAATGTCAATGAACATACAGCCACTTTAAGTAGAAAAATCACAAATCTATGATTTCTCTACAACTGTTACATTTTGGAAATTGCTAAATCACTAGTATTAAGGTTAAGATACTTATGAATATACAGTATTTAGTACTGTATGTTTACTCACAATTCGGTGGTGTATCCACTGACTGTGACAGTACTCCAGAGTTCCTCCTAGTTCCCGGGTCAGCTGGCCTTTATCCACATAGCCATGCAAATCCGACAGAGAGTTCAGCATCACAACCTGCAAGCACATTCAATGCATTAAATGTTGTATAATGTACTCTTTCGCTCTAGAGGGAGCACTCCAAAGTCTGAAAAAATAACCTTGACGATGTCATCAGTACGGTGGCCCTGAGGGTTAAAACACAACAACATTTCAGAAAATACAACATTTCAGAAAACACAGTGACATTTCACAAAACACAACGCCATTTCACAAAACACAACCACTTTTCAGATTACAGGAGGGAAAACACTTATTTTTTGTGACTGGACAGAAATTCAAGTCCCTGGTGACAGTTCAATGTCATTTCCTGTTTGTGTAGCCTAGCCTAGCCTACTCTAAGCTGTGTCCTTACAAAAATCTTAAAATGAGTTTGAAAGGATGGAATAGGATATTGAAATCATAAGAGAATATTTTAACCAAGGACAAAATGTAACTTAATTCTTGATATGCTTTCAACTTATCATGACATTAAAATGTCCTGGGACGGCACACTTGAAAGAATTAGGACTTAAATAACAGGATGGCTAGCCTACTCTTTAACATCAGAGCGCATATATGGCACAGACAGCTGCTTGGAAACAGAACTGTGGGACTTTAAAAAGAAAAAACATGGCCTCCGTGGTAAAAGGGAGACGGTAATGTGAACGCTTCATGAACTGAACCCATGTGAACCGTAGGTTGTGGGTTAGAAAACTTTTGCTGGTTGCTGCGGTGAAGCTAACAGCCTGAGAGGACGAGACAGTTTCCCATCTTGCTTTGTTTCTGGGTCAGTTCACAGTTTCATTTCACACCGATGTGAAATAATGGCTGCTTGAGAAAACACGACAGCCAATGTTATAGTGTACCGCCTCCTGGTCCTGAGTTTTTATCTGAATTCTCAGAATTTCTATCAAGTTTAGTCCTTAAAACAGATAAAGTAATTATTGTAGTTGATTTTAATATTCATGTGGACGTTGAAAATTATAGCCTTAGTACTGCGTTTATCTCATTATTAAACTCGATTGGCTTCTGTCAGTGTGTACATAAACCCACTCACTGTTTTGGCCACACCCTCGACCTCGTTCTGGTATATGGGATTGAAATTGAACATTTAACAGTTTTTCCACAGAATCCTTCATCATCGGACCATTATTTAATAACTTTTGAACTCCCACTACTGGACTACATACCACTAGACAAATACTACTACACTAGATGTCTATCTGATAGTGCTGTAGCTACATTTAAGGAAGTGATTACATCTGAATTTAACTCAATGCTATGTCTCGACTTAACAGACGATTCTTATGCTAATTTTAGTCCGTCCCAAATTGATCATCTTGTTGATAGTGCTACAGGTTCACTGCGAACGACACTCGACTCTGTTGCCCCTCTAAAAAAGTAGTTAATAAAACAAAGAAGGTTGCTCCATGGTATAATGCCGAAACCTGCAAATTAAAGCAAACATCGCAAAAACTTGAAAGGAAATGGCGTTCCAACAATCTGGGAGAATCTCATTTAGCCTGGCAAGATAGTCTTCAAATATATAAGAAGGCCCTCCATAATGTCAGAGAAGCCTACTACTCATCATTAATAGAGGAAAATAAGAACAACCCCAGGTTCCTTTTCAGCACTGTAGCCAGGCTGACAGAGAGCCACAGCTCCATTGAGCCATGTATTCCTTTAGCCCTCAGTAGTAACAACTTCATGAGCTTCTTTAATGATAAAATTTTGACTATTAGAGAGAAAATTAATCACGTCCTGCCCTCAGCTGGTGCCGATCAATCTTCAAGCATAGAGGCTATGGAGGGAGCTGTGAAACCTGAGGTGGTACTTTGACTGCTTCTCTCCTCTCAACCTTATTCAACTTAACGTCGACAATTTCTTCATCTAAGCCATCGATCTGTCTCTTAGACCCCATTCCAACTAGGCTGCTCAAAGATGTTTTACCATTAGTTAGCACATCTTTAGTAGATATGATCAAGCTTTCTTTATTTACAGGTTATGTACCACAGTCTTTTAAAGTAGCTGTAATTAAACCTCTTAAAAAGCCCGCTCTTGATCCAGGGGTTTTAGCCAACTATAGACCTATATCTAACCTTCCCTTTATCTCTAAGATCCTTGAAAAAACTGTTGCTAATCAGCTATGTGAATTTCTAAATAACAATAGTATATTTGAGGATTTTCAGTCAGGATTTAGCACAGAAACAGCACTGGTGAAGATTACAAATGACCTTTTGATTGCTTCAGACAATGGACTTGTTTCTGTACTTGTCTTGTTAGATCTTAGTGCTGCATTCGACACCATTGACCATCACATCCTATTACAGAGACTGGAACCTTTAATTGGCATTAAAGGAACCGCACTGAGCTGGTTTAATTCCTCTCTTTCAGACCGATCTCAGTTTGTACATGTTAACGATGAATCATCTAAGTTACCAAAGTTAGTGACGGAGTTCCACAAGGTTCTGTGCTTGGACCAATTCTATTTACATTATATATGCTTCTTTTGGGCAATATTATTAGGAAACACTCCATAAAGTTTCATTGTTATGCGGATGATACCCAATTATTTCTATCGATTAAGCCAGATGAAACTGATCAGTTAGGTAAACTTCAATCATGCCTTAACGACATAAAAACCTGGATGACCTGCAATTTTCTGATGTTAAACTCTGACAAAAATAAAGTTATTGTGATGTTTGGCCCCGAAAACATTCGAGACACACTATCAGCGGATATAGTAACTCTAGATGGCATTGCCCTGGCCTCCAGCACCTCTGTGAGGAACCTCGAAGTTATCTATGATCAGGATCTATCCTTCAACTCCCACATGAAGCTAACTTCAAGGACTGCCTTTTTTCACCTATGTAACATTGCAAAAATAAGGCATTTCCTGTCTCAAACTGATGCAGAAAAAATGTATCCATGCATTTGTTACTTCAAGGCTGGATTACTGCAATTCCTTATCAGGCTGCCCGAAAAAGTTCCTTAAGACGCTCCGGTTGATCCAGAATGCTGCAGCACGTGTACTGACAAGAACTAGGAAAAGAGATCATATTTCTCCAAAATTTGCTTCTCTGCACTGGCTCCCTGTAAAATCAAGAATAGAATTTAAAATCCTTCTCCTCACCTAGAAAGTGCTTAATGGTCAGGCACCATTGTATCATAAAGAGCTCATAATACCTTATTACCCCACTAGAACACTGCGCTCTGAGAATGCAGGATTACTTGTGGTTCCTAGAGTCTCCAAAAGGAGATTGGAAGCCAGAGCGTTCAGCTATCAAGTTCCTCTCCTGTGGAATCAGATCCCAGTTTGGGTTCGGGAGGCAGACACCATTTCCAGATTTAAGAGTAGGCTAAAGACCTTCCTCTTTGATAAAGCTCACAGTTAGGGCTGGCTCAGGTGTGTCCTGAACCCATCCGTTAGTTATTCTACTATAGGCCTAGACTGCCGGGGGACTTCCCAGAATGCACCTCTCTCTTCACCTCCATCCGTATGCATTCTCATCTCATAAATAAATGTTACTAACTCAACTTCTTCTCTCTCCCGTAGTTTTGTGCTTTCTCATCCCTCTCTTCTCTCTTACTGTCATTTTCAGCAGGTATTTCAGGATCCAGGCAGTGCTGCTGTGTCTACCTGGAGGGGACGAGTTGCTCGGGTCCTGCTCGTTGGGCTCCACGTGGAGCTGCTCGGATGTCCGTCTGGACCCATCATCTTCCCTTATGTTCTTCATCCCACACTTTTCATCATAATTATATATACACTACATTTTTGCCATTGTCATCATAATTGTATGTACTATGATTTTCTGCTATGAATCTATTCTGTACATACGACATCTATTTTCTGTCCATCCTGGGAGAGGGATCCCTCCTCTATTGCTCTTCCTGAGGTTTCTATCATTTTTTTCCCTGTTAAAAGTGGGGTTCCCTTTCAAGGGAACTTCAACACTGTGTCAGCTGATGCTATGGGGAACACCTTCACCGTGACTGCCTCTGAATCTCTGTATCAACTTAGACCAATCTTGATTAGGTTTAACGTCAACACGTGACGTACGCTGGCGGAACCAGAAGCATAAGGGGAGCCGGCTTCACTGTTGTCGTCAGTCTTCTGATCTTCAGCAAGCACGCTGGGTCTCTGTGGAAATGACGAGTGTGAAGCGGTTTTGGCAGTGCTTCCTCCCTGCCAGCGGATTATCACCACCGGCAACTCACGTGTTTTGGTTGGCTGTTTTGGGTTGAGAACTAGCTCTGTCAGCCCTCGAGGTTGACCACGAGCTCGCTCCGCTTGGTGCAGGTCCCGCGGGCTGCCGCAAACGGGAGAGACACGGCTCATCCGCTAATTCCCACCCGTTTCCGGACAGGAAGCCCGCATCGTGGCTTCTTCGGACCGGAACGGGGGACGTGTTCAGAGGCCACACAGTTGTGTCTGCTGTCTGCACGGAGAGCAGGCTCTGTCAGCCCTGGGGGGTTACTGTGAGCAAGGTAAGTGCCCTCTCTGAGGAGAGATAAGACACTCTGCTCTCGACTGACTGTTTGTTGAAACAGTCTACCCGCATTCGGGATCCGGAAGCCAGGCTGAGTCTGCAGCGTCTTCTGCCCTGGATGTGGAGCCCGCACAGAGAGGATCCAGTTCCGAGGACCTGGATGTCCTGAGCATGGAAGGTGGTGATGTAGGTGGCTCGTCAGCCCAGTCACTGCAGCATGAGAAGCTGCTGGAGGCGATTTTCCCAAGAGAGGAAAATGGTGGTTAGGCTCAATATCGCCTGGCCAGTGGAGCAGCAGGACACTCATCGCCGGAGTAGCTTGGTGAGTGTTTCCTTCAAACCACACCTCCACGCCCTCGTCGGGACCTGCCATTCTTCTGGATCTCCACACCGAGGTGTCAAATCCTGGTCCAGGCCGTATTTTGAACGGTTTTCTAGCGGTTCAAGGAGAACGGCTAGGGCAGGGAGACGCTGGCGGCGTTTATTGCCCAGGCCGCGTCCTCCCTTAAGACCCCGACGTTGTCTAGTAGGCCTTGTCGCACTACATTGACTTTAGTGGGCAAGGCACTCGGGGCAGCGGGTCAGGTGGGGCATGTCCGCATGCATGCCATGGCGTGTGCCCAGCCGACCTGCTTAGGACCTCGCCTTTGGCGGAGCCTTCACATCCGAGGATGGACGGCGCTCCACCATGGTACAACGGTTTAACCCCCGTCACCAGAGGTCTCGGGCCTGAGCTGAGGGTGGACCACCTCAGCTTTCAAAATCTCGCAGCTCTTACATGCTGGCTCAGAAAGCGAGTGTGGCCCAGCGTGCCCCTCCCCGCCGTTCCATCGCTTCGGGGTACCGCAGCTCTCACATTGCAGATTAGGGGTGCGGTCAGGCATGTACATGCCGATCCTCGGGGATTCCCGCTGCTGCAGCGCTTTGGGTAACCGAGGCCGCCACTCCAGGTCCCCCAGGCACCAGCCTCGAGCGGTTGGTTCCCCTGAGGGACTCTTCTGCCCACTTGAGAAGCTTGACCCGGCGTGTCGCACTGAGTTTGTAAACTGTCCGACAAGGTTACAAGGTTCGGTTCCGGTCCACACCCTCATGATTCCGAGGAATCTTGGAAATAGGGGTCGACCAAGTACAAGCATAGGTGATGGAGCGAGAAATACATTCTCTCTTGTACAATGGGGCCATAAAACAAATCCCCACCTGAGGGATGCATACCGGGTTCTACAGCCGGTACTTCATAGTCCCGAGAGAGACGGTGGTTTGCATCCCATTTTAGATCTTCGTCACCTGAACCATTCTCTGAGGAGACTTAGGTTCCGGATGCTGACGATCCCTATGATTGTGAGTCTGATTCAGTCAGGACTGGTTCGTCACAATCGATCTAAAGGTCGCGTTCCTGCGGTTCGCTTTCTGGGCCAACGCTTACCAATATCGGCTGCTTCCCTAGCACTCTCCCCTCACACCTTCATGGAGTGTATGGACTCTGCCCTGGCTCAGACTCCAGGGGCTCCGCATCCTCAATTTGTTTTGGACAACTGGTTGATTTTATCCCAGTTTCGTCTCACGCGGTACGGCACTTGAGGTGCTTGAGGTTGAGGCTCAACACGAGCAAGAGCACGCTCACTCCAACACAAAGGATTAACGTTCCTAGGAGTAGTGTGGGACTCAGTCACGCTGGGGGCACAACTGTCTCGCGCACGCGTCGAGTCAATCCTGACTATGGTACTCAGGGTGCAGCTAGGCCGACATCTCACTGCAGTTCAGTTTCAGAGACAGTTAGGCCTCATGGCCGCAGCGTCCACCGTGATTCCGCTTGGATTGCTGCACATGAGGCAGCTTTAGTGGTGGCGCAGGGACGCCGGATTTTCCCCGAGGGGCAATCCTTTTCGCCTGATCAAGGTTACACGCAGGTGCATGCGTGCCTTAGACAGGTGGAGACAACGGGTGTTCCTGACCCACACTTTCGACGGTTTTGGAAGGCCGCACAGCCCGAGGTCTGTGGTTGACCTCGCATCTATGGCAAATAAATTGCCTGGAGATGCGAGCGGTCTTGTTGGCCTTACGGCACTTTCTTCCAGACTTCAGGGGCCACCACGTGCTTGTCCGCTGACAGCCGACAACACAGCGGTGGTCTCCTACTTAAATCGACAAGGCGGTCTGAGGTCGCGCCCTCTGTGCAGACTGGCGCGCCAGATCCTTTTTGTGGTCCCAGGGGAAGTTGCTCTCTCTCAGAGCACTTTTCATACCTGGGTACCTCAATGTGGGAGCACACATCCTGTCGAAGCAGAGGCCGAGGCCCGGGAAATGGAAACTGCACCCTGAGACGTTGCAGATGATATAGAGGAGATTCAGCAGGACACAAGTGGACCTGTTTGCGTCCTCAACACTCATGCTCTGGTTCTCCCTTGTGTATCCAGCGCCTCTGGGGCTGGATGCCATGGCACAGCCGTGGCCGATGCTACGGCTGTACGCTTTTCGCCCGATTGCTCTGCTCCCGGGGGTTCTAGAGAGAGTTCGCAGAACAGCAGCCCAGCTGCTGCTCGGGGCCCCGTTCTGGCCCGCCAGAATCTGGTTCTCGGGCCTGGTAGCCCTCCTGGACGGCAGTGGCGCTGGATGGATTGACCACAGCACCGTTCGAGCCACTGGACGATGCATCAAACAGGTGTCTGGCCTTAAAGATGGCATTTCTGCTGGCCAAGACTTCTCTCAAGAATGGGAGATCTGCAGTCCCTGTCGGTGACTCCTGCTAACCTGGAGATCGTTCCAGGCGCAGTTAGAGCCATCCTGCATCCCAGGCCGGGTTATGTACCCAAAGTACCCACTGAGGTGGCCCGGCCGGTAGTCGTGCAGGCGTTCCATCCTCCTTCAGAGTCGGTGGAACAGGAAGGTAGGCTGCAACTGCTTTGTCCAGTCAGAGCCCTGGAGTTTATGTCCGGAGGACATCCCAGTGGCGCAATTTGGACCAATTGCTGGTATGCATTAGGCCCCCTCATAAGGGCTGCCCGGCTACCAAACACACTATTAGCAGGTGGGTAGTTGAGGCTATCGTTTCGCCATACGAGGTTTGCCTTCACCTCTGTCGATAAGAGCTCACTCCACAGGCAGTATGCCATCCTCCAGAGCTTGGTGGTCGGGAACCCCTCTCTCCAATATTTGCGATGCTGTGGGATGGTCCTCGCCTCACACCTTTGTGAGATTTTACAGCCTAGACCGCTTAAATAATCCGGGATCTGTGGCTCTCTTGTCTTGAAGTGTGCCCTGCTGGCATCACACTCTGACAGGCATCCCTTCAGCATGGCGGAGTTGGTACTGCGTTCCCCATAGCGTCAGCTGACGCAGCGTTGAAGTTCCCTTTAATGGGAACGTACCAGGTTATGTATGTAACCATGGTTCCTTGATAGGGAACAAGACGCTGCGTCTCGCTGCCATACTTCCAGCATGCCTGTGAGCGGCTTGCTTCAGTTGATCAGAAGGGTGACGACAACAGTGAAGCCGGCTCCCCTTATACTTCCGGTTCCGCCGGCGTACGTCACGTGTTGACGTTAAACCCAATCAAGATTGGTCTAAGTTGATACAGAGATTCAGAGGCAGTAACGCTGAAGGCGTTCCCCATAGCGTCAGCTGACGCAGCGTCTCGTTCCCTATCAGGGAACCTCGGTTACATACATAACCTGGTACGTTTTTTTGGGTAGTTTTCCTTT
The DNA here is from genome assembly GCA_011952105.1 of Coreoperca whiteheadi. Lineage (NCBI taxonomy): Eukaryota > Metazoa > Chordata > Actinopteri > Centrarchiformes > Sinipercidae > Coreoperca > Coreoperca whiteheadi. Next base: position 28,845,589 of record CM022489.1, read on the forward strand.
GTCGAATTGAGGGTCTAAGGACAGAGGGTGTCGTATGTTGTACAGATTGTAAAGCCCTTTGAGGCAAAATGTGATTTGTAATATTGGGCTATATAAATAAAATTGAATTGAATTGAATGGAAACCTAGCAACAATCATACAAGAGAGACAGAGTACCAGAGTTGATACAGACCTACGTACTGAAACAGACATCAGCAAGACTAACCATGGTGGAGAACGGCCAAAACAAAATCACCCAGAGAGTCAAGTTGCTCAAAGAGAAACCACTATAGTAGCCTTAAAACCTGAGGAGCTACCACCAAGTGGTTCAGTGGGTCACATCAGGTCAATAGTGGGCAGGATGGTAAAACCAGTTAACAGATTGATCCTGCACATGACAGAATAAACACATTGGCAAGCCATCTGGTCACCTAACTTTATTCAGTTAGGTGACACCTGGTTGGCTTTTCATTAGGATAGTCCTACGTTTTACTGTGATTGTGCAGTCTTTTGAGTAGGCTCAAAGTGAGGGTAACAGTTATTTAATCATCAGTAAGAGATTGTGTATAGGGCACTTTCTTCAGCAAGTGAATATTAGAGGTCTGGCCAACTTCTTAATGTCACTTTCCCTTTTAGCTGGGAGACGATTATGTTGCACATGTACTGAGATGTACTGATGTACTGCATGTTATAGAATAACAAGCTAGCTACTCAGAATGCACGAGTGACGTTACTGCAAATTCTCGACACAAGTTGTGCCCAGTCCACAGCTTTTGTGCTAGGGACTGGGAGAAAGTCTGCCACTGTGTCTGCGTGTACCGATTGTGCCCCATGCCGCTCTTATAGAATAAACAAGCAGATCCTGATTGGTATTCTTCAAGCTGTGAGCAATTATCCTACAGCTGTCGCTGTTGCACGAAACAAAACCAACAGATCTGCTGTGCGTAATTGTGGTTTGACAGTGCGCAATATCATTTCAGTTAGAAAATGCAGATGGAACAGATACCTGCTACCTTTAAATGGCTGTAAGGAGAGTCACCAGAGCAAAGGAAATTGCTACTAACTTCAGTCAGTCATTTTCTTCCGCTTGTTCCCGTTGGGGGTCGCAGTGACTGGAGCCTATCCCAGTGACTTTGGGCCTTAGGCGGGGTACACCCTGGACAGTGGCCAACTCGTCGCAGGGCTGACACATAGACAGACAACCATTCACACTCACATTCATCCACTAGGGGCAATTTGGAGTCATCAATTAACCTAAACATGCATGTCTTTCGACGGTGGGAGGAAGCCGGAGAACCCGGAGAGAACCCACGGTAACACGGGGAGGACATGCAGGCTCCACCTAGAGAGATTGTGTTACGTCCGGTATTCGAATCCACAATCTCCTTGCTGGGAGGCAGGAGCTCTAACCACCCTGGCTACTAACTTCTTAAAGTTTTATTCTGTCTCATTGTGCCGTAATCGGAAACATTATTGTTAATGTGATCAGGTGTCATCTGGTTGAGAGATGAACAATGAAAGAAAACATGAAAAAGGGGTTTGTGTGATTTCAGAGAGGTGTATATGGGTATGCCTGCACCAAATAAAGTGACCAAAATACTATTGAAAACATGCGCTGACTTTCAACCTGATATACCCTGAATACTATATCTCCTCAGGGACTGAATGAGGATGTTGATATTAGACCTTTTTTGTAATATCCAAATCTTGTTTGTCACCCTCCGGCTGAGCTATTTCGCTGATTGATTATCAAGTAGTACATTGGATTACTAATTTTTTGTTAATTTATTGCACTTTATTTAATACATTGTTTTTTGAATAATGCTGTTTCTTTTTGAGGAAACATGTTTACCACAGTTATATCATGTGTTCCAGATATATGGATTTTTTATAAAATTACTCTATAGCATTACTCTTGTTTCTAGGGATTGAAGTATGGAATGTCATCCTATTGATTGATATGTAACTGATATATCAGAATATGTATTTGTAAACATTGTAAATATTGTATGCTGCTTTACAGTGTGAGGATGCATAGTCCTGAAAAAAACCCAACCAAAAACAAAACAAGTACTGGCAACAGTTACAGACAACTATGGATGTTATCTGAACTTTCATTTTGCAGCTTATCTGTACTTTGCTGAACACACGTTTTCAGTGTTGGTGCAGGTTGGATATCATTGTCTGAATGTTTTCCAGGGAGGGTTACCAGTTTGATCTTTGACACAAGCAATGCCCAATGCAGTTGAGTTGGCTTGTATCAAATGGTAAATGGTAAATGGACTGTACTTGTATAGCGCCTTTCTAGTCTTTCTGACCACTCAAAGCGCTTTTACACTACATCACATTCACCCCATTCACACACATTCATACACTGATGGCAGGAGCTAACTGCCCATCAGTACAAATTAAACTAACCAGGCACACTCACTCACACACCGAAGGCGCAGCTTCGGGAGCAGTTCAGGGTTCAGTATCTTGCTCAAGGATACTTCGACACATGGCTGGGGGAAGCCGGGATCGAACCGCCAACCTTCCGATTGGTGGACGACTGCTCTGCCACCGAGCCACAGCCGCCCATATTCGATATTATATTATATCAGAAATGTGTATTTCATTTATTCATCATGCATTCAGTTAAAACCTCATGTCTCTAATTAACCACCTTTTCTAGCAAAAAATAAATACATTTTTCCTTGTGATTGCAGCTGATAATGTTTATATGTTTTTTTCTAAAGCATGCTTACCGGTACCTTCATTTTAAAGTCATCCTTGTGCAGCTTGATCCCGATGTCTGCTATAGCCCTCTGGAAGAACCTGGACGGCCTCAGCACCAAAACCAGCTGCAGGTTTCCTGGAAATGCCCCCTAGATAACACAACATGTGGATTTACAATACATCTCTAAGCCACCCCATCACTTAATTTCATTTACTCATTCATTCAATGATTTTCTTTAAGCAGGCTACACCAATCAGCAAGAAAGTCCTGGGGCCATAATAACATATGTGCCAATGCAAATGTGTCTTGCTGTTATCAAACCATTAAAGGAACAAATTATTACAGCGGCTTATGCTGAAAAATCTGACACAGTAACAGGTCAGTGGAGTTTAACTAGCTACCTTAGTGCTAGTTAACACTGCTGACTCAAAAGCCTAAATCCAAATATATAAATCATACTGGTTGTCATTTATCATTAAAATTTGTCATCCTCTTGATGACATTGTTGTGGTATATAATTATGACTGCATGCTTGTTAGTAGAGGAACCTGGCCATAGCCATTGCAAAACACAAATATGCAGAGTTAGCGAACCTGATAAATTCTTACTTGCAGCACAAATAAGAGGATTGTGATTTCCACTGGCTACCATTATCTGCGCCTCCAGAGCTAACATTACATCTAAATGTCCAGCTGGTTGACAGCACAGTACACCAAAACACATTCCAAATACTTTCCCACAGTTTTCTAAACCTTTGGTTCTCATTACCTTGTCTATAAGTTGATCTGTTGCACACTCCAACCATCCCCCTCTTTTCAAATGGACAGTCACCTGAAGCAAGCACTCGGTAAGCATGCCAGGCATCCCTTTTCAACAACATTTCCAACAACAAAGCAAAACTTTTCCAACTTTTTACGGACTCTCAGCAAAACACAGCTCTTACTCTCCAAGCGTCACATGGCCGAAGAACACCAGCCTTCCACATCAGCCCTCTCAGAGGATCAAGTCGTATCAAACCCTCTAAAAGCTCTCAGTGTTTCATAGCTATCTCATTTCTCCACTATTTTCCCTCAGGTACCGTGACATTATTTGATCTGCCTTCCCTGACCACAGGTCAGAGCTGGATGACTACTTGTCACTGATCCTCAATCATGCCTTGCAGTTTGGTGGCAACATATTCCATACTTACCACATTGTCTTTGCATCTCAAGTCGCTGGAAACCTGCAGCAATACAACCAAGGAACATACTGGGGAAAACGAGCTATATTGCTGTGTTTCCAGCACCCCCACCCACTGTCTATCATCCTTAAAACAGCCAACCACCAAGAAGACCCGTCCTCCAACAGGCAAGGTCTGTAATAACTTCAATGACCTAGGATGCAACTCTTCAAACTCCACACCTGCTCCACACCTGCTCCTGCTGTGGTGGAGCCCACGCCAGACCAACTTGTCTTTACTGTCCAACTAAGCACAGCCTGTGTTTGCAGGTTATGCCAGATTCCTCCTATACATGCCATAATTTGCAGTCAGCCATCTCTGAGCCCGACACAGTTGATAAACTCCTGGATCAGGAAGGTAAAGAAGCATTCATGATCGTCCACTCATAGCATTCCTTCCAAGAGGTGTGAAGTAACGAAGTACAAATACCTTAATTATTTTTCAGCCGACTTTTTACTTCTACTCCTTTCATTTTCCCGCAATTATCTGTACTTTCTACTCCTTACATTGTAAAAATAACCTCATTACTCATATTTCATTTTGGCTTATTTTCATTCCAGCTTGTCAGCGTATTAAAAAAAACTATATATATATATATATATATATATATCCAGATAAATTGCGCCATCCAGATAAAGTGAATTTGATAGTGGTTGAATGAGAAGTATAAACACAATTCCGACACCCTATTGGTTTGTACATGATCCATTCCACCTGCACATGATACAAATCATGTCACACTCCAGCAAGGAGTAGCCAGTTTTGGGGTTGTTACTCAAAAAAAAGTCATAAGTTAGAGCAAAAGTATGTAGCCAAGTATGAAGATGTGCGTCACATATAAGGTTCTTTAATGTATTTGCATTGTATTGAAATGAGTTCATTTTCAATGGCCATATATGCAGCTGAAACAGGTAGCCTAGTGCATCCCATATTTTTCAACATTAATATTTTAATATAATATTATAGTCATAATGGCCTTTAGAAAAATATTTTTTTGAGGCGGTGGGGTAGTGCACTATAGACTCCTGTGACGCGGCCTAAGCTTTTGTCCTTAATGCCATTTTTTTAGTTACATTGCTTTTACTTTTATACTTTAAGTAGTTTTGAAACCAGTACTTTTACACTTTTACTTCAGTAAGACGCTTGAGTTGATACTTCAACTTCTACAAAAGTCCTTTTAAACCCTAGTATTTATACTTCTACCTGAGTAATGAATGTAACTACTTTTGACGCCTCTGTCGCCTCTGTTCCTTCCACATCGGAGCCGCCTCCACTGGTTCTAGGCAGGGAATCTCTGAGCACATCATCAAAATTCTCTCCCGATGGCCTTCTCCACCATACCTTACCTATATCCAATCACCCACATACTTCTTTCCATTCAAAGTTTCTTGTGGGGGTTCAGTCCGAATCAGAGCACATGAAGAGACAGCTTCCCCACTAACAGTCTCGACTCCCCTGGTTCCCTGCTGTCTTCCCACCAGCAGCTGGCTCTGGTCCATCATCGTACTCCTCCATCCATGACCCTGATTTTTCACCTCATTCGTTCATCCCTCATCTTTCCTCCCCTCATCCCTTCATCCCTCAACCTTCATCCAATGAACCCTCATAGTTCCTCCCATTATCCCTTAATCCCTATACCCTTATTCCCTCATCCTTTTATCCACTGATCAAAACCCTTAATCTATCACTTCTACATCATCTTGGCCGTCCTCCATCCATAATACACAATAAACCATTCTAAATCCATATCTTCATTGGCATGGTCTTTTGTTAGTAAATCTATGCTTGTGAAATACTATAAAATGTTACCTCTTCAGACCTCTAACAGCTATTCACATGAAATAATCTGAGAAGGGACAATCACTCTTGCAAAAGATTTGGAAACCACATCTTTAGTTCACCATATACTGCCCTCTAGGGGACACAAATACATGTTACAACACTGAGCTTTGGTACAGTGTTCTCCACAGACTAAGGGACAGGCTAAAGGAATAGTTAATCCCAAAATTAAAGACAAACAAAAATAAACCATAACATAATACAGAGCATATTCTATGTATTTATAAGGTGATTTGATAATATGTGTTTTAGAGAACTTACAGCAATCCTGGATAGAGAGACCTTTACTGAGCTCCATTTGTCCTTTCGACGGTCGATGATGATAATGAAGCCGATACTGGCAGCATCCAGGCTAGAGACAGGAGGCACAAAAGACATTTAACTGGACAGCTGCTTTGTGCATGTGTGTGTCTGTGTAAGCCATGCCAATCAAATTCCCTAAAATTGGAGGTTTTCTGCTCCTGAACACGCAGAGCTCAGCTTAAGAGCAAAACATTTTAAGAAAAAAACAAATATTCAATTTAATATTAATTTTATTTGGGAATATGTAGCACCAAAACACAAAATCAACTAAAATTATAAGCACCTAAAAACCCTTTCATTATTTTAGTTTTGTGTTTATAGCAAATAGCAAATAATTGATTGAGTCTCATAAGGATTTGGAATTCAACATAGAAGAGGTTGGCAAATTGTTCACTCTTGTGCGACATTAAAGAGACCAGCATAATTAAACACAAGAATTTTTTTAAAACAAAACAAAGCAAAAACACACAATATGAAGATTAACTCTAAATGCACTAAACCACAGACAAAAGGGTGTATGTGTGTGTGAGTGCATTTCCAAGATGGCTACTTGGACATAAAACAGATCAAACAAAGAATGCTAAGTCAAAATGGCGGTAAGGCTATATAAGGTAGGGTGTTGTGAAACTAAAGTTACATTAGCACAAGTGCTAAAATAGTAGCTGCATAACTAGACAAAGAGAAATGTAAAGGTGGCGGTAAGGCCATGTAGGCCACAAGTGTGTGGCCTCTGATGAAGGCCAAAAAAGGGTGTCTGTTTGTGTGCTAGGAGGTAACAGCAATCTGTAAGCTAATAGTGCCAAGTTAAAAAGGAGTTAGTTAGCATGCAAAGACCCGGTGTGTAGCATAATAACTAACATCAATTTAGCAATGGATACCAGATTAACTAACAAATTAAAAAGCATCACTATAAATCTTAATGAAATCACATCAGTAACATCACATATGCAGAAACGGTTGAGTCCTCTGTTGACCTAACATGCTATGGTATGCCCAGCGGTTACCAGTCCATGTGGAATAAGAGAGGTTAGTTTGGGGCGCTGCTGCTCCGCTGGCTGATGTCAGTCCGGGCCAGGCAGGAGAATTATGGTTCTCCTGAGGGGGGTGGCTGTTGTTGTCGGTCATCCTCCATGTGGTTAGCTTGGTGTAAAGTTTAGCTGACAAACTTGACGCTAAACTTGTTGCAGAATTCTTATGCAGGCTCTCGTGTTGATAGTTCAGTTCTGAAGTAAGGCAGGCCCCTTCTAAACAATGGGGGGAATGCTTATCAATGCAAAGACGCGAATAGACATTCTGCGGTGCGAATGACGCGAATTGAGCGAGATGAAAAATCTGAACTTTGGCGGATAGTCGTTAACCAATCAGGAGCTTGCTCGAATAGTAACATGATGAGTAGAGCCGCCTGGCAGAAGCCCCTGCCTGTCAACTTTTGTTGCGATGCGAGATCCTGCAACAAAAGTTAGTCTGCCAGCTAAATTTTAAGAAGCAACTAAAATGTAAGGAGGACAACAGGAAAGTGGACGTCTTTCAACAATTCTTCCCTGCCTGGACTGACGGACACGTTAAACAGATCAGCAACATCCCAAAGCAACCTCTTCTTCCCCACGGACTGGTAACACAACTGGGCTAAACATATTTTAACAGTTTAGTTTAATGATGTACATGTATTGATGAGTCTTCTGAGTATTCTGAGTTTTATTGTTATGATGTGTTTTCATTCTGTGAAGATTAACCTAAATCAATATTAGTTAATGATATACTCCACACAGAGTCTTGGCCCACTAACTCACTCCTTTTAACTTGTCATTTTTAACTTACAGTATGGATCACAAACACATACACCTCTAGTTTGGCCTTCAGCAGAACCACTCTCTAACTTATATGGCTTCAACGCCATTTTGAATTAGCTTTCTTTTGTTTGACGCCATTTTACATCCAAGCAGCCATCTCACACACAAACCCCTTTGTTCTGTAGTTTAGTGAATTTAGTGTTAGTCTTCACATTGTGTGTTTTTGCTTTGTTTATCTTTTTAAATAAATGCTTGTGTATAATTCTGCTGGTTTCTTTAATGTCTCACAAGAGTGAATACGTTGCCAACTTCTTATATGTTGGATTCCAAATCCTTCACCTACTAGCTATTAATGGTAAATTTGGGTTATGGTTATTAATTTAATTATTAACCTGAGTTCCAAATTGATAGTTGAGTGTATTTTATGAGACTCAGTCAATTAATTGGCTATCTTTTCTCTTCATTTCCAAAGGGTGGTCCCCCGAGGTCTTAATTAAACTCATTATTGATGATTCTTTGATAATCTTGATAGCCAAATCGAATTGATTGCACCAACACAACTTGGTCCCCCTTCAACCATGGTAAACCCCAACAGGTATTTCAGTATAGGAAAAACTACACACTGCAGTAGGAAAAACAGGTTGGCTTAATAGGGGCAAAGGTGCTCATTTTTGCACAGGGTACAATAAACTTTGATCTTGTATAGCTTAGTTCCTTCTGTTAAGCTGTAATGAGATGACTAGGAATGACCTCTTCAGTGTCAATGGAATAGACATCATTGCATCCTGAGCTAGCTACCATGTTCATCCATTAAAGTACATTGCTGTACATCAAAACCTGTTCAAAGAAATTCTATAATGTTAGATTGTCTGAGCACATAGTCTTTAGTTGATGTCCAATAAGCAGAGTGAGGCCTTCTTTTGGCTAAGGGGTGACTTGAAGCGTAAGAGTATGATTATGTGAGGATAGCGACAATGAAAACAAAGATATCATGGTTTTTGATTAGTGTTCTTTTATTTCGGTAAATGTTCTGCCTCTTGTCTTGTGTTGTTTTTGCTTCCTGTCTGTGATTGCTTTGTTTACACCTGCGGTTATCAGTTTCACCAGTGTTTAGTTATCCTGCCCAAGGTGGGTAGGAACCCTGATGGGTTGGTGTGAATGTGCAAGCTCTGAAACAGTGAGTCATGTTCTGTTGTCATGCAGCAATTACACTATAGAAAAGCAGCAGCTGTTTATAGAGCTTGCTTAACATCTTTTTCATTTAAAACTTTATTCTCATTGCTCATTGATTGGAGTATATTACTTTACCTCCACTGCACCGGATTGTATTTGAGAATTTAATATTATGTTACGATACATGCTATGAGTCTGGAGGGCAGCAGTGAGTATGCTAGCGTAAAGCCTGCTGGAAGTCATTAGATGAAGAAGAGGAACTTATCGTGCCCTCACGTGTGTGTGTATGTGTGTATATAGTTTCTTTGATTCCTCTGTTCTGTGTTAGTTCATCTTGGATTATGTGCTGTGTGCTCTAGCCATTTCCCTTGTGTTTATTCCTGGTGTTTTTGGATGTTGACCCTGGTTTTTGACTCTGCCTGCTTCCATTGGATTTGTTTGCCTGAGTTTCTTAGTTCTTTTTGATTTGTGCCCGACCGATTACCTCCGTAAATAGTTTTGTTCATTGACACTTATTAAATCATTTCATTGCACCAGCTCTGCTTCTGCCTTAGTGTTGGCAATTGGGTTCAGTCCCTCATGTGCCCTGGCTTGAACTCTGTATGTGTATTGGAGTGTGTGTACCTGGGGATGCTGGTTAGGTAAGTTACAACATTGAGGAAGTCTTCCTCTGGCACTTCGCTGAAGTCTGAGTGCTCTGGGAAGGTAATGATAGGGGTGCCATCTTTCCCTCGCCCTCCTGCAACACAAAAATACCACACACATATTTACTATCCTTCCTTCTAGCATAAACTCACCCTTAAGTCTTACACTGTCTGAAAGTATCACATATACTGTATATTCTGTATTGGCTTATGACATCATATAGCTTTAAAATAAAGGAGCTGGAACATGTTTATACTAGATGTCTTGTCCTGCATCATTTTCTATACATTTTCCACAAATTCAGCTTGGTTGTAATCTATGGTATTGTTTGAAACTTTAGGATCTGCACTAGAATGTTTTAAATAACGCTTATCATGAGTTTGTATTGACTGTCCTGCCAATGGGACAGTAGGGTTGAAGAGAATGAACAAGGATCCTCAAATTTTGAGGTGTATCCCAGACAATCAACAAATGTGTCAATTTGTCTCAAAAAGTCAAAGAATATCAGTGAAATGTTTTTTTGTATGAATATAATGTATCACCATTATTATCTTTATTTTTTGTTGTATTTTATTTTAAGACAAATGTTCCCATCTAACATTTCTGCTTCTACAAAAAGATAACAAGATGATAACCTTAAGCTAAAAATCCTCTGGCTCCTCAACTAAAATATCATCACAATATGGTACTTGTGGAGAGAACACTAATGAAGTGGGTAATTTTAGAAATTACCAACAGATACAGTACAGAAGTGTTTCACTTTTAGGTAATTTTGACATAAAACTAATCCTTCTTTTATTTTTTTGGTCTGACACAGACACACATATGTTTCAAACATCAAATGTTCTCTGCTCTGTCACGTTTAGTCTCACCAATCATCTTTCAACTGCACACATCCAAATAAGATGCTAAAGTGTACACCTGACGTGCTGATGAAGAGGGGACAGGTCTTTATTTGAGGGAGGCTAGTATTTCAGACAAAATCTAGTTTTAAGACCGTAATTTTTTTGGTACAAATTTACACTCTAAAATCCTGGTGCCAGGTGTTACTCCAACACAGGAATAACACTGTGGTTTCAGTTTGTACACAACAGACAAATATCTAAAGATGCACTAAATCAATAATTTTTTATGAACAATGGGTCAAATGAAGTGTAATTCGAAAGATGTCGGCCAAAACAGAGCTGAAAGGAGAGTTAATATTGGACTTACACACTCATCAGGTGGCCCAGAAACACGACGCCAAGTCAATGTTAATTTTGCTCTGTCTGCTGGATATGTAATTGTTAAAACATTTGTATATCAACTTTCTGGGATGAGTTAATATATGCACAATATTGTGTTTTCATCTAATTGCACTTCCCTGCAAAAAAAAATCCATCAATGCAGGATAGAGAAATCTCTACCCTTCTCCATGGACTTATAATTGTATAATTTCTAAGGCAGGCATCCTCTAACCCTGTAACTATCTTTTTTTTATAAAGATGTTAAATTTGCGTGTAGTGGTATCAGTGCAATTTCTATTTAATTTATTTCCCATTGTGCAACTCTGCGTTTACAGTTAACACAAAGGTAATTCAACCTACAGTATATTCAGTACATTAAAGCTTTTACATTGGCTGTGTGTTACAATCCACGCCCTTCACTTGCCCTTTCTCCTCCCAGTCCCACACCTATAGTCACTTCACTATCAGCACTCCCGCTCTTCCCTGATTCCCTGCACCTGGTCCTCGGCATCTGCACTCCCTTTATATTGAGTCACCTCCCGTCACTCCCTGTCCGTTCTTAGTTCAGGTTATCTTATGTTGGTCGTGTGTTCTGTTCCTGTCGCCGTTTGTGGAATAAACCCATCTATGTTACCGTCCTCATTTGACGCCTCCTCACTGCACCGCACCAACGCTGACACTGTGGAATCTGGGAGGTTTTTCAAAAGGTCATACAGTAATGTTGCTTTGTGTTTTAAATTTATTTTGCAAAGCGGAACAGAAAAGTGAGATCCACCATGGCTTAACTGGTAAAGAAAAGAGCACCACCTGCAGACGTTCAAAATTCAGAAATAGAAAACAACAAAAAATGGGCTGTTGTGAGAGGATTGAGAAAAGGAATGAGGAGCATTCCTGGAGAAGAACACAGGCTGCTGTTCCACTGGTAACAACAGATCTGGAAAGTCTGAGGGCACCCAGGGTGAATTCTGGGGTGGCAGAAACAATGTTCCACTCTAAACATTTAAAAATAAAATGATGTTACTTTCCAGTTGAACTGCAGTGAATGGCTTACTAATTTAAAACACATATGATACAAACAGAATGTGAACTAATTGAAAAGTTTGTTCTTTAATACCATCTAAAGTCTTATTTCATACTTTTTCAGACAAAAGCAAAGATATGCATGTATATATTTTAAGGCACAAAGTAGTCAGTGGAGACTTTCACATGGGAGTGACAGCAGCTGCTGTATTTGTGGTGGACAGATACGTTATACAGTTATCTCAGGAGGTCTAAACTAAATTGTTAACCATTCTTTAGGCCATTCATGCCATGCTGACAAATGATCCATGCAATGCTTTTGCATTGCATTAGAGTGTAATATTTTATTCTTTGATTTCAGTCTGATTATAAAATAATCCTTCAGTTTATCATCCTGCAAGAACTGCAGAAATCTAAATCTTATCAAAGTCTTGGAAATGTAGTCTCAATTTCTATACAGGGATTCAAACAGACAGCTGAGGGGCAATCAAGTTAGACAATCAAAACACATCATATGACATAAAACATTGGTATCCCAATAGAACAGAACAAAAAGAGTCTACAGTCATGCTAGAGGCTCTGAGAGGCAGTTGCCTACTTAGGCACAGAGGAGATTTGAGTTAAATTCTAACATCAGCATGCTAAACTCACAATGACAATGCTAACATCCTGATCTTAAGATCGTATAATGTTTACCATGATCACCATCTTGTCTGTTAGCATGCTAACATTTTCTAGTTAGCACAAAACACAAAGTACATCTGAGGCTGATGGGAATGTCATTAGAGTTGTATGTAATATGTCCTTGGAGTGTGAGAGAAAAAGCCTACTCACCATCCTCTACCACTACCCCAGCCTGTTACTAGCCCCATTTGAACAATGAAATTATCTTTACAATAATTGTGCCTAATGTCATAACACATAGAAAACCAATGAGTTCAGACATTCTAGAACAGTTTAAAGATGCAATAGTTATGCCATGCAACTCAGAAAATTGAATTTACTGTATCTGTGTAAATGTCCAAAAAACATGCCCCCTTAAAGAGCTTGAATACAAAAGCTCTCTACAGCAGGGAAAATAAGTATTTGACACATCAGCATTTTTATCAGTAAGGGGATTTCTAAGTGGGCTATTGACACAAAATTTCCACCATATGTAGCCATCAAGCCAAATATTGAATTCATACAAAGAAATCAGAACATTTAAGTATACAAGTTGAGTCATAATAAAAAAAAAAGTGAAATGACACTTAGATTATATTACATTATTATGAACATAATTGGGCTTAATTCTGTGCACATGGCTCTATATTTAATATATAATTAAAGTTTATTATTTAATATTTTTCATTATATATTCTTCATATTATATTTAAATAGTTATTATATGTAAAGTATATTTGTTCATATTTTATCAATTGTATTCCATACATTTTGGATTCTTGTCTACATGGGCTTCTAGGCCTACTGTACTGTGTAATGTAATGTGCTTGTGCACGTGCTCGTGCATTTGGTCACGTGCACATGTATGCTTGAAAGTACGAGTAGGCTACATATGCAATTGTGGGGTATGACTTTGGAACAAAAAAATCTGTGTTCATATTAACTTGAGTCTTAATAAATGTTTTTTCATATATCCATCCATCCATCTTCTTCCGTTATCTGCGGCCGGGTCGTGGGGGCAAGAGTCTAAAGGTGTGTTCACACATGACGTGAATAACGCGAATAATTTGTCCTATTTGGTCAGAATAAATGTTCAACGTCGCATCCTTGTCTTCATTTAGAAATAGCGAGCAAGACTAAATTACTTGTGACGATGCCGCGCTCTCTCTTGTACTGCGGTCTTTGATCTTGAAATGAGCTGAAAACGAAAGTTACAGAATGACACATTAATTGCGTTTTACATGAAATGAGAGTTCTGCGTCTTTATTAAAATCAATATATTAATGATTAATCTCTCATCCACCCGCAAGTTTTGGAATGCTAGGCTACTTTTATTGCTTTACCCACCTGACATGCGGAAATAACCGCAATCTGCCCATAGTCCTTACACAAAAATTATCTTTCTGCAACATGAATGTGTGTAATTAAATGGACTAAACGAAGCTATGATTTTTTTAAATTCAAGTAACTCGACTTACTCGAGGAATCGTTTCAGCCCCAACAGGATGCAAAACTAACAGACATATGAGGGAACAGACAAATTACAAAATAAAACCGGAACTAACAAACCTGAAACCAAAACCCTGATATAACAGAGATCTTCAAAATAAAACAAGCACTCCACAGAACAAAGAACTCACAACCATGACAGCAGAAGTTTTCAGCAAGAATCAAGCGCTGTCTATTCCACCTCACCGGCTTTATTATTGCGCCATAGATCTTCTGGGAACTACCCATTAACAGATTGTTCAACCTGTCTCACCCCGAAAGAGAGACCAGATAAGAGTCTCAGGAAGCTAGCATAATCCGCTCTTCCTAACCTGTTGGCGGAGGATTTCGCAGCGGCCTTGTATTGACTTTTGGTGGTTAAATAACATCACAGTTAAAAACAGGTATCATTTCCCTGTGATCATCTCAGCTTTTGAACCCCTCCATGGAACAACAATTTTCTTCAAGTTGGACCTCAGAAATGCATATCACCTGTTTTGAGGAGCAAATTAAAGTTAACGGTAACATTTTTAAGATTTTTTTTTTTTCTAATGTCAAGTACTCCAACGCTGAACATTTAATTAAAACTTGACTCAAACAAAGTTGAATATTTTGAGCCATTTTAATGGGATTTGAAAAGTTGATTAATCTCTAGAATGTACAACATTTTGATGTCTGAATAGAGTTTCTAGCTGACAGTATGAATGATTATTTAAAAGTTGAAAACATGGGTAAATGTTGAGCCGAATATTTTAATGTTTGAAGTTTCTACATTTTCTACTTATTGTACTCCATAACAACAATAAACAGCACCCAGACTAACAACAGTGTCAGTCCACATAAACCCATACTACCTTAGGCTTCAGAAGTCCCCTACAAGTAAAATGCTGTACCACATATGTAGGCCTACTTGATATTCCTGACAATACTCTTTTTCCTGGACTGTTGCTTGTTCCAAAGTCAATCACACACATTTCATGAACACATCTTCTTCCAAACTCCCAGCTTTGTTGCCCACTAATGATCATACTGAACCACTTAATATACCTAAATTATAAGTTCACTTTAAAATCCTTTCAAATGCCAAGATGTACCCA
This sequence comes from Coreoperca whiteheadi, assembly GCA_011952105.1. Lineage (NCBI taxonomy): Eukaryota > Metazoa > Chordata > Actinopteri > Centrarchiformes > Sinipercidae > Coreoperca > Coreoperca whiteheadi. Next base: position 28,860,750 of record CM022489.1, read on the forward strand.
ATACAATAGTATTATAAATTAAAAATTACCTACAGTATAAATTCTTCCTAGTTCCTAGATTATTACCCCTTTATTCCCTAACTTCACATCTTGTTCCCTTCTTTTGGTACATACTGTATTGGTACACCATTAGTACAAAAAATGTACATCGTAAATAGTTAAGAATTTCACTGTATGTTGCGGGTTGGACCACAAATATCAATACATTCCAGCATTTTTTCGAGGTTTGATTTACCACACAATAGAGAGCTCTTAAATTTTAACCTTACATTTGTGGAACTCGACATGATTTCATTTAACTTTGCATGTTATGTCTTGTTTCGCAACTGCATGTAACTTGCTATTATGATAGAAGTTAAATAGGGTCACAACCTCTAGGTTGGAAACTCAAAGTGTAGAAGGTAGGACAGTGGGACAGTGGAGCCTTGTTACATACCTGAAAGCAAGGCAAACTGGCGATGAAGCTGCTCTATGATGTCTACAGCCAGCAGGGGCCTGATCTCCTGCTGCATGATCTCATCTGTAAGGAGAGCAAGAGGTCATAGGTTCATAAAAATCAAAAGGGTTTATCATCAGTCTAGCAAAAGGTTTGGAGGAAATATCGGGGTTAACAAAATCTATCCTCTGGGTCCCATGAATGCACATACTAAATACATTCTCAGTCTGGCCAGTAGGTTTGAATGAATGTAGTCTGGTTCCAGACCTCTTCTCAGATTTTTCAGCGATTCATATATTGTAGGTCTGGTGTGATCATTGATAACTATTTTGCCAATCAGAGCTTTGTAGGGGAATAAGGGGTAATAAGAAGATGTGTGTGCTGATTTCACTGAGGATAACAATGTTAGTATTGCAGATACTGAGTCTTTTCATGTGAATTTAAAGTTGTTTTTAATTACTTGATATGTCTAGTTACTGGATAAACCGGCTTTGTTTTGGATCACTGAAGTCTCTGGATGCTGTGGGGCTGTCTTGGCTGACACGCCTCTGCAACATCGCATGGTGGGTTGGGGATAGTGGCTCTGGACTGGCAGACCGGGGGGTGGTTGTCCCTCTTTTCAAGAATGGGGACCGGAGGGTGTGTTCCCACTTTAGGGGGATCACACGGCTGGGATGAGAATCAGCACCTCCAAGTCCGAGGCCATGGTTCTCAGCCATAAAAAGGGTGGCTTGTTCCCTTCAGGTTGGTGGAGAGCTCCTGCCTCAAGTGGAGGAGTTCGACAGGTGGATCCTTTGCAGTGATGCGGTCGATATACTGGTCTGTTGTTGAAAGAGCTGAACTGCAAGGCAAAGCTCTCTATTTACTGGTCGATCTACGTTGCTACTCTCACCTATGTTCATGAGCTTTGGATCAAGGAGGATAAAGGATAAAGGCGCCCAAAATGAATTTCCTCCGTAGGGTGACTGGACGCTCCCCTAGAGATAGGGTGAGGAGCTCGGTCACTCAAGAGGAGCTCAGAGTAGAGCTGCTGCTCCTCCACATCGAGAGGAGCCAGCTGAGGTGGCTCGGGCATCTGTCCCAGATGCCTCCTGGACGCCTCCCTGGGGAGTTGTTCCGGGCATGTCCAACCGGGAGGAGGCCCTGGGGAAGACCTAGGAAACGCTGGAGGGATTATTTCTCTCAGCTGGCCTGGGAACACCTCGGTATTCCCCCGGAAGAGCTGGAGGAAGTGTCTGGGGAGAGGGAAGTGTGGGCGTCTCTGCTTAGACTGCTGCCCCCCCAACCGGGCCCCAGATAAGTGGAAGAGGATGGATGGATCGATGGTTTTGTCATTAATCAGCCAAAACAGATTGAGAAGATAGATAGATAAGCCATACCTACCTTTAAACCTTATCTATCTAAGCTCTCCACAATTAATATCTAGCTATGTTTATTTAACAGATTTTCTTTTTCTTCTTACCCTAAGCCAGCTCAGACAACCATACTGCAGGATAGAGCTGAGCAATTAATCGAAATATTATTGAAATTGCAATATGGCCAGTACAATATCCAAATCGCAGGAGCTGCTATTTTTTGATAAAGGTAAAATTATTCACAACAAATCATTATAAATGAAGCATTGTGGTGCTACAGAGATGCCCTGGCGTACAAATCATAATCTCCAGACATAAGGGAGCATGCTTGTTTGGTACAGACTCCAGCAAAATCACATCATCATTTTTATATTTTTTTCACTGAAAATAAAATGCACAAATTACCATTCCCACTAAAATCGTGTGTCATATCACAAACACAATATCGGTCAAAATAATCATAATATGATTATGATTTGCATATCATTCAGCCCTACCGCAGGATATAGTGTTCATGTGCTGGTCAAGTTTTTTAACCAGCAACCAATCATGGCCTGTTTTTCAGCTGAGCTGGGAGGCCCTGGCAGTGTATGGAATAAAAATAGGGTCAAAAGTATTGTAGCTAACATTTTGTATGATTACATTCAAATGTGTGAATTAGGGTTGGGCCATATGGCTTAATAATATCTCTGTTTTTAGGCTATGCCACAATACACGATATATATCTCGATATACACATTGTCACACAAAATAACATACCGTAAATTCTCAAATAGTGCAAACATATGATAGTCTTGTAGAATTTGATGCTTTGCTGCACTCTGCTTACCTCCAGACAACTGTCAACTTGTGTATCTGGGAGAATATATATACAGGGATATGTATGGGATTCATCTACATTAAACGAAACTAATCAAGCTCATTTTCCCCTGTTAATTTTGAAGGATTTTGTGTAAATGTCTTGCCCACAATTTCATAATGGCTAAAATGTTTTATTGCATGACTCTGTGCTGCCTAAAATCTCAACCTTTCAAATGTCCTTTCCAACATCATAAAAAAAGAAATTAAACCCCATAATGTCAAGAAAAGGCCATTAAACAATTTGTGTATATATATATTTGTTTTTTTTAAAAGAGCACATTCAATTCAGTTGCCTTCAAAATGTGGTTGAATTGTTAAGCTGTTTTCATATAAAGCTCTAAGACTGGTTTTATACAAGTCTGAATGTTTTACAACGCTCTTCTATTTCTTCTCAGCAGACAGTCTACTGCTCTTAGTCTGCTGGTAGAGTCCACATGTGACCAATGCATTGTGAACCTGAACGACCTGAATATCCCTAGCCTGCCTAGCAGGGTGCACAGCACATCAGGTAAATACACACAGACAGACAGAAACTGGCACACATGGAGAAATGCACACATCTGCACAATTTTACATAAAACAGTGTGTTACAGCTGCACACAGTGGCACCCATGGATGTAAAAAACCTAATGCACACTCGCCGTAAAAAGTACAAGATACACTGATCACAAGTAATATGTAAACACACACACACACACACAGAGAAATTATGGTGTGTAGCGTCAACACTTGCTATCTCTAACTACATTCATAAAAAATTTTACTGAAACACATGACTACCATTAACTTGATGAATCACGAGTTTTTTGTTAAAGATCTCTTAAACTTAAAAAACATTGTGTAACAATAATCAAATATACACTCTGTATGTAATAATTAAAATAGATATAGTTCCATGGGTTCCAGTGGAAAATCTCATTACAATTCACACAAACACCGTCCGTATTTGTGTAAACAAATGAACAAAAAGCTGAGCTGCTGCTGATAGAAGTCATTGTTGCAGGTATGACATTTTCTCTTTTTTTTTTACATTCGAACCTTCTATTGAGATTTTTAAATTAAACTTTGAATGTCTATCGTCATATTTTATGATGTCATCAAGCTAAAAATAAATTTAAATCCTTGAAAAAAAGTCCTCAAATTGAATAAAGTGATTAATCGGATTAAATGAGTTAAGTCTTTTTTATTAATTCAAATTTCTTTAATTAATATAACTCATCAATTATGGTGCTGTTAGATTGCTGCTACTGCCCCATTAATACAGGTGCATTCCTCCCTTTGTGTGTGGCAAGCAGTAAAGCAAACAGTATGGATTGAAGTAGAATATTTCGTTGTGAATTTTGGAAATGATTACCAACAGAAAAATCAAAGGAAATGTAGTGTTAAAGAAAGAAAGAAGTTTGTCTCACTCTTTTTTAAATAAACGCTATGGCAATGGTTGGAACAAGTTCTCACTGCCCCTGCTTAGCGACAGACTCGTTCAGCCAGCTAACCAGTAACACAGAGGCCAGCAATGGCAGAGAGAGACAGCGGGGAAACAGCGAGTAGATCCAGATTATTTTCACGTTAGTCAGTGAATTAAGGGTTTTATTGCAACCAAACCAGAGTTGATGATTGTTAGAACAGTGGAAAGACTAACACAATCACTAAAAAATTAATCACGTCCTGCCCTCAGCTGGTGCCGATCTATCTTCAAGCATAGAGGCTTTGGAGGGAGCTGTAAAACCTGAGGTGTACTTCGACTGCTTCTCTCCTGTTGACCTTATTCAACTAACGTCGACAAATTCTTCATCTAAGCCATCAACCTGTCTCTTAGACCCCATTCCACCTAGGTTGCTTAAAGATGTTTTACCATTAGTTAGCACGTCTTTAGTAGATATGATCAATCTGTCTTTATTGACAAGCTAAATACAACAGTCTTTTAAAGTCGCTGTAATTAAACCTCGCCTTAAAAAGCCCGCTCTTGATGCAGGGGTTTTAGCCAACTATATCTAACCTTCCCTTTATCTCTAAGATCCTTTAAAAATCTGTTGCTAATCAGCTATCTGACTTTCTAAATAACAATAGTATATTTGAGGATTTTCAGTCAGGATTTAGAGTGCATCATAGTACAGAAACAGCACTGGTGAAGATTACAAATGACCTTTTAATTGCATCATCCTATTACAGAGACTGGAACATTTAATCGGAATTAAAGGAACTGCATTAATCAGGTTAAAATCCTATCTATCAGACCAATCTCAAAAAGATTATTTTCCAGGTGTTTAGCAAGAGAGGGAATAAGTTATGTTGCCTTGACTAGAATTGTTCTATTTTTATATCAGTAGCTATCTTACAAGTATGTTTTTTCTTATTATGTATTACTGGAATTACTGGAATTGTCTAATCATTAACCAATTAATGATTGACAAAGTGTTACTTTTGGGAGACAAATATTATAGTGTCCTGGTACAAGAGTTCATCCTGAGATGTGTATCAAGTGTTTTGGTTGCATTATTGCATTTTGGAAGTTAGATTAAGTGTTGTGCTGAGCTTGTGAGCTGTACAAGGCAGTTGTGATGAAGTCATTAGCAAAAATGCTGCTATGATGCTCACGCCTTTGCAATGACTTCGATAATCCACCTGCTAATGGTATGCTTGGCCGGGCAGCCCTTATGAGGGGGCCCAAAGCATACCAGCAACTGCTCTGAATTACGCCACTGAGATGTCCGCCGGACATAGATCTTGAGGGCTCTGATCAGACAGAGCAGCCACAGCCAATCCTGTTCCGCCGACGCTGGAGGAGGATGGAACGCCTCAAGGACCACAGGCCGGGCCACGCAGTGGTTACCTTAGGTATATACTCTGGCCTCAGATGCAGGATGACCTTAACTGCTCCTGAAGTGAACTCTAGGTGCACAGGGGCCACTGACCAGGACTGCAGATCTCCCACTCTCTTGAGAGAAGTCATGGCCAGCAAAAATGACTATTTTAAGGACAGTCACCTGTAGCCCGGCGGAGCTCAGTCACATCCTCGGATGCGAGGGCCCCGCCAACGTTGAGGTCCCCAAGCAGGTTGGCCTGGTATGCCTGCAAGACCACCATGGTGTGCAGACACATACTGGCCTGACCCGCTGCCATGTAAGCCTTTCCCACTAAAGATGACGTAGTGCGGCGTGGAGGTGCAGCTCTGAGAAAATGCTCATCGAGCTTACTTCGGCGATGAGTCAACGCGCGGGTCCCACATCCGGGGCAGAAGAAGCCGCTGACTTGACGCGGGCTTCCAGATCCCGAATACGGGTGGAGGAACTAGCGCATAAGAGCTGAGAAAGGGCTGAAGCCATTTCGCCATCGTCCCCTAGGTCCACCTGCGATCCCCATGAGTGCAGACGCCAGGATGCCTCGGCACCCGCACTACGTGGCGCGCAGAGCGGGCCGCTCTCCTCAAAGAGCACCAGCCGAGAGTGGAGCGTTGACCCAAATAGCTAACACACATCTCGTGTGTGTCTCCGGTGGGGATAAAGCGTGGACAGGGAGGCACACACTGCCAAAAACGCTTCTTACTCATCATTTTCACCCAGAGAGCTTGCTGAAGAGCAGAAGACTGACAACAACAATGAAGCCAGCTATAACTTCCGATTCCGCCGGCGTGTATCAAGTTTTGACCTTGCACCAAGCAAGATTGGGCTAAGTTGTACAGAAATTCAGATGCAGTCACACTGGAGGTGTTCCCCACAGCGTCAGCCGAAGCACCGCTGAGTTCCCTTGAAAGAGAACCATAAACCTCTGCTTCTTTCTTTTGATAAAGTCATACCATGAGTCACTATAGATCGCTCTCTCTCTCTCTCATCCCTCTCTCTTCGTCTAACGCCGCGGACACACATGATGTGTAAGTGCCACGAAGCGCTGCCTGCTTCCTTTCGGAGTTTATGTTAACCAATTGGGCCATTCAGAAAAGAGCACAGCAGCAGAATTGCTTGTTGACCAGGGTGAAGAAATGTGATTCTGGTCTGAACAGCCAGGCTACTACTTGCAGGAGAAATGATAGTGTAGCACTTCGTTGTGCTTCCACCTCCTATGTGTCCCTGGCGTGAGGCTCAGCCTTTGTACTGTGGCAGTGAATGTCAACCACTCAGGGTCTGATATCATCAGGGTCTATATCTGATGATATAGAATAGAAATAGAGAGCCTTGAATAATAGAATCCAGAAAGACCTCGTTATCAGATGAGCTAAACACATTTTATGCTCGTTTTGATCTCCCCAACAAAGAGTCAGCTGTAAAGTCTACTCCGCCTCCAGAGGACTGGCCACTGTCAGTATCCACAGCGAATGTGAGAAGAATCCTGCTGAGTGAATATGAATAAAGCTGCTGGGCCTGATCCCTGGCCATGTACTAAGAACATGTGTCAATCGGCTAGTTGATGTCATTACTGACATTTTTAACATATCACTGTCACTTGCTGACTGATTGGGAAACTTAGTACTCTGGGCTTGAATACCAAACTCGTAATTGGATATTGGACGTCCTTACATACAGACCCCAGAAAGTTTGGATTGGCGGTCACACCTGCTTCACTCTAGTGCTCAACCTCGGAGCTGTTCTCAGCCCCCTCCTGTTCCCGCTGATTGCAGCTTCCGACATGGAGACAACTTTGTTGTGAAGTTTGCGGATTACACCACCATCATCGGCTGGATAGCAAACAATGATGAGACTTCATATTGGGAGGAAATCAACAATCGTGTAGAGTGGTGCACAGAGAACAACCTACTGTTTAACATTAGAATAACCAATGAGCTGATCGTTGATTTTAAAAAAAGGAGGCAAAGACAAACACCCCTATCTACATCAGTGGAGCTGAGGTGGAGCAGGTGAACAGTTCTACGTTCCTGGGAATCAGCATGACAGAGAACCTGACATGGTCCTCTCACATCTCCACCCTAGTCAAGAAAGCTCAGAAAAGAAGAAATTCCCGTTCCAAGTTCTTATTAACTTTTACAGAGGAGCAATAGAAAGCATCCTAACTGGAACATCCCAAACTGGTATGAGATGTGCACAGCCTCCTATTTCTGGTACTTTTATTTATCCACTGATCTATTTTTTTGAGTAGCATAAAGGCAACTACAAAACAAGATCTCTTTATACAACCTTGTGTTGTGACATGATCATAAAATCTATCTTGTATATACTAATTTCATTCATGGTCTACGGGTGGAAAAAAGCAATTTGCTAAAACCCGGTGCAAAGCATCTTTCCTTGTTATATACAGGGTTAATGTTTTATTGTCCACTGTCCCTGTTCAAATAAATGAATGAATAATAATGTGATTGAATTGTGCTCTGTGAATGTTCAAATGACAAAACAGAAGCTTTTTGGCATTAATAAAAGACAAAGATAAATGTAACTTTTCCCATATTATATCCTCATTGTTGTCTTGAATATGAGCAGTTTCACAAAAATATGGGATGATTTTAATGAGGAAATTGCAACAGCAAAAAATATCCCTCTTTCCACAAACTCACAAACATGCACACACACAGGTTTGTGGCACTATCTTCGTGGGGACCTGTCTTTGACATAATGCATTCTCTTGCCCCTTACCCTAACCTTAGCCAACACAACTAAGTGCCTAACCCTAACCTTAACCTAATTCTAACCCTCATCAAGACCTTCAAACTTGTGGGGTCCAGTATTTTGGTTCCACAAAGCTGTCAGAACCCCATAAGTATAGTGAGCTCCTGTTTTTTGGACCCCACGAATATAGTAAAACAAGCCCAAAAAAATACACACACATACATTGTGCAAAGTCTGTGTTGTTTTTGGGTGGTTGCTCCTCAAGGTCCAGGGGAAGGGGGTTTCCTATTGGTTTCTCAGGAAGAAGGCCTCAGAGTACAAAGACAATCAGAGGATGTCTAATGACAGGATCTGCTGATAACAGGGCTCTCTCTCACACACACACTTTTCCAATGAATATTATCACCTCATGAAACATACTCTACTGACAAACAGGCATGGGCCCTGACAATGTCTTAAAACCAAACAAAAGGGTTGACTCACTACAAACGCAAATACACGTCTTCTATGGTGTCAGAATGTGTTCACCTTTGTGTTTGTGTGTTAATGTGGGTGTAGTGACATCAGTGTTCACAGGGACTGACACAGAAGAAAACACAGCATGGTTTTGGGAGATTTACTCATAAGTCAACAGGCATGTTAAGTGATGAGAACCCAGACACCAAAAATATCCTTGTAATTCACTGGATTTAAACAATGAATGCTAAAACTGTGCAAAAAACAGACTGCTAGCATTATCCAAGGCGTATTATTGCTACATTACATACATTAGTGTCTGAGGAGCAAACATAATGCCTCATATCAGCGAAAAAATAATAATTAAAAGTAAATAAACATTGATTCACGCTGTTTTTATCATTACCACTATTTTTTAAACAAAAAAATATCATTCCTGTCAATTCTATTAATTCAACCGAAGCTAAATACAGCTAACTATATTCAATATAATATGAGTTGTCTAATGACATGAAAGTCTGCAAATTGTGACCATGGGAATCTTTCTCACCTTCCCTCCTCAAATGAAGGAACGAATGCAACAAACTAGGGCTGGGACTTATAAATAATATTGCAATATCTTTAGGCTATGCAGCAAATACGATATACATCTCAATATACATACTTACATACATTTACCTTACAAAGATTTAGAATGCAGAGCTTTTACTTGTAGTGGAGTATTATCAAATGTTCAAAGTGGGGTTAGTATTAGTAGGCTACTTTTGCTGAAGAAATGGACCTGAATACTTCTTCCACCTCTGCTCAGCACACCCTATCAGGTGCATGTTGGCAAACAGGCAAGAGAGAAAAGGACCCAAATGCAGACAGAGGTGGCAGGATGATGAGTGGAGATTTATTGTGTTTTTGGTAGACAAGCAGCAACAGGTTACAGGCAGACACAAATGCAGGTTGGCAGGCAAACATAAACTCCAAATGGCAGGGAAAGAAAATCAACACAGCAACGAGGTAATAATTCCAAAATGAGAAACACTTTTAAAAGACTGGCAATAAGGGCTGGTAAGCAAGTTACAGAAACCAAGATGAACTAACACAGAACAAAGGAATCCCAGAGACCACACACACACACACACACACACACACACATACACACACACACACAGACAGACACTCACTCAAGGGCAGGATAACTAGACACAGGTGAAACTGATAACCACAGGTGGAAACAATCAAAGCAATATAAGACACAAGAAGCAGAAAGTTTACCAGAATAAAATAGGAAATAACAGAACACAACCCAAAAACCATAACAGGCCCAGCATACCTGCACCTGTGTGTTACCAGCAGAGCCTTCCCCTTAAAGAAGGTGGCCATGTTGTGGGTAGAGTCTAGCGGGGTTGTTGTGAAAGTGAGTCTTTCCCAGTGTGTGGGTGGCAACAAACACAGCACAAAGCCTTTCAGTAACTATTATACTGCAACCTGAGCTTATCTACACACTTTATAGCTTACTAAAATAACATAACTGCACTGTAAAAACATATTTTACAGACATTTACTGTAATTCAATAACATAGTTTGCGGTATTTTTCAAAATAAGAGAATATACCTGTAATATACAGGAAAACGTACCAGGTTACATAGGTAACCATGTTTCCCTGATAGGGAACGAGACGCTGCGTCAGCTGACGCTATGGGGAAGCCCTCAGTGTTACCGCATCTGAATCTCTGTAACAACTTAGACCAATCTTGATTGGGTTCAACGTCAACACGTGACGCATGCCGGCGGAACTGGAGGTATAAAGGGAGCCGGCTTCACTGTTGTCGTCAGCCTTCTGATCGACTGAAGCAAGCCGCTCACAGGCATGCCGGAAGTATGGCAGCGAGATGCAGCGTCTCGTTCCCTATCAGGGAACCATGGTTACCTACGTAACCTGGTACCTTCCCTTTCAAGGGAACTTCAACGCTGCATCAGCTGACGCTATGGGGAACGCCATGCTGATGCCTGTCACGAGTGTGAAGCCAGCAGGGCACACTTCAGGACAAGAGAGCCACAGACCCCGGGTCATTTGAGCGGTCTAGGCTGTAAAATCTCACAAAAGTGTGAGGCGAGGACCATCCCGCACCATCGCATATATCGGAGAGGGGGGCTCCCGACCACCAAGCTCTGGAGGATGCCCTACTCCGTGTGGAATGGGCTCTAATCGACAGAGGTGAAGGCAAACCGCGCACCTCGTAAGCCGAAACGATAGCCTCAACTATCCACCTGCTAATAGTGTCTCTGGAAGCCGGGCTGCCCTTACGAGGGGGCCCGAAGCATACCAGCAATTGGTCCGAATTGCGCCACTGGGATGTCCTTCGCTGATACTGAAGGAGGATGGAACGCCTGTAGGACTACCGGCCGGGCCACCTCAGTGGGTACTTTAGGTACATAACCCGGCCTAGGATGCAGGATGGCTCTAACTGCGTCTGGAACGATCTCCAGGTTAGCAGGAGCCACTGACAGGGACTGCAGATCTCCCACTCTCTTGAGAGAAGTCATGGCCAGCAAAAATTTCATTTTTAAGGCCATACACCTGTCTGATGCATCGTCCAGGGGCTCAAACGGTGCTGTGGTCAATCCATCCAGCACCACTGTCAGATCCCACGGAGGGACTCTGAGTCGAACCGGAGGCCTCATCCTCAAGGTGCCACGAAGGAAACTGGTAACAAAGCGGTGCTTCCCAAGCGAGCAGCCATCCAAGAAAATGTGGAATGCTGTAATCGCAGCCACATACACCTTAAGTGTAGCGGGGGAGAGTCCAGCCGAAAACCGGTCTTGGAGGAACTCCAGCACTGAAGCCATCGGGCAGTGAACTGGGTCCAGATGGCGCTCCAGGCACCATTTCGTGATAATTTTCCACTTGCCTGCATACAGTTTCCTCATGGAGGGGGCTCTAGAGTGTAGGATGGTCTCAACTACCTCGGTAGAAAGACCGGCATCTCGGAGGTGGTCCCTCTCAGGGGCCAGACCCACAGCTTCAATTTCCCCAGGTGGGGATGGAAGATTTCGCCTCCTGACGGGAATCTCCCATGGGGGGCCGTCCAGGAGGGCTACCAGGCCCGAGAACCAGCAGCAGCTGGGTCCCCGTTTGGCGAACTTTCTCTAGAACCCCCGGGAGCAGAGCAATCGGGGGAAAAGCGTACAGCCGTAGCCTCGGCCACGGCTGCGCCATGGCATCCAGCCCCAGGGGCGCTGGATACACAAGGGAGAACCAGAGGGGGCAGTGAGCGTTGTCCGGGGACGCGAACAGGTCCACTTGTGCTCTCAGGCCCCCGTCGAGCAGGCAGGAGAGAGCCCCTCGACCGCTGGGGAGGGGCACGCTGAGCCACGCTCGCTTTTTGGGCCAGCATGTACGACCTGCGAGACGTCGAAGGCTGAGGTGGTCCACCCTCAGCTCGGGCCCGCGACCTCTTTCGACGAGGGATAAACCGCTGGAAGGCCGCAGCCTGTTGGCGCGCTTCCCTGAAGCGCTCGACAACTGAGCCGACGGCCTCCCCGAAGAGACTACCGGGCGAAAGCGGGGCATCTAAAAGGAAGGTCTTGTCCCTCTCCTTAATACCTGACAGAGTTAGCCACAAGTGGCGCTCTGTCGCCACCAGCAGGGCCATGGACCGCCCGATAGCTCGGGCCATATCCTTCGTGGCCCTGAGCGATAAATCTGTCGCACGGCGAAGCTCCTTCACATCCTCGGCTGCGAGGGGCCCCCCGTCGTCAAGGTCGTCAAGCAGATCGGCCTGGTACGCCTGCAAGACCGCCATGGTGTGCAGGCATGCACCGGCCTGACCTGCCGCCATGTAAGCCTTGCCGACTAAGGCAGAGGTAGTACGTCAGGGCTTAGTAGGCAACGTCGGGGTTTTCAGGGAGGACGCGGCCTCCGGCGATAAATACGCCGCCAGCGTCTCCTCAATACCTGGCATGCCGCCGTAACCGTTCTCCTTATGCCCGCTGATCAAAGCATACTGGCGACCAGTCAGGCGAGAAAGCCGTGTAGAATACGGCCGGGACCAGGACTTCGACACCTCAGTGTGGAGGTCCGGAAAGAACAGTAAATCCCGACGCGGGCGAGGAGGTGGGGCTACAAGGAAACGCTCGTCGAGCTTACTCCGGCGACGAGCGTCCTGCTCTTCCGCAGGCCAAGCGATATTGAGCCTAGCCACCGCACAGGAAACCACCTCCAGCAGCCCGTCATACTGCGGAGACTGGGCTGACGAGCCACACATGTCACCGCCCTCCGCTCCGAGTACATCCAGTTCCTCGGAACCGGAGTCTCGGTGAGTGGGCTCCCGCTCCGGGACGGAAGAAGCCGCAGACTCGGTGCGGGCTTCCGGATCCCGAAAGCGGGAGAAAGAACCCGCGGATGAAGGGAAAGAAAGAGCCGAAGCTGTCTCACCTTCGTCGCCAAGGTCCATCTGCGATCCCCAGGAGAGTAGTCGCCGGGATGCCTCAGCAACCGCCGGTCCCTTACCGCGTGGGGAGCAGAGCTGGCCGCCTTCCTCGAAAAGCGGCAGCCGAGAGCGGAGCTTCCTAACCGGGAAACGCTCACAATGCACACAGCCAGCCCCCTGTGCATGCTCACTTCCCAAACAGACCGCACACATATCGTGTGTGTCACCGTCAGGGATATAGCGTGGGCAGGGATACACGCACTGCCAAAACCGCTTTACACTCGCCATTTTCTTTCAGAGACTCAGAGCGCTTGCTGAAGATCAGAAGACTGACGACAACAGTGAAGCTGGCTCCCTTTATACCTCCGGTTCCGCCGGCATGCGTCACGTGTTGACGTTAAACCCAATCAAGATTGGTCTAAGTTGTTACAGAGATTCAGAGGCCATCACGCTGGAGGCGTTCCCCATAGCGTCAGCTGACGCAGCGTTGAAGTTCCCTTGAAAGGCAACCACCCTTTTCAATAAATCTGCTGTAAAAGTACAGTCAGAGTCTATCAGTTTAAATTATAAAAATCCACCGTTTTATAACACAACTGTAAAAAAAATGTAATGGTTTGAGTATTAATTTAGTAGTTTTCAGTGTAAAAACACAGTTATCAGTGTAAAAGCAAAGACCAATAAAGGTTTTTTACATTTTCTGCTTTGTGTGCATTTAATTAAAAATACAGAATATATAGGGTTTTTTTGCTGTAAATTAAAAGAAATAAACAAATTATAAAACCTAATTATAACCAATTTTACAGAACTGTCCTATAAAATTACTTTAGCCGTCCTATTAGCTGACTTTGCCCGGATCCCGGAATGAGTAGGTATGGCCTGTGGCCTGTTTCCTGCTCACCCAGCTCCGGTTCTGGCGCCCATGCATGTTTAACCTCGTCACCTTTTCCGTTCCTCTTTGACATTTTTTTTCCCCACTAAAGTTACTACCTCCTGAAGGAGCTTGATACAGTTATGCTACATTATCATGCTTTCAGATTTGTAAATTTTACATTATAATGGCATGCATGCTAAATTGATCCAAATTCACGACGTGTCAGAATTACAGGTTTACTTACAGGTTGCAGGTTAAAACAGATAAACGTTTGATTTTATCTTTTCACAGACTGGGCATTGGCCATTGGTTTAATGATGGCTATTGTAAGATCCTGGTAAACCTAAACTTAACTCTCAGCAATGTGCTTTATTGCAGCCGTCATCAGCACAAGAAAATGCAACCCGAGCAAGTTATTAGAAATCTGCGCTGATTGCAAAAAGTGGACGAGCTTCTTCATGTGGAGACTTTGTGAAACAGTGTCTGACTGTGGCTGCTGAGACTGTGTGTGCTAATCAGTCGAAGGCTATCTCCCAAATCGGCGTGTCCCGAAACACCATTACCCAACGCATCGAGGATATGGCTCAAGATAACCGTGAACAAATAATGGATAAAGCAAGTGGATTTTCTGCCTTTTCCAACGCTTGCAACTAGAGTACTGATATATCCAATTCTGCACAATTGTTGGTGTTTTTGTGTGTCAGCGAAGATTTTGAAGTCTTGCAGGAGCTGGCTGGCCTTGAGAAACTTTCAGGTACAACAAAAGGAGCAGATATTTTTTTGGCAGTGGAAAGAGTTCTGGAAAAGAACAATCTCAAGTGGCAGAATCTGGCTGGCATAACAACTGATGGAGCTCCGGCAATGGTAGGGAAGAAATCTGGCCTCACTACGCTGGTATTGGAGAAAGTGTGGGGAAAAAGTCTTAAAACACCATTGTTATTTAAACCAAGAACTGTTGTATGCCAAATCAATCCAGCTTAAGAATGTGATGTGCGATTTTGTCTCTATTGTCAATAATATATACGCTCCAAGGACCAGATAATCAGCCAGATGTTTGATCACGTCAGAGCGTTCAAGCAAAAACTACTTCTGCTCAGCAGACATCTCTCAGCAGGTGACATGCCTACTTTTAAAATTCAAATGATCACAAAAATATAATATTTTAAGTAATTATTAAGCATAATAGTATTAATTTTGTTTAGTATGCATCCAGTCATGAGGCCTTTTTTATTTTTGTTAATCAAGCTTTTAATTATTTAAATTAAATTACCATAGTTTACATTTATATTTACATTTACATTTACATTTAGTCATACAGTTTAATTTACTCCTGGGGTGTTTTTATGCCCCAAGTCTTACCCTATTCTTCTTTTTCTCTTGTCTCCATATTCAGGAAATTTGGCCCATTTCCACAGTCTTATGGTGTGTTCACACCAGACGCGAATGAAGCGATAAGTGCGAGTGATTTACATGTTAAGTCAATGCAAAGATGCAAATAGACATTCAGCGGCGCAATCAACGTGAGTTGAACGTTTGACGCACGAATCCTGCAAGTTGAAAAATCTGAACCTTGTCGGACATTCGTTAACCAATCCAGAGCTTGCTTGAGTAGTGACGTGATAATGAGCAGAGGCAGAAATCCCAACAA
Source organism: Coreoperca whiteheadi (assembly GCA_011952105.1). Lineage (NCBI taxonomy): Eukaryota > Metazoa > Chordata > Actinopteri > Centrarchiformes > Sinipercidae > Coreoperca > Coreoperca whiteheadi. The sequence continues at coordinate 28,876,354 of CM022489.1, forward strand.
CAATGGAGGATAAAATCATAGTTGCACACCCCGGTACAGTAGGTGGCGGCATGCACCTGAACAAAGTTGGTTGCGACCCGCCATAAAAACCAGAGAGAGAGAGAGGATAAAATAATTGTGGCTGTGTGTGGACACCCAGAGCTGTACAATACGTCCTCGTTTCATTTTAGAAACAGGAAACAAAAGTGAGTGAGGAGGTCGGTAAGTTGAAAAAAACATTCTTTACTCAATAGGACCGGCTCAGTCTGAAGTACCGCTGAACCCCTCCCATGATGCAAATTCGCGTCTGTTGTGTAGTGAATGTCACACAGGAATGGAGCGAATAAACTTAAAATGTTCAAGCGTCCAACTTAACGCGAATAGCGTGATTTATTCGCATCTGGTGTGAACTCCCCATTAGAGAGGTAGGCTTGATGGAAGAGAATGTACCCAAGTACATGGACATTCTCAACAATCTGGAGTGCTGGAGTTTGACAGGCACTTTGAAGATTTCAGAGACAATGCAACAGTCTTTGAGCTATTTGCTCAGCCCTTTTCTGTTCATGTGGACACAGTCAGTGAGGAGCTTGAAATTGAACTAATTAAACTCCAGTCTGATTCACAACTCCAAAACAAGTTCAGAGCTCTTCCCTTAGGGTGGCAATCGCCCTTGGGTGTGCAACAAAAGCGGACCAAACAAGCGTACCGAGACCTCCTTGAAGAGGTGGCCATCAGACTGCCTTACATTCACCTCTGACCCACTTCTCCTCACTAAGCTGTCAGTGCTTCAATCTTTAAACATTTAATAATCTCAGTTATTTTGAATACATTCATTTGGTTATATTCACTTTTGTTAACAGTGCAACCTTCAATTTTAACAGAATTTCTTGTGTTATACAATTCATATCAAGATGAATGACATCTTTATTAGAGTTAATGATATGACTGATATGTAGTGATGGCTAAGGGTGAGTGAATTGAGACTGAAGAAATCTTAAGTGCACAGTGAATATGAACAGCAACATGTCATTCTATGAGATATTTTAAGTGAGCATTTCATGTATATAATTCACATATTTCCAATCTTTAAAATATTTTCAGCACACTACATGTTACCGTTACTGCTGAAAATGGTGTGTAGGCCCCTTTAAAGGACTGTAACAACTGTTTCAGTAGGTTCCGTGATTGGCCCTTGTGCTTTGTCTGCAGTAAAATGTGTGACAAAACAACAATATGTTGTGCTGCAGAGATGCTCTGGCCTACAAATCCTGTCCTCCAGATGTAAGAAAACACATTTCTTTGGTACATACCCCAACAAGTCACATGACGTAGAATACAGATCTGTGGCAGTAGACATACACCAGCAATTATAGTCGCTGTACTGTACATTTTTGAATATTTTCTATTTATGAAAAAAATGGAAGCACTGCAAGACCTCCCAGGTCCTTCCCACTAATTGCGAATCATGTTTAAATCGTATTATCTGTCACATAAGATAATCACAATAAGATTTTTTAACAATAACATGTCAACTTTAGCCTCAGCATGTTGCTACCCTCCTAGCATCAACTCTACTGTTAAACGATCACATTGCCGTTAAATAAAAATGTATTAAGCGTTGGTGTAAAAAGCAGAAGTGAAAACCGTTCGTCTTGTCGGTCACGGTAACCCCGCCCCCAGCCGCCGCAGTAAGTGGTGCTTACTTCTAGCCCAGCAACGAGTTGGTGCTACTTAAGAACCACTTTTCCTGGCTCCGAGCTAGTGCTTCGGCTGTGGAAACAGAATGAACCGATTAGAAACTAGGCTCTGGCTCCGAACTAGCACCAGCTCCGCCTCGGTGGAAAAGGGGTATGAGAGCCACTGGAACAGCGTTGAACCTTCCCAGGAGTGGCCGGCCAACCAAAATTACCTCAAGAGCGCAGCGACGACTCATCCAAGAGGTCACAAAAGACACCACAACATCCAAAGAACTGCAGGCCTCACTTGCCTCAGTTAAGATCAGTGTTCATGACTCCACCATAAGAAAGAGACTGGGCAAAAACATTTTAGTGTGACAAACATGCAAAGAAATAATCAGGAAGGGGGCAAACACTTTTTCACACCACTGTATATTTATATTATCAGCTATTTATCATTACATGTGCAGTAGGATGGGTGCTGAAAATATTTCACACTGGCATTTAAAAATGTGGCACAGAACTAATAGAAACATTTAGGGTTGAGCTTGTCATTTCATTTATTATTAATGGAAAAACATTACACAAAACCTGTGCAACCAACTAAACATGTAATTTGTTTTTCATTCCTTATTAATATGGTGACATTTTCAAGGAATCTGGTCATTTTACAAATCTTTTGAAAGGAGAGAGACTCAAAATTTGATCAAAGCAAGTCGTTCTAGGATCAGATCACTGGAACAAGAGTTAATACCGATTGTATGGAAAGAGTTCACAGAAAACAAACCGCCACAAGATGAGAGCTCCCTATCTTCAAAGTCACCTGGACGTCCAAAGACAACAGGCATGCTAGCCTTGGTATCCAGATCAAGACAAGGGTCCAGCAAAAAAATAGCCACTGCATTTAGTCACACAAACATGCTTAACTCCGAAAATCATCAATAAATTGCTCTTTGTTGACTTTGCAAGTCTACAAAGTAGACATCGTTTGTTTATGGTTTACCATTTGTAACGCTTGACGACGGGTTACTACATGTTAAAGGTTACTTTCTCTGTGATCTTTAGACTCTTTAGAAAAAATCAAGCCCTCCCCGATGATTCTGCAATCTATATTGGCTAAACAGTGTGTCATTAAAGCAAACCAGCTGTCGGTAAAACATGCTAGTCAGTTGTGAGTCTTTGTCATACACATTGAGCAAATAGCAGACGATTAGTATTCTGAGTGACAAGCCTTACAGCCAATGAGATTACTATTCTAATGACATATTATGGTAAAATGGACTGTACTTGTATAGTGCCTTTCTAGTCTTCTAAATACTCAAAGCGCTTTCACACTACAAATCACATTCACACATTGATGGCAGGAGCTAACTGCCTACCAATCTAACCATTCACACACCAAAGACACAACCCTTGGGGACACTTCAACATGGCTGGGGGAAGCCGGGATCAACCCACCGACCTACCATTAGCCTCTACTCCTGGCTAATGTCATCAGTAGAGATGGGGATTGTTAATTTATATTGATATTGATACCATTGAGACTTAACTAGTTTCAATACCCTTCTTAACCCATTTCTTCTGTAAAGCCATGCCAGCGTTTGCACTCTCCCTGAGCACACAAGAAGGCTAAAAACAAGAAGCTGCTAAAAAACCATTGACCAAAAATTCCAGTTGCCTAGTCGCAAATACTTTGCAAAAGAAGCATTGCTTGAAATGTACATTGAGGTCAGACAGACCCCCACCGACCGGCTTGCAAATGTGGCTAATTTTGTCACATTCGAGTTTTCAGTGTTTCCGCTAGTAGCAGCTGAGGGGTAGTTACTAGGGTTGGGTACCTTTCACATTTGAACCGATACCAGTACTGGTACCTGGAATTGGGTACCGGTACCCAACACTACCTTTTTTAGGTACTTTACTCTCTCTGTAATAACAAAAATGTAATTCATTTGAAAAAAAAAGTCCAAACATATCAGATTCAACATTGGTATTTATTTAGAACATTTTACCTCACTGCCACACTAAAAGTTTATTCATTCATGAAGGAAGTTAACTTCTTCCTGCTGGCTGCAGGCGCGTTAACGTTAGCTACGACTGCTGCAGGGGACTTGGCTTTCAGACATCAAACACGGTACCCTGTTCAGCATTTAGATATATTTTGTATTTGACCAGGTTTTTCCTCAGGTTAGACGTGTTATGCAGTGAGTGTTATCTGTCTCAAGTTTTGAAAAGTGCAACCGCACTTCCAACTACTTTCAGCTCGCCATTGCCCTGAAATTTTTACACAAAGATCTCGCAATACTGCCGTCATTATGCCGCTTTGCTTTTTTACACTGAACCAAACAACACCGGCCTAATGCTGTCCTAGTGTGTGATTTAGATAGTAGAAAGTACCCCCTTAACGTAGGCGGGGCTGATTGTCATATCAACGCTATTCCAAACACATCACACGGGAGCTTTACTTTGGTCTTGAGAAACTGCAGCCTTTGCTACATTTTGAGATTTGTGGGAAACTAAGAATCAGACTACATACAGACAGCTTCGTTTTAACTTTGTTTGTAACAATTCGCTATTAGCGGCACTACCTCACAGTGTTGTGTAAAACATATGAAGGAGCAGATTAAAATATCGTTTTCTTCATGACATGTTTATGCTCGTTGAACAGGTCTATTGATAAAGTCTGCCTTTTTACTCACAGAGGTTTTATTGCACTTATGTACAGTAACAAGCATAGTTGGTGTCAACTTGAGTAATCCCCACCTCTGATCTGCTGACCGCTGACTGCACTGCGCGTGTTGGTGGGTGTGTGTGGAGGTGCTCAGCCTGACACAGAAGGAAAGGAAACTCGTGATAATACTATGGTCTTTAATGATTTAACCCCATGGCCCGTTTAAAACTGGGTTTCAGTACCCATCCCTACTCCAGAGTGCCCGATCGGTATGCGTAACTCTCAACAGAGATAGAGCCGGAAAAATACATTTGTTTAATTCTCTTTGACCACTCGCCTGGTTGGGCAAGAGAGTTGCTGGATTTACTTGCCCAACATAGCATTTTACTTGCCCATCGGCCAACTGGTAATCCTTATTGTTGAGCCTCGGAAATATCAGATAACCATTCGAGTTTTCAGTCTTTCCACTGGTCACCTCTGAGGGGTGTAACTTAGTTACTTTAAAGATTACTTGATTTTAAAAGTAACTAAGTTTACAAGTTACTTTGTTAGTTACATTCAGCCTCTGCCGACAACACCCCTGTTTTGGTGGTGGGGGACTGCTCTCTTCTGCTCTCGGCTTCGCACCACCTGGCAGGACTTGGTCTGTAAGTTTTACCGTGCAGTGCTGCGACTCCAAATGTTTCTTTAAATGTGACGTAGTGTTTTTGTAGCTAGATAACACTTTGTCACCACAACGAACCTTAATATTGCCATCTTTAGCTGACACAAACTCAAAATAGTGTCTGTATTTCCAGCTACATAATGCTCTCTCCTCCCTCCATTGTTGTTTCCGTTTGTGTCGCTGCGTGATATGTATTATTACACATGACGTCAACTGTCCTCATGCTGAAAACGTGACATTTCTTATACGTGACTTTACTCCCCGAGATGTGAGAAGAAAGTAAAAATATGTTTTCATTAGGGAAAATGAAATTTTTTTTAATGCATAGTAACTTGGATAAGTAACTTTAATCTGATTACTGGTTTTGAAATAGATTACCCGTTAATGAAAAAAGTGGTCGGATTAGAGTAACGCGTTACTAAATAATGCGTTACCGCATCACTGGTCATAAAGTGTTTAGATAAGCTCAGATTGCAGTATAATAGCTACTGAAAGGCTGTTTGTTGTCTGCTAGTACGGAAAATAAATAAAAAGTCCCTGTTTATGTTACGTTACTATGTCATCATCTATTCTTTGAGCAGTTGGTCCAGACCAACTAACTAGTTAGTTAGCGGCTAATTTTATTGTGACAAGTGAAAACATGATAAATCATCTTCATCTGATCGCTCTGATTACTCTACCTGTGGCTTCTAGCTCCGCAGCTCCAAAAAGTACTTGGAGGACCTGTGGTTTTAGGTTATTTTAATTGACTTTAGCCTGTTTCAAAGCTGCTAACTAGCTCTCCACAATCTGGACCAACTCTGCTGTGAAGATTACAAGAAGATGCTGTAGCACCGTTACATAAACAGGGAATTTTTTATTTATTTTCTGTGGCAGCAAACACAGCACACAGCCTTCCAGTAACTATTATACTACAACCTGAATACCAATCCCGGCTTCCCCCAGCCATGTGTCGAAGTATCCTTGAGCAAGATACTGAACCCCAAATTGCTCCCGAAGCTGTGCCTTCGGTGTGTGAGTGTGTGTGAATGGTTAGTTTAATTTGAACTGATGAGCAGTTAGCTCCTGCCATCAGTGTATGAATGTGTGTGTATGGGTAAATGTGAAATGTAATGTGAAAGCGCTTTGAGTAATCGGAAGACTAGAAAGGCGCTATACAAGTACAGCCAGTATCACATTCACCCTATGCACCTGCCATTCATACACTGATGGCAGGTGCTAACTGCCCATCAGTACAAGGAGCTAAGCATTCAAAAGCTGAAGCTGATTTTTCTATCTCAGTGAGAAAAAGGCAACAAAGGCAAGGTGTCAATTTTGGTTTCGAGTGCCATTGTCGCATGTCATCGTCTGTCAGTCATTGTCCTACCGCTTGTTCCCGTTAGGGGTCGCGGGTGACTGGAGCCTATCCCAGTGACTTCGGCGGGGTACATCCTGAACAGTGGCCAACTCGTCGCAGTGCTGACACATAGACAGACAACCAGTCACACACACATTCATCCACTAGTGGCAATTTGGAGTAATCAAACATGCATGTATTTGGACGGTGGGAGGAAGCCGGAGGACATGCAGAGAGATCGCGCGACGTTGGTCTGGTCCGGGATTCAAACCCACGATCTCCTTGCTGGGAGGCAGGAGCTCTAACCACTCTGCCACTGTACACCCCATGTCGCATGCAGAAGTTAACAATTAAAAAAATTTAGAATACCTCCAGACTTATCCTTTAACTTTGAGCTATCTTATGCAAATTAGATCTTGATTTCACTGATACTTCCTGAATAAGTAAAGCCTGAATAACTGACTAAATATCAGCAAAGTGTGATTTTTGTTGCTTATTTATTAAATGAGCATATTGAATTACCTGTTGATGAAATGGTTACCTAACAAACATTATTTCCAGCCTTTCCTGAGCAGAAATGTTTGGTTGTGAGAGCAGTGCAGTGTTCTCTATTCTGTTTCACATGAAATTATTTAATTCCATGTAGAACAAAGTCATATTGTTTCTGTTAATGTGCTCTGAGTAAAGCAGCATTGCTTACAACTCCCTGTATGTCAGCTTTACCTAATAGCAAAAATAACCTCCCATAATCCTTTGGGGGTTTGACCTCTGATACATGAAGTACCTGGATAACCCTGACAGACTGCCTCTTTTCCTATTTTGCCTGATTCTGTAAGGTCAGTCTCATAAACATCAGAACGAAAGGTGCAACCCACCTCGCATAAACTGCATTCGGGGGTTACAAAATACAAAAATATGAGTTTAGCAAAATAATCTTCACTCAGGGGTAGGACAGGACCTCAGCTGGCAAGATAGAATAAACTTTTTCTTAGATCAATTCATCCAACTGCCAGAGTTGTGCATTGGCCAAAATATAAGTGTACCATGATTATAAGACGACTCCCCTTTTCCATCTGTTTTTGTTGCTGAGCAGGTAGTGTAAAGTGTTTTTTTTCTAACTGGAGAAAAGTCCATACATTCACTTCTGACACTTGAGACGATCTTTGAACACGGACAGGGGATACCATTTCCTCCTATATACGACCACCTAAGTATTGAACTTCTGTCATGTGATGGCTTCTGAACAATCTCAACAACAACTAAGCAACTTCATCTGTTGATGAAGACTTTGATGAGATTGAAAGGTACAGAAAAAACAAGTAGACCTTGAATTATTTGTTTTGTGAAATTACAAAGGTAGTGTTGTATTTGTTGTTCTCTACCCCCTGTGGTTCTTGTATACAGTGTCCCACATATTCTGTCCAAATGTGGGACACTGTGTGCGCTGTTGAAAAATGGGCCAGTGTTTTCACATTCCTTTTTAGCGATAATCATATATTATTTATGTGTTTTTACTGCACCTACAGTAGGGGTGGGTGATATGACCCTAAAATAATATCACGATATTTCACGCTATTTCTGTGATAACGATATTCTTGACGATATGTCAAAAACCTGAAAAATATTAATATATATACAAAATACATGACCCTATTTCTAGTAAAGGATTTCACCCTTTTATTTCTACTTAATTCTCCACCTTATTGTAGTGTTTACTCACAAACTAACACCAACAGGCGCACTTACAATCTTTGAGTAAACAATGGCATAAGTAGGAGACAATCTCTGTGTTTCTCTGCAGAGCATATGTGATTGTCAGTAGACGTACGAGAGGGGTAGAGCGAGTGGAGATTATCCACTAGTTAATCGATCGATCGTTAATATACCTGGTTGGCCCGACCAAGTAAAGTCTATGTGTGGGAAACACTGTTTGATCTTTTGTAAACAAACCATTTCCACACTACTGAAGTAGCTCCCATTTTGGAACCAACTCCTCCACGGTGGAGCAGCACAACACCGATAGAAATGTTACTTTTGCTTTCAGCAATGCTTGTTGCTTTCTATGCATAACGGTATGACGTCATTAAGGTCAGAATGTTGCCATTATTATTATATGACATTTTTTTATCGTATTCAAAATTATGCCAGTATTATCGTGAAACATATATGGCACACCCCTAACCTGCAGGCACACAAAAGCATTTAAACACACTTAATATTACTTGTACAATATGGAGTCTGCACAAGTATTGTGGCTTTGTGGGGGCATGTGGTATTACATTTTGCAGAACATATTGCTGATGCATCGCAGGGTTTGAATACATCTTGACAGTATTGTGTTTATGCTGAACTTGCTGATTTTGTATATTTGTACCACTGAAGTCAGCCTGCAGGTCCCAATTGTATTTCACACCTACTGACAAGTATTGAGTTTCTTCATGAAATTCAAACGTTGGCAATCCAGTAAGAAAACGTCTACTGCAGATGACTAATGAAAGCAAACCAAACTGCTCAGGATCAAAACAAACCTGACCTTGAGTTTTGAATGTTTGTGCGTGCAGGATGTTGGAGTTGTCTTTCTGCCCTGCTGTCATTGTTACTTATCATGAGAATTTATGGCTCAGGGAAAAAACAGCACCGGATGGGCCGCACAGCCCGAGGTCTGTGGTGGACCCCGCATCTATGGCACATAAATTGCCTGGAGATGCAATCGGTCTTGTTGGCCTTACGGCACTTTCTTCCAGACCTTAGGGAACACCATGTGTTTGCCCGCTCCGACAACACAGCGGTGGTCTCCTACTTAAATCGACAAGACGGTCTGAGGTCCCGCGCCCTCTGTGCAGACTGGCGCGCCAGATCCTTTTGTGGTCCCAGGGGAAGTTGCTCTCTCTCAGAACACTCTTCATACCTGGGTACCTCAATGTGGGAGCAGACATCCTGTCGAGGCAGGGGCAGAGGCCCGGGGAATGGAGACTGCACCCCGAGATGGTGCAGATGATATGGAGGCGATTCGGCAGAGCACAAGTGGACCTGTTTGCGTCCCCGGACAACGCTCACTGCCCCCTCTGGTTCTCCCTTGTGTATCCAGCGCCCCTGGGGCTGGATGCCATGGCGCAGCCGTGGCCGAGGCTACGGCTGTACGCTTTTCCCCCGAATGCTCTGCTCTAGAAGAAAATACATCCTGAATAAGAATTTGCATTTTCCCTTAAAATGAAAAGACTGTTCAGACAAATACTGTAGCTGCTCTATTCAGAATCTGGTTCTCGGGCCTGGTAGCCTTCCTGGACGGCCCCCCGTGGGAGATTCCCATCAGGAGGGACATGCTGTCGCAGGGCCTAGGCGAAATATTCCATTCCCAGCCGGGGAAATTGAAGCTGTGGGTCTGGCCCCTGAGGGGGACCACCTCCGAGCTGCCGGTCTCTCTACCGAGGTAGTTGAGACCATCTTACACTCTAGAGCCCCCTCCACAAGGAAACTGTATGCGGGCAAGTGGAACATTTTCACGAAATGGTGCCAGGAGCGCCATCTTGACCCAGTTTACTGCCCGATGGCTTCAGTGCTGGAGATCCTCCAAGGCGGGTTTTCTGCTGGACTCTCCCCCGCTACACTAAAGGTGTATGTTGCTGCGATTGCAGCATTCCACAGTTTGGTGGATGGCTGCTTGCTTGGGAAGCATTGCTTTGTTACCAGTTTCCCTTCGTGGCACCATGAGGATGAGGCCTCCGGTTCGACTCAGAGTCCCTCTGTGGGATCTGACAGTGGTGCTGGATGGATTGACCACAATACCGTTCAAGCCACTGGATGATGCATCAGACAGGTGTCTGGCCTTAAAGATGGCATTTTTGCATGACTTCTCTCAAGAGAGTGGGAGATCTGCAGTCCCTGTCAGTGGCTCCTGCTAACCTGGAGATCGTTCCAGACACAGTTAGAGCCATCCTGCATCCCAGGCCGGGTTATGTACCTAAAGTACCCACTGAGGTGGCCCGGCCGGTAGTCCTGCAGGCGTTCCATCCTCCTTCAGAATCGGTGGAACAGGAAGGTGAGAGGCTGCAACTGCTTTGTCCGGTCAGAGCCCTGGAGATTTATGTCCGGAGGACATCCCAGTGGCGCAATTCGGACCAATTGCTGGTATGCTTCGGGCCCCCTCATAAGGGCTGCCCGGCTTCCAAACACACTATTAGCAGGTGGATAGTTGAGGCTATCGTTTCGGCTTACGAAGTGCACGGTTTGCCTTCACCTCTGTCGATTAGAGCCCACTCCACACAGAGTAGGGCATCCTTCAGAGCTTGGTGGTCGGGAACCCTCCTCTCCGATATATGCGATGCTGCGGGATGGTCCTCGCCTCACACTTTTGTGAGATTTTACAGCCTAGACCGTTTAAATAATCCGGGGTCTGTGGCTCCCTTGTCCTGAAGTGTGCCCTGCTGGCTTCTCAGTCTGACAGGCATCCCTTCAGCATGGCGGAGTTGGTACTGCGTTCCCCATAGCGTCAGCTGATGCAGCGTTGAAGTTCCCTTGAAAGGGAAGGTACCAGGTTACGTAGGTAACCATGGTTCCCTGATAGGGAACGAGACGCTGCATCTCGCTGCCATACTTCCGGCATGCCTGTGAGCGGCTTGCTTCAGTCGATCAGAAGGCTGACGACAACAGTGAAACCGGCTCCCCTTATACTTCCGGTATCGCCGGCGTGCGTCACGTGTTGACGTTAAACCCAGTCAAGATTGGTCTAAATTGTTACAGAGATTCAGAGGCCGTCATGCTGAAGGCGTTCCCCATAGCGTCAGCTGACGCAGTGTCTCTTTCCTTATCAGGGAACTATGGTTACCTACGTAACCTGGTATGTTTTCATCCTGGACCCTATTTTCCCATGTTTCTGTGTCTAAGTGACTAATGGGGACAACATTTTTTTCTGGGCAATTGTGTACTGTCAATGTATGTCCACTGAAAGTGCTTGAGTAACTGTTTAGAAAAAGCATCAGTAAAAGAAATGTTGCTTGTAAAACCAAGATATCATATTTTCTAGCACACCACATGACTGTTCAAAACAGAAAATATTTTTCATTTTGGTTGCAATGCCCCTATGTTACAGCATTTCGTTTTTCTTTTCTATAGATGAATGTGGACATGCAAAGTGTGTAATACACTGTAGGAAGTAGGTACCAGTTATTGCCAACCTTATGCTTTGACATTTTGATTTAATAATCCTTTATTGATGGGAAATTCGGGTATTACAGCAGCATAAAGACAGCTATAAGTACAGAGAAATAGAAAAACTTAAAACAAAGTAGATTCATTATAAGTATATAAAATTGAGTTGGCCACTGTCCAGGGTGTACCCCGCCTAAGGCCCAAAGCCACTGGGATAGGCTCCAGTCACCCGCGACCCCAAAACGGGAACAAGCGGTAGAAAATGACTGAATGACTGACTTTACAAGATCAATTAAATAAAAACTCAAACTTACAGGCAATAGCAGTACACATATAGTACCCACAACTAGTGTTGTATGTACATTAACTGATTACCATGATTACAATAACATGATTATGTATGTATGTAATCATACTTACACTTTTCTGTATAAATAATATCAAGATATGATGTTGTGCATTATGCAATAAACAAATGTTATATATACATACATATTATTATAACATGTAATTTATTTCATATTATACTGTATACTGTATATTATACATACTATATACTACACCATATTAAATTTGATATTCTATGTTATATTGCTGTACTATACTATATATTATGTTTATGTATACTATATTATTACTACTATATCTTTTTTTTATGGATGTTTTTTGCCTTTATTTGACAGAGACGCTGAAGATGTGAAATGGGAGATAGAGAGAGGGGGGGGGGATGACATACAGTAAAGGGCCACAGGTCGGAGTCGAACCCGGGCCCACTGCAGTGAGGACTATAGCCTTGTACATGAGGGTATCCCATACTATATTATGTGAATTTTATACTCTTACTACATTATATACTTTATTATATTTCTATGATATTGCTTTATTAATGCAGACAAACACTAAGCATCATTACTTCACATTATATATTTTTCCAGTGTGCTCTGTTTACATACAGTATATACTAGACTTGCTGACTCACTGCTATTAATTACACCACTGTCACTTTACCTCAACTGTCTTTAATTGCTCTCATATAGATTCTATTTTTAATTATATTCTTATTCTAGTTTTATATACCTCTTATTGTTTATTTTTTTACTTCCCTATTTATCTGTACTTATTTCTTCTTTTGTGCTACTGCAACAACCAAATTTCCCCTATGAGGATCAATATAGGCTGATCTTATCTTAAGATTGGACTGCAGGTCCATTTGACTTACAGTATAAAGGATCCTAACACCACACTCTCAGGGGTGTCTGGTTGTTGAATGGTTAGGGGTCCAATCACTGACAATGTCAAAGTGGTACCAAGCACACAAGCACATCAACTTGTTCAAAATTCTGACCTTTCATAAGACATCTGCTAGTTACATAGTATGTCAACCACACACTCTACACACATCTGTAACAGTTAATATGTTCATGACTTACACATTACTGATCCCATGCTGCTGCTGTTGATGCTCTAAAACAATCCACACAAAGAGGAGAGTCCAAGACACGTATCTAAACCAGCATCCAGTCCGACATCCACAGCAACATAACGCAAAACACACACACACACACAGGGGTCACTACAGTCAGGGCTGTCTGGTCTCCCTCAACACTGCAGGATAAGCCCTCCTCTTTTCTGTGTAAGAGAGCAAGAGCGAGAGGGAGGAAGAAAGAGGCAGGGGAGTGTGTGTCGGTTTTCACCAGAGCAGGGGTCTGACCCTCTCCTGGCAGCCTTGTAACCTGCTGAGGGTGTCAATTTTTACCACAGTTTACATTAATTAATAAACAATACTCCCATCAGGCAGTGGAAACTTCCATGTTTACTCCCACCTTTTCTTCTTCTTCTGCGTTCCCCCTGGTGTTCCCCCTTAAAGTGTTTTAATTATTTTCTGATATGTTACAAAATCTTAAGAGAGAGAGAGAGATTTGAACCCACAGTTGGGTTGCTGTGATTTTCCTTGGAACATCACATCCACTTGCAGTTTCTCCACCTTTTTCCTCTGTTTCCCCTTTATCACCTTCATCAGGTGCATGTAAGACAGACGACTGAAAAACAAATTCAGTCGAGACGCTGCGTCAGTAATGACACTTTGGGGAATGCCTCTAGCGTGATCGTATCTGAATCTCTTGTACAACCTAACCCAATCTTGATTGGTGCAACGTCAACACGTGACATACGCCAGCAGATGTATCTTCAGTAAGTGCTCTGTCTCTGTACTGAAGCCCAGATAAGTGAAATGACGAGTATGAAGCGACAGTTTGGTTTTACGCCTTGCGTTCACCCCTGTCCTGTTCACCCCTGTCCTTCCTGTCCTTTCATTCCAGTGGCGATATGCACGTGTTTGAGGAGAGAGCATGCTCTGTCAGCCCTTGAGGTGTTTGACTGTGAGTGAGCGTCTGCTGGTGAGAATGCTTCACTCCGAGCAGAACCGGAAGTTATAAAGGGCGCCGGCTTCACTGTTGTCATCAGACTTCTGATCGACTGAAGCAAACCACTCACAGGCATTCAGGAAGTATGGCAGAGTGACGCAGCGTCTCGTTTCCTTCTCAGGGAACCATGGTTATATACGTAACCTGAGACGTTCCTGAGAAGGGAACTACGACACTTAGGGGAACGAGTTCCAACCGCGCACGCCATGCTGACGGGATGTCTGTCCGAGTGTGAAGCATATGCACACTTCAGGACAAAAGCGCCTGGGACCCCAGATTATTCAGGCATTCCAAGCTGTAACACCTCATAAATGTATGAGGGGAAGACCACCCCGCAGCATCACATATATTAGGGAGGGAAGTACCCAACCACCATGCCCTAGAGGACACCATACTTCATGTGGAGTGAGCCTTAAGAGGCAGAGTTGAAGGCAAACTGCGCACCTCGTAAGCCATAGCAATGTCTCCAACAATCCACCTGCTATGACCGGACAGAGCAGCCAACGCTATGGGACGATGGAACGCCTGAAGGACCACGGCCCAGGCCACAACAGTGGGTACCTTAGGTATGTAACCTGGCCTCAGATGCAGGATGGCCTTAACTGCACCTGGAGCGAACTCCAGGTCAGCAGGAGCCACCGACAAGGCCGGATGAGGGGAATGTAACGGTTCTAAAAATTAATACACAAGACAAACAGCAATTTCTATTCTTATTATTTCTTGTGACGGCCTGTGATTAGAAACTGTTCTTGTGTCCACAAACAGGATCCTTGCATATGTCCCTGTACGTCGAGGTGTTGCAGGGTGTAGTGCTGTCCCATGTTGACTGCATCGTCCACTGACCTGTTTGTCCAGTAGGCAAACTGAAAGACGGCCAGCAGGTCTGTGATGTCCTTCAGCTGGGACAACACCAGTCTTTCAAAGGGCTTCATGACTACAGACGTCAGGGCGATGGGCCTACAGTCATTTAATTCTGTAATGGAGGGTTTTTTGGGGACCGGGATTATTGTGAAGCGTTTGAAGCAGGCTGGGACTTCGCACAGCTCCAGTGATCTGATGAAGATCTGTATAAAGCTGGGGGCCAGCTGGTCAGCACAGACTTTCAGGCAGGAGGCGGACACGCAATTTTGTCCTGATCTTCAGCAAAAGAGGCAGAATAATCCTCTGGTCAGTGGTGAAAAAGGGCGGGGAAGTCAACCCCTGTACCTAAAACCTGCGCGACAAGAATACACTTTTAGCTGTAGAGGGTGAAGTTCTGGAACCTCTCGCCCAGGTCATAGAAGAACGAGCTGGACGAACACAATCCCCAGCCAGAAGTGAGGACACATCGAGGACGAAGAGACTGTAAGATAAAATAGAGGGTTTTGATACGAAAGGGTAAAAATAGCTAGTCTTAAGATGGGGATGTGGGGAAGTCCAAAGTGGCTAGCATTTTTAGCATGTATAAGTGTGATAATCGTGTCTTTAATCTTGTATTTGTGTGGTGAATTTCAGGAGGGGTCATCCATTCTCAGAGAGAAGCGGGAGGGTGCCTCCGCCAAAACATACTGCCAAAGCCGTTGGCCAGGGCCAGTGATTCCTAATAATACCGCTCCGGATGGCTCCGTAACCAAAGCATTAGAAGGGCTTCGGACCCTCTCCAAAACCATGCACGAACACTCAGGGGTGGACAACCCTCTAGAGCAATGGATGACCTCTATGTTTGGGAAATGGAAATCATTAATTATGTCTATTTTACTTTCTCTGGCTACTTTCACTGCAATAATAGTAACATGTGGATGTTATTGTATTCCCTGTGCTAGAGCTCTGTGTGTGCGTGTTATCCTGTCCACAATAGAGAAACAAGAAGGGCCTCCCCCACACATGATGCCACTGTTAGGCTCCTCTGACCAAGAGGAAGAGGAATTTGAAATGGAAAGGAAGAGTGATCTCTTTTAGAGAGATCAAAAGGGGGAATTGTGGATTCTGGATATTGTTGACACCCGGTATTTCAGATATGTGTCTCTATACATGTCTGACTCCTGCCCCATCTCATAGCAGTAGCTGTGACGGCATCATAGAATGCAACAAATTGAAGGCTAAGATAAGAGGACAAGGGAGAAATAGGTAGACCAAGGCCAAAAGGAACAGAGGCATGCTGAGTTAACAAGCTACGTAAAGTACTGAGAATGTGGGACGGGGGATGGTGTAGAATATAACCAAGAGTTTTGCTGTCTTAGCTGGGGAGAACACAACGCAGGCATCACGGGGAACAGAAGCCTGAGGTGGTTGCGTTGTGCCCCCAGATTAATCTGTATGTACTATGCTGTGAAATAAACTAGTTTGAGTTTCAAAGGTCTCTGGTGAATCTCTTCTCAACAACCAACTCGGAGACAGGTGAGGCTGGGCCTACCTCAACAAGGGGAAAGAAGCCCACTGAGGCTCCATATGTAAGGGGCCCAGATTTATGTTGTTTATACTAGTATATTTACCACAGCCTGGCTCAAGCTCTTATCCTAATGTTGAGAAAGCTGAAAATGAAAGGTGGGATATAAAATAAGTGTGATTTTGAGTATACTGGCCATACACCTTATGGTATAGGGAGTGTTAAGACAAGCATTTAGAATAGAATGCTAGTTAAAGTTAACCAACATTCAGTTAAGTCATAATTAATAAAGTGAAATGACTTAGGACTGCAGGACACATTTTTGCAGGAAACATGCCCACCAATTGATAGTTCTGCTATGATTACACTCATATTTAGTTCACATTACAGCTAGAGTAGGTAACATTGAAAAAACTAGCAGTGACAGCTAGATTTCGAAAGTATCCAACGGAAAAAAGCCCCATCCCCAAGTACAACAATTTGACTTATTTCTCTGATAGTACAATTTATATGTATTTACATGATAAAGATAGACGGGCTCAGCGCTATCTCAACCCGTATCCAGCGGATCCGGGGCAGCCTCTCTCGGTTCGGGAGCCCACGGTTTGGTTTCTCCTGCCCACGGGGCGGCTGTGACGCAGCAGCTGTCTTCCTTCAAGGAGGTTGACATTTGCTTTGTCGATGCAGGAGCTGATGACTTGCCACTTCAGTCCCCTGCGAGTGGGGAGCTCATGGAGGTGTTGAGCAGAGCAGTGGCCAGGTTAAATATTGACTGGCCACAAGAGCATGAGCGAGCCGCAGTTAAGAGCGGGCTCGACAAGCGGTTTCTCCCTGCTCGCTCTGTTCAACAGCCGCGGCAGAGCTTGCCGTTTTTTGGCGATCTCCACACCGGGGTGTCGAGATCGTGGCGACGGCCGGCGTCTTCCCGTGTGTTCAATTCATTACTATACACTTCAGTAACATCTCGGTATTGAGACAAGACGGCTATGGCCAGCTGCCTAGGGTGGAAGAGACGCTTGCGAGCCATCTCTCCCCCAAGTTGGCGTTGCCCATAAGAGCTCCGTCGTTGCCCACTAAACCTTTGAAGGTCACTTCCTCCTTAGTGGGCAAAGCATATTCGGCAGCAGGGCAGGCGTTGTGTCTGCGTGTCTGCATACGATGGCCATCATGCAGGCATACCAGGCCGACCTGGAGATGATGTTTTAAACGAGCTCCGGTCCACAGCAGATCTTGTTCTCCGGGCCACCAGAGAAACGGCCAGATGCATAGGCCGCTCTATGGCAGCCCTGGTGGCCACGGAGAGGCACTTATGGCTTAGGAACAGGACAAGAGCTTGTTGCTGGATGCGCCGCTGTCCCCGGGAGCCCTGTTTGGTGACGCCGTTATGGCTGTTACCGACAGGTTTCTGGAGGTGAAGAGGCAATCTGCGGCGCTCCAGCAGTTTCTTCCCCGGAAACCCCAGACCGCTACCGCCTGGCCTCTGTCTCTGTGCACCTGTACCTGTCTCCCCTTCCCTTGAGTGTATTTAGTTTGTGCGTTTCCCTGTCTATGTGTCAGTTTGTCATCGTCGTTCATGGAGTTGGTTCTGTCTGTCTGTCTGTCAGTTTTTTAGCTGTCGTCTATGTTTTGGATTTATGCCTGTAACCTTGGTCTGTCTGCATGTCATCCTGCCTGCTTCCTGCCTGCCTGGAACCTTTGAATAAATATTCACTCATCAAAGCTGTCTGCATCTGAGTCCTCTTTACCCCTTTCCCTGTTGACAACCCTGACAGTATGTAAAGAATAGATTCATAACAGAAAATATAGTACATACAATTATGATGATGAAATTGTAGTATATATATTTATATACTTGTATAAGTTCTAATAAACAAAGTAAACAAAAAGTGAAAAACAAGTGCCTAAAGCTGAGATTGTCAAGGTATATGTCTGAGTGGCAAAGCTGCTAGAGCGGTAGGACGGTATCAGAGTACTCTCTGGGACCACATTTATGTATGAACAAGCCTCTTGAAATTGTGAAAAAAATCACACACAAAGAAATCGTTGAAATTTCATTTGACAAAGGGCAGCCCTGCCGGAGTTCAACATGCACCGGGAACAATTCCTGCTCCTCGTATAGGGAACATCTGGTTAAAACAATTTATTTTATTTTATTCAAAAATTTGCCCCCTCGCAATTCTTAACAGCCACCTCAGTCACTTCATCCAAGAAACTTCTCACTTTTAATGTAAACAGCAAAATGCTTTTATTGTTTTAGTCAGCTTTTATAGACAGTATTTTAACCTTTTGCAGCATGTGCTGGTTTGGCAATGCCACAGAGTCTCAAAAAACATGCCTCAGGAAAACAGTGCCAGTAAACTGCTGGGTATCTCTCTGCCAACCCTAGAACAAATCTACACAGACAGAGTAGTTAGAAAGGCAAAAAATGTTGTGGCTGACACTAGACATCCACTCAGCTTCTCCTTTACACTGCTGCCATCTGGGCAAAGGTACTGCCAACCTCTTGCTCCCAGAAATAGGACCATGTTCTCCTTGGTTCTCCTTCTCCAGTGAGCTGGTCTAAAAATCCTTTTTTTTCTTGTTTCGTGTGCTTGTCATGTTTTGTGCTGATTGTTTTTTCAAATGCCTGGTGATGTCGCTGCAAACCAATTTCCCCATGGGAACAAATAAAGGTATCTATCTATCTAGCTCCTGTCAACTATTTACTTCAATCAGTAGAGTGTAGACCCTGCTCACCCCAGCATCACTTTGCTGTTCAGCTTTTAAATTTTACAAAAACAAGTTCACGGATTATATTAACAGTCTTGATCTGAACAGTTGGTGATTCTCTCCTATTTGAACCCAAATGTGGAATATCAGTTTGTTTTTGTTAAATGTGTTTGAGATTCACCAATGCGCTGGAAATTAATGTTGATTGGTGGCTAATTTTATGACAGTCAATCAATACATTATTGGGAGGAAAATTTGATACTTTCTGAATATTTTACTTATGCCCCCAAAGTGTATTGTGATTATGCCCCAGATCTTCTTTTTTTATTATAAGGTATTGTGTGAGCTTTTGTCATTTCTCACGTGCTTGGGTATTTTAACATGGGCACTGACTCGCTTTTGGAGCCAACCTCAAATGGCTATTCGAGGAACAGCAGTTTTTGGAACTTCTGCATTGGCTTCATTTTTCAGCCTCAGAGGTAGCCACTTGCTTATAAGTTGATAATATGTCAATTTAAATTTTTCAGGTTGTTTCTCTGCCCTCACAGGGAAAAAAATACAGCTTTAAAGTCACAATTACAGAAAATAAGTTTTCCAAGTGTTAATTGTGTTAAGTGTGTTCATATATGCCAAATAAAAAAAAGTTTGTTTTTGTATAAAAGTCCCACTGTTTTCTCTTCCTATAAAAAAATGTTTGATTGCTAATCTTGTACTCCTATAAATGAATTTATCTGATCAAATGTGATTTGGGGTGACTATAGCTCACAGTGTCCATCATTTAAAACCACTCTTTAGTTTAGTATATTATTTATTTGACAGGGACCATGTGCAAATGCATTAATCTAACAAAAGAAAAGATGCTTTACACCAGATTTAGCTACAGCTAATTTCCATCTGTATTCCCTGCGCAGATAAAACATTTAGCTTGTGGTAGATAGCATAGCAGTGGGTCAGATGTATCCGTTTAAATCTCAGTCAGCAAAAACTAAGATCCATTTCACTCAGAAATTCTCGCTCTCTAAATTTTGTTTAACTGTGAATTTAATGTGAAATTTTGACCTGACAACATTGTTAAAAGCCAGTGGTCACCAAAATAACTAACAACAGTTTATCCATCTGCCGACCATTTCTTTGAAGCCAATCTGGCTACAGTGTGGGTTACCTGACATGGCTGGTTAGTGCCGGTTTTGGTCTCTGTACAGACACAATGATAACATCACTGTGACGACAAGACTTTGGGAAGTTGTTCACTAATAAATTATTCTAGTAGGTAACTCCCATGAAAAGCAGAAATTGTGGTTTTTACATTTAAATTTGTGTACATATACAAACAAGTGCAACATAATTAGTGAGGTTTAGAGATAATAGCTGTATTTTTAAACTTTGAACAGAGCCAGGCTAGCTGTTTCCCCTGCTTCCAGTCTTTATTCTTAGCTAACCACATCCTGACCCCAGCTCTATACTAGACATTAGATTGATATCCATTTTCTCATTTCACTCTCGTAAATAAAGAGACTCATTTAACAATTACAATTCCAAACATAACTAGCATTTAATTTGGTACTGTAGATGTTTACAGTAGATCATCAGCACTCTCGGAACTGACTATATAATATTGGCAAGGTTGTAGGTAGGAAACCATGTATAGAGGTTTAGAAATTTGAAGGAAGGTTTTCTCACCATCAACAACTACCGTGATCTCAAGTGCTACACTCTAAAAGCTGCTCAGAGTTCTTGGTATTACCCAGATACCCCAGGCCCCTGCCACCCCCCAGCCCCCAACCTTTGTTGTCATGATGTCAGAGCTGCATCCTCTCTGCTTCCTCTTCCTGTCTCTGATACAGGGGTGGTAGTAGTGGAGAGGGGTGGGTCACCATATCCTTTGGAAAGCGCTTGTCTTTCTTTCTGTCAGCTGGACTGAGGCCAGCTGACCAGCTCTGCTCACATCAACACAGCTGAACAATAGAAGTGATCCAAGAGAACTTTGATTTCACAGACAAGCCTAATTTTTCCACAGCACAGATTTTCTAAGCAGGTCAATCCTGAGCAGATCAAGTGAGCCAAGGTCAAGTAAGCTGGTGGCAGAATTATGTTGATGATACGTGGCTGACTGAAAAGACTGCAGACCAGGCTTGCTGAATATATATTTCAAAATGGACATGGAGAGCAAACACATATGAGTGTCAGTGGCCTTAGGAGATGATTCATTTGATTATTTTCTGATCTGGCACCACTTTGGAGAAGGTTTGGTTTAGGCACAAAAACTATACTTGGCTCACTTTAGGGAAAGATTGTGATTTGGGTTAACACAAGTACTTCATTAAGGTTAAGGAGCCTTCACTGTCATGGTTAAAAGAAGAATTTAGTTAAGGTTTAGGAAAGGTTGTGTTGATGGTTAAAATAATTGTTGACTGTCACTTGGGTTAGGGTTGGGGTCTCCAGTCCAGGCCATCCATTAGAAATGATGGACAATTTTCCAAATTGGGCCCCTCATCCACACCCACACTAGCACCATCACCCATTCACCCACCCTTAGCTCCAATAGCAACACTGGCAATTCCAAATAAGCTCTTTGCCATTAGCCGCAAGTGTATTCATGAATTATGGATAAGGGGAAGACAGGCGTTATGCTAAATTACACATCCTGGCGCTGCTGTGATGTCAATAGGGCATTTTGCTGTGAGTCATGTTGTCACGCGGTCTATTGACAATTACAAAGAGGTGGTGTTTGTGTTTAGATGTGGATATGTGTAGGTGGTGGAGTAAAGCATTGATGTTATAAAAATAATAAAAGAAGAACAGATTTCCTTTAATATACTGTGCATGTGTCACAGGCAAACTAAGTTTCTATGGAGATTTTACAGCAATACCTTGAAACATCAAGCCTTGCATCGCCAGACTAATTCGCATATATATATCAATTCATATTCAATTTCCAAGGGGCGTTAATTACCGGCGTAGACCAAAATGCCTCTGGGCACGATAGACCTACAACCAATCAGATCAATGAAACATGTAGCACTAAGCAATGTTGTGTTGACGGTGGAAAGAAAGTAAAGAGGACCCAGATGCAGACCGTGAACTGGAGGAGTGGAGTATTTATTGAAGGTTTCCAGCAGGAAAACAGGCAAACCGGGAAACAGGCAGGCAGTCAGTAAAACAGACAAGCTAGTCTGCAAGCAATAATCCAGACCAGCAGAACAAAAGCAAAATCCAGACATGCGAAAAAGAAACAACATTACTGGGAGAAAAAACACTAGGGAGGTACAACAATGATCCATCACAAGGACAGGGAATAATCAAACACTCCACAAACCCCAAAACACTCCGTAGAACTCTTGGGGTTACTTGATTGTAACCCTGTTCCCTGATAAATGGGAACGAGATGCTGCATGCAGTATGCATATGCATATGGGAACGTCTTTGCGTGACCAGCTGTGAAAAGTGTGTTTAAAAACGTCAATGAAATTGACTCAAGCGAAACTATAGCCTTGGCAGGTGACGTCATCAGCGCACCAGAAACCCGGAGCTATAAGTAGATGAGCTCCAGCTGCCAGCCTTCAGGTCCCTTTTGTTTGAAGACCGGTCCTGGGGCAGCATCGGCACGGCACTGCAGTGCAGCATCTCGTTCCCCTTTATCAGGGAACAGGGTTACAATCAAGTAACCCCAAGAGTTCCCTTTCAAAGCTTCACTCGATGCTGCATGCAGTATGCATATGGGAACGGAATACCCACGCCACCGTGCCGATGGTGTCCGGACCCCCTACGATGTGCAGGTGTGCACAAAGCGCAGGAGGCCTCAGACAGTAGCTTAGGATGCTGACTCAAGGACAAAGGAGCCCGGAGTCAAGAAGCATCCAAACTATAAAAACTTATGAATGTGTGCGGCGAGGACCAGCCCGCCGCATCACAGACACTCTGTAAGGGGGCACCCCTAGCTACAGCAGTAGAGGAAGCGACCCCCCTGGTGGAGTGAGCTCTTAAGCCTCTCAGCGAAGCCTGACCGCGCGCCTCGTAGGCAAGAGCAATAGCATCCCTGACCCAGTGTGACATGGTTTGCTTGGTGGCGGCAGAACTGCTGTTACGGTCGCCATGAAAAACAAACAGCTGCTCTGACCTACGCCACTGGCTATTGCAGTGGACATAAGCCTGGAGAGCACACACTGGACACAGTCTATGAAATCTCTCCTGCCCCGGCGTAACAAACGGTGAAGGGCAGAAGGTTCCATAATGACAGGATGTGCAGTCGAAAAAGGAATCTTAGGCAGATAGTCAGGATGAGGATGTAGGATAACTTTCACCCAACCTGGGGCAAAGTCTAAGCAGGGTGACAGAGCCTGCATGTCCCCGATTCTCCTCAGAGAAGTTATTGCCATTAGGAAAACCATCTCAAGAGTCAGAACCTTGTCCCACACTGACTCTAGAGGTTCAAATGGGGTCTCAACCAGACCCTCCAGCACTAAGGCTAAGTCCCATGAAGAAGTCTTGGTTCTGACGGGAGGCCTCAATCGCCTGGCCCTGCAAACAAAGCGGGCCAGCAAAGGATGCCTCCCCAGTGGCGCCCCATCCACCGGGGCGTGGCAAGCCGAGAGAGCGGCCACACAAACCCTTAGAGTGGAGGGGCAAGCGCCCATGAGCAACTCCTTCTGCAGAATATCCAGAACTGACATAATCTGGCAGTCGACTGGATCCACCTGACGTGTCTTGAACCATCTGACAAGGAAACTCCACTTACTGCATACAGCTTCCTGGTAGAGGAAACCCTAGCACTTAAAATGGTTTCGATAACTGCAGTCAACAGCCCAGTGCTTCTCAGCTAGTGCCCAAAGGGGCCAACATGAAAGTTCCACAGGTCAGGCTCAGGATTGAACATCGTGACCTCCGCCTGAGACAGAAGGTCCTTCCACGCTGGAATCGCTCACAGCGAGCCTTTGAGGAGACACACTAACGCCGAAAACCATATTCCGTTCAGCCAACAAGGCGCCATTAAAGGTGTCGGACCCTTGTTGGCGAACCCTGGCTAGAACTTCTAGGAGCAGAGCGACTGGAGGGAGGCATACAGGCGCATTATGGGCCATGTATGAGCCATTGCATCCAGACCCAGCGGAGCTGGGGAACTGAGGGTGACGTAGAGAACACATTGCGCTATCTGACAAGAGGCGAAGAGGTCCACTACCGTTCAGTGAAAACTGATCCATATTGACTGACAATCTCTGGGTGGAGTTCCACTCGCCCATCTTGAAAGTCTGTCTGGAGAGCAAGCCTGCTCCCTGGTACATGCCTTTGAGGAGATGCGCTATCTCTGAAAACCATAGTCTGGTCAGCCAACGAGGCGCTATCAATAAGAGATCGGATATGTGTTGGCAAACCTTAGCTAGAACCTCCAGGGAGCAGAGCGACTGGAGGGAAGGCATACAGGCGCATCTCGGGCCATGTATGAGCCATCACATCCAGACCCAGCGGAGCTGGGGAACTGAGGGAGAAGCAGAGGAGACATTGCGCTATCTGACAAGAGGCGAAGAGGTCCACTTCCGTTCAGTGAAAACTTATCCATATTGACTGACAATCTCTGGGTGGAGTTCCACTTGCCCACCTTGAAAGTCTGTCTGGATAGCAAGCCTGCTCGCACATGCAGTTGCCCCGGAATGTACACTGGCCCGAGTGACCAGAGCTTGTCCTGGGCCAAGAGAAAATCTGTCTCACTATCCTGGAGATTGCGCGAGCACAGACCTCCCTGGTGCAAGCCTTTGAGGAGATACGCTATCTCTGTAAACTGTAGTCTGTTCAGCCAACGAGTCGCTATCAATAAGACAAGAGGCGAAGAGGTCCACTTCCGCTCTGTACAATCTGGTCCATATTTGACTGAATCTCTGGGTGGAGTTCCACTCCCCCATCTATAAAGTCTTTCTGAACAACAAGTCTGCTCCCAAGCAATTATATAGGAGACCGTCGCTGTACTGTCCCCCTCGGACTTTGTACATGACAACCTCTCAACTGGGGGAGAAAGTATTTCAGAGCCAGAAATACAGCCATCAACTCCAGGCAATTGATGTGCCACTCGAGCTGATGACCCTCCCATTCCCCTTGGGCTGGATGACCACTTAAGACTGCACCCCAGCCCGTCAGGGAAGCGTCCGTCGTTAGCAGGTTGCGACGACATGGTACGCCGAGAGTGGGACCCAAGGTAAAGAACCGGGGTCTGAACCACATAGTTAGTGTACGAAGCCTGCGGCGCGTCACTTTTATTAGCCTCCGAGGATTGGCCCTTGGATGAAATCCCCCCGGCTCTGAGCCACAACTGAAACGGTCTCATGTGTAACAGCCCCATAGGAATCACCGTGGAGGCTGACGCCAGAAGACCCAACACGACCATCTTTACTGTAATAGCTTGACTCTCTGTCTGGAAGGGGAACACTGTCTATGGCCCCTTTCTCAGAAGAGTGTGCAGCTCTTGTGACCATACGTGCGCCACCTCCGGTCTCACGCAAGTGGAGACCACACCGCTGAAACTCGGAGGACAACGAGTAGCTGGATCCCATATACTAACGTACTGTGTAACACCCATGCAGAAATGCCTGGCAGAAGTGTCCACGCTGCCAGGCCCACTAATCTCGGTGCTAGCCGTAACGCTTCCTGTTGGGGGAATGTTAAATACCCCGTGTCCTGAAAAATGGCAGGATTTACACACAGGGCATTCAATATGTGAACCGCTGCCCCCCCGAAACACCAAAGGTGGCGGAGGTGGAGAGGTTTATGAGTGTCACGGGACGGAGTAAGCAGATATACGTGCCCTGCCCTGTGGGGGATACCCACCATGGCATCCTTACAGACTGCTACATTAGCCAGTCGTGTATGCATCTCAAAATGCGGAGGCCCTGGAGTCGCGATGGAGCCAGCGTTGCATCCATGCATTTTGTACACGTGAGGGGTGATGTGATGAAAAATATGAGTCCTTCAGATCAAACGTGACGAACCAATCACAATGTTGGTTTGCGACACGACCATCTGGCAGTAAACATCTTTGAGCTTGAGTGCTGTGACCGAAAGGTTCAAGCCCCAAATATCTAAGACCAGACGTAGGCCCTCGTCCTTCCGGGGAACCAGGAAGCATCTCCTGTGAAAGCCCAATTCTCCTTCTGGAAGGGGAAATCTATGACCCCTTTACTCAGAATACTTTGTAGCTCTAGTGACAGAACATGTGTCAACTTCACCTCCACGGAAGTGGAGACCACGCTGTTGAAACACGGAGAACAATGAATACACCGGACCCATTTCTCATGCATAACACCCATGCAGAGACACCTGGCAGAAGTGTCCACGCTGCCAGATTCTCTGTCTTCGTAGTGGTAATAGATTCAACACTTCCTGTTGAGGGGATATTAAATAACCCGCGTCCTGCGGAAAGCAGGATTAAACACGGGACATACAACATGTCGCTGGAGACTGCTGCCCCCCCCTGAAACACCCAAGGTGGCGGAGGTGGAGAGGTAACGTGCGGGAAGGAAGGCGGAGCAAGCAGGTGATCCCAGCGCTTCGGGATCACGCAGGGGAAACACTACTGGCACTCACCAAACGCGTGCTCTTCCACACACACAAAGCAGCAAACGTGCGTATGTCCGTGTCTGCCATCAGGCGCGGAGACACACACAACGTTCCGACTGCTGGCCCATTTTCAACTGCTAGAGTTTACTTACCTGCTGCCAGTTAAAAAACTAAGTCACCTTACTTGACTTCCAGCTCCCATTCACACACCACACAGAATCGGTCTGAAAACAAAAAGACCTGAAGGCTGGCTGGCTCATCTACTTATAGCCCCGGGCTTCAGGTGCGCTGGTGAAGTCACCTGCCGAGGCTATAGTTTCGCTTGAGTAAATTTCATTGACGTTTTTAAACACACTTTTCACAGCCGGTCACGCAAAGATGTTCCTATATGCATATGCATACTGCATGCAGCATCGAGTGAAGCTGAAAGGGAACAGAACCATAACAGAGTAAAACATGCAAGGTGGGGCGGTGCCATGGATACCTGACCCCAATATGGCGCCAATTCCTTCCAATGAGAATTGCTCGCCTAAAAGTTTTTCTAGCTTCCTGGTTTACTTCCGGGGTATATAGCCCACTGAATATGCGCAGTAGTTTTTCTCCTACTGGCCCCACCCATTGGTTCTTGCTCGGCCCATTGTGATGATGTCACAGAATTTTAAATTCCTTTCCTAGGCACGAGGAAAGTTTTTCAAATGTAAAACCTTTATGGATCCGCAAGTTTCCTCATGGAGGGGGCTCTAGAGTGTAAGATGGTCTCAACTACCTCGGTAGAGAGACCTGTGGTCCCCCTCAGGGGCCAGACCCACAGCTTCAATTTCCCCAGCTGGGGATGGAATATTTCGCCTAGGCCCTGCGACAGCATGTCCCTCCTGACGGGAATCTCCCACGGGGGGCTGTCCAGGAGGGCTACCAGGCCCGAGAACCAGATTCTGGCGGGGCCGGAACGGGGCCAAGAGCAGCAGCTGGGCCCCTGTTCGGCGAACTTTCTCTACAACCCCCGGGAGCAGAGCAATCGGGGGAAAACTATACAGCTGTAGCCTCGGCCACGGCTGCGCCATGGCATCCAGCCCCAAGGGTGCTGGAGAACCAGAGGGGGCAGTGAGCATTCCCTGGGGACATGAACAGGTGCACTTGTGCTCTGCCGAATCTCCTCCATATCATCTGCACTGTCTCGGGGTGCAGTCTCCATTCCCCGGGCCTCAGCCCCTGTCTCGACAGGGTGTCCGCTCCCACATTGAGGTACCCAGGTATGAAAAGTGCTCTGAGGGAGAGCAACTTCCCCTGGGACCACAAGAGGATCTGGTGGACCTCAGACCGCTTTGTTGATTAATGTAGGAGACCACATACCTGTTGTCGGACAAGCACGTGGTGGGCCCTGAGGTCGCAGACTGCTCGCATCTCCAGGCAATTTATGTGCCATTGGTGCTGCGTTGACCACAGACCTCGGGCTGAGCGGCCTTCCAAAACCGCCCCATCCTGTGCTAGAGGTGTCCGGCGAAAGCGTGCGACGGTGATACGTCATTCCCAGCACTGCTGGTCAGGAACACCCGTTGTCTCCACCTGTCTAAGGCACGCATGCAGCTGTGTGTAACCTTGATCAGGTGGAAAGGATTGCCCCTCAGGGAAAATCTTGTGTCCCTGAGCCACCACTGCAGGTGCCTCATGTGCAGCAACCCAAGCGGAATCACGGTGGATGCTGCCACCATGAGGGCTAACAGTCTCTGAAACTGTAAAGCAGTGCACCCTGAACACCATGGTCAGGATCGACTTGACGCGTGCGGGAAACAGTTGTGCCCGCAACGTGACTGAGTCCCACACTACTCCTAGGAACATGATCCTTTGTGTTGGAGTGAGCATGCTCTTGCTTGTATTGAGCCTCAACCCCAAGCACCGCAAGTGCGCAAGTACGACATCTTGATGTGAGACGAGGCTGGGATAACCTACTCAGAGGAGCCAGGGCCGAGTCCATACACTTTGTATACACATCACAATCATCGGGATCGTCAGAATCCTGAACCAAAGTCTCCTCAGAGAACAGTTCAGGTGACAAAGTTCTAAAATGGGGCGCAAACCACCGTCTCTTTTCGGGACTATAAAGTACCTGGCTGTAGAACCCGGTATGCATCTCTCAGGTGGGGGTTTGTTCTCTGGCCCCATTGTACAACAGAGAATCAAGCAGGTCAAGCTTCCCATGTGAGCAGCAAAGTCCCTAGGGGGAACCAACCGCTACCTCGAATGGTGGCCTCGGTTACCTGAAGCGCTGCAGCGACGGAAAATCCTCGAGGACTGGCATCTACATGCCTGACCGCCCCCCTAACCTGCAATGTGAGATTTAACCGGAAAGGAACATCTACAGGCCTCTGTAGAGGACGCAACTCTGGCCTGACTACTGCACAGCCATGCAGGTCTAAAGGCAGCAGTTGCACGGAACATGCCACGCCCCAAAGCGCCACTGGCGGCAGACCACAGTATGTGCGTCTGCAGCACTGTGTGTCGGACACTGTGGTCAGCAACACTGGGGCCCCTGTGGGGACTGTCCTCTCACCCTTCCTCTTCACCATCTACACCACAGACTTCAGCCGCCACACAGAGTCCTGCCACCTTCAGAAGTTTTCTGATGACTCTGCTGTGGTGGGATCTATCAGTGGTGGTGATGAGACTGAGTATAGGGCTGTGGTTGGTAACGTTGTCTCATGGTGTGAGCAGAACCATCTGCAACTCAATGCAACAAAGTCCAAGGAGCTGGTTGTAGACCTACGAAGGGCCAAGGCACCAGTGACTCCGGTTTCCATCCAGGGGGTCAGCGTGGACATCGTTGAGGATTACAAGTATCTGGGAGTACACATAGACAATAAACTGGACTGGGCTAAGAACACTCAAGCTCTGTACAGGAAGGGCCAGAGCCGCCTCTATTTTCTGAGGAGGCTGAGGTCCTTCAACATCTGCCGGACAATGCTGAGGATGTTTTACGAGTCTGTGGTGGCCAGTGCTATCCTGTATGCTGTTGCATGCTGGGGCAGCAGGTTGAGGGTAGCGGACGCTAAGAGACTCAATAAACTGATCTGTAAGGCCAATGAAATTGATGGGTGGAGCTGGACTCTCTGTCGGTGGTGTCAGAAAGGAGGATGCTGGCCAAACTACATGCCATCTTGGACAGTGTCTCCCACCCACTCCATGACGTGCTGGTCAAGCAAAGGAGTACCTTCAGCGGAAGACTCATCCTCCCAAAATGCACCACAGAGCGCCACAGGAAGTCATTCCTGCCTGTGGCCATCAAACACTATAACACTAACAAGTGTTAGTCGATATGACCATAAGTCACTAAACTGGACACCGATCATGAACATCTCTGCAATACTGGACATCATTTGGGAATATTCGCTGCTTAAACTACTGTGCAATACACCCAGTTTTAAATTTAATTTGTGATACTTATTGTGCTGTGCAATATCCTCCGTCCCATTATATATTGTTAATAAGCTACCTGACAGCTCATG
Source organism: Coreoperca whiteheadi (assembly GCA_011952105.1). Taxonomy (NCBI): domain Eukaryota; kingdom Metazoa; phylum Chordata; class Actinopteri; order Centrarchiformes; family Sinipercidae; genus Coreoperca; species Coreoperca whiteheadi. Next base: position 28,906,364 of record CM022489.1, read on the forward strand.
CATTATTACTTTATACTGTAATATTAACCTTAACCGGTTAACCCACTTTGTACATTACACTTATTTAATTTTAAATTTATACTTATACCCACTTTGTAGTTACCTGTATTATTGTGTATTATATATATGCTTTTTGCCTTGCTTAGTACTTCCATTCTTGTGTGCACTGACGTGATAGTGAGCTGCTGTTACAAAGAGTTTCCCCTCTGGGATTAATTAAGTATTTCTGATTGATTCTGATTCTGAAAGGTGCAGTCTGTGCAAGACCCGAGCTTTCATGAACAAGGCATTCTTATCTGAACAGTGAAACTGCGAAGACAGTTTGAATCTGTGAAAACTTACTGTAAAAGTAATGTAAGCCAGATATTTTACATAATATTGGCAGTTTTGTATTAGAAAAAGATAACACATATACTGTAAAAGTCTTCTTCGCTTAAAGCATATTATTGCCTGTGTATGAACATCAGTACAAAATCTATGACCACAATGTTATAATAGTTATAAAAATGAGGGATTAACATGTTCTGGCCTGTGGCTAATATTTTTAAGTTTGGGTTAGTGCAAAAAGTGTCCCTAGTAGCCAGAATATGAATGTGAGATAATGCAGAAAATATGGAGATGGGAGGTTACTAAATCCTCCACTCAAAACCCAAATCTGGTTATAATATTGACCCTTTCAGATGTACGCTTTTTGGAATGTCTTCTCAGAATTCCATGATAGAATTCTAGAACTCTATATGCTAGGGGTGTAACGGATCGCAGTTGATCCGTGAGCCGTACGGATCCGGACCCACGGTTCGGCATGCACATGACCCGTTGATTAATTGTGCTTTTTTTTTTTTACTTGCGGATTAATCTAAATTGTTTAGCGATCGCAGAGTGGAAGATAGTTTTTCTGCTGATATTGCTTTTTAATTAATTTCGTTATTTATACTCGATGCTGAGTTTCAGTGTTCACGTGAACAGGGCATGCTAAGTCAACAATGGCTTGCGGCTGAGCAGAAGAACTTGAAAAGCCTCCTGCATCATTCAAATCACATGTATGGAAGCATTTTGGCTTCCCCGTAAAAAATATAATGATGTCGGAAGAAGGGTGGTGGACAAAACTGTAACAGTATGTATGAAAGTGGCAATACATCGAGCATGGCTACGCATCTGAAGCGACATCGCCCTGGTGAACATATGACAGGATCCAAAACCCAGCAGCAACAGCAGCTTCTCACTGCTGCATTTAAACAGCCCTTTGCAGCAGAATCACAACAAGCTAAAGCGATTACAAAACTCTATCGGGATGTTTATCGCTGCAGACATGAGGCCATACTCTGTTGTGGAAAACAAAGGGTTTAAAAATATGTTGAAAGTGTTTCAGCCACGAAATACCCTCACGCAAAATCGTTCCAGCATTTTATGAACAAGAAAAAAAAATTATAGCGGATTTAACTAATGCATCCACTATTGCGATTACCACAGACAGGTGGACCTCAAGGGCAACGGAAAGCTACGTGACTGTGACTGCTCACTGCATCACAGCGGAGTGGGCGATGTGAAGTCTGGTGCAGCAGACACTCTATGAGAGTCACACAAGCACCAATCTAGCGCAGGTACTGATAGAAGCAGTAGCAGAGTGGAAGTTAAAGAGACACAATACATGTAGCAATATCCCAGTCACAATAGATAAAGCCAGAAACCAAGTAAAAGCAGTGAAAGAAGCTGGACTGGGGCCACAGATATCTTGCTTTGCACAGGTGATAAATTTAGCATCCCAAAAGGGAATATCTGTGAACCAGATGGACCGCCTCCTTGGGAGGAACAGGAAGGTGGTTTCCTTCTTCCACAGAAGCACAACAGCAGCTCATGTGCTTAAGACCCAGCAAGAAATTCTACAGCTACCAGCCCACAAGCTCATACATGATGTCACAACAAGATGGAATTCGACTTATGATATGTTGGAGCGCTATCTTGAGCAGCAGGCAGCTGTATATTCTGTACTGAAGAAGACCCAGAAAAAAAATCTCAGAGACATTGTCACCTTGTCTGATGATGATGTGAATGTGGCAGAAGAGGTGCTCCAGGTGCTCAAACCTCTCAAAACAGTCACAACCCTCTTAAGCACTGAAAATGCACCTTCTGTGTCCATGATCCTACCTCTGAAAACCAGGATTATGGAATCCATGGCTCCAAATGAGGAAGACAGCACCATTACTAGAGATGTCAAGGCTGCCATTAGAGGGGACCTGAACGAATTGTACCTTATGACCACGCAATCATTTTGTGGCCTCAACATGAAAAAAATGTTTCAAAGGGGACAATAATGTTCCAGTGGATTCCCATTCAAGATGTCCCTGGTCCATGTCAAAATACCATGTGGATTTACTGTACAGTTTTGAGAAATTTAAATGGAAAGTCAGCTCAAATTATATTATAACATAATCATTTGTAGTGAAATGCAGTGTGGCAAACTCATTAAGACTGTACGAAAAGATTAGTGTCTAAAATAAGGATACGAAAAAAGAAATAAAGGACATAAATGTAAACATAGAGAATTGGACCAGTTTGTGAGATTATTTTGTCAACTATCTGTTTCTTGATATATAGACACTATAAGTTGGTATGTGAGTGGGTATGGTATGTAGTTCTTGTGTATACTGCCATCTAGGGGTTCCACCATTTGCATTGCAGTTTTTGTTATGTGAGCTCAATATACAATTTCCTAATGGTTAGACATTGGGCAATACAATCTGAAAAAAGCAGACAAGAGCTTTGGCAAGAGTATAATATATGTGAGAAATACACAAATCCCCACGCAGAAAGAAAAAATATCCAGTTTGATTGAAACCTTTAGTCAGCCATCAATGCTGCAAACAATGTTGGCAGCATCCTGTGTGGGCCTGACTCCCAATATATCAATTCAGGGCCCCTTGCTTGGCAGAAGCTAGCACAGTTTCCATAGTAACGGCCTGCACAAGCCCTCCTCCATCCCCCTACTCCTCCCTCCCCTGGCTACTATGCGACGCAGGAAGTGCAGTGATGGAGGATGCTTTGCGATAGTCTCCAGCGTGGCACATAGACCTACTTCTCCACCAGCTGGGGAAATGACCCGGAAGTAGAATGGGAGAGAAGGAGGAGGAAAAAGGACAGAAGGATGAGAGGACAGGGAAGAAAAGGGAGGGAAGGGAGATGATGGAGAGGTGGAAAGAAAGGGCAGTAGGGATATAAAGGGATGTTGTATCGTCTATCCCCTGACGTATCCTGATGACATACTTTCTCCTCTGCCCATGTGCAGAGAATCCCTCTTCACTCAGTGGTCATGATGAGAGGATGGAGATTCCCTGCCTTTCTTTCATATGCTCTGCTTTTCTTCACATTTTCAACCAATTCAAAGATTTCCAGAAAAAGATACAGCCTTATATCACATCTTCCAGCATAAGCTTGGCAAAAGCTAGCACAGTTTCCATAGCAATGCTCTGCACAAGCCCTCCTCCATCCCCCTACTCCTCCCTCCCCTGGCCACCATGCGACGCAGGAAGTGCAGTGATGGAGGATGCTTTGCGATAGTCTCCAGCATGGCACATTAATCTAATTCTCCACCAGCTGGGGAAATGACCCGAAAGCAGAATGGGAGAGAAGGAGGAGGGAAAAGAATGGAAGGAGGAGAGGACAGGGAAGAAAAGGGAAGGAAGGGAAATGATGGAGAGGTGGAAAGAAAGGGCAGAAGGGATATAAAGGGGTGTTGTATCCTATATCCCCTGTTGTATCCTGATGACATACTTTCTTCTCTCCCCATGTGCAGAGAATCCCTCTTCACTCAGTGGTCCTGATGAGAGGTGGGAGATTCCCTGCCTCTATTTCATCCGCTCTGCTTCTCTTCACATTTTCAACCAATTCAAAGATTTCCAGAAAAAGATACAGCCTTCACATCTTCCACCAACAGTAACAACAGGGGGATACTCCAAGAGAAGACAGTTCTCCCGTACATTTTCCCCAAAGGAGACAGTCTTGAAAACAAATGCTCTTCTTGTTGTAATCTGAAAGTGTGAAATATGAAAAGGAAGGTGAGGAAAATAGGGGAGGAATGTGACGACTTACCGATATGAGTGATAACACACTGCACCCTCTGTAGCAGCTCCTGGACCGACATTTCGTCTTGTCTCAGCCAGCACAGCATCTCAGGGTGTGGGTCACATCTACTCTCCGCCCCTTCTCTCTCTTGCCGCTCTCTCTCTCCGCTGCCACACATTCCCTCGTCACCATTTCTTCCCCAACAATCTCCCCTCCCTAATCCAATTTTCTCCTCTGAGGTTTTTTCACTCAGGAAGAGGTGAAATAACCAAGACAGCCAGTCAGAGAATAAAACAGCAAGTAGCTCAGTCAGCTAACCAATAAAAATAAGAAAAGAAAAAAAGGATCCTCAAATCGAAATATTCTTCAATATATATTAGATTTAAGGTATGGGAAATAACACAGAAAATCTATTTTAAATCAACATTGTTTTTTTGAGTCAAAAAACAATATCTTTGCTAAGAATATTTGATTTCACTATTATCTCATGAGGGCTCAAACAAAACATATCAATAGCCTTCACCCATCATTTGTCATTCATGCTTTGGCTGCCTGGGTTCATTCAGTGCTACCAGAGGCCACTCTACTGATCCTGCTCCACATTTGGATTAAAGCAAAAAATGCTACCCAGGGGCATTAGCATCTTTCCATGAGCCTATGGCTCCTGGGACCTTGGAGATTGTCTGGGAGACAACCATTAGCCAGAGACATCTGCACTCAGCCTCACCCTGCCACTCACTTATCTTCACTCTGCCAGGCAATTACAGGCCCTACTGAAAGCTTTCAAACTATTGAAAAAGCTACATGGCATACAAAGCAGAGCATAGTCCAGGGCAATGTGTGCTGTATCCTGTATGTTGATTTATATGTGCAACATTGTTGACCTTGTTACAGTGAATTTGTTCTTTTGTAAATTCCAAAATCATAAATATTTGGCAAAAATTAGGATGTTTAATTTATTTTTATCATTATCATACATTGAATTCTAACAGTTTGGAATATAACAAATATTGTCCATTAACACAATGAGTGAGTAATAAGAAATGATGGGGATGAAAAAATATGGAGAGGAGGTGACAAGATAAGACAGCAGAGGAGAAAAAGATAAGAAATGGATGGAATGAGACATGAGCGAGGAAAGGAGGTTCAGGACTAACTCAAGCATCCGCAAAACGTCATTGGTGGAAGAGAGGGAAGCCAATTTGTGAATACCATGGTAATGGTAAATGGTATAGCGCCTTTCTAGTCCAACTACTCAAAGCGCCTTCACACTACATATCACATTCACACACATTCATACACTTATGGCACAGCCCTCTGGAGCAATTTGGGGTTCAGTATCTTGCTCAAGGAGACTTTGAGGGCTGGGGAATGCAACTCCTGTTGGGCGGCTGTGGCTTAGTTGCAGAGTGGGTCGTCTACCAATCGGAAGGTCAGCGGTTCGATCCCGGCTTCCCCCATCCATGTATCGAAGTATCCTTGAGCAAAATACTAAACCCTAAATTGCTCCTGAAGCTGTGACTTCGGTGTGTGAATGATTAGTTTAATTTGTACTGATGGGCAGTTAGTTCCTGCCATCAGTGTATGTGTGTGTGTATGGGTAAATGGTGTATGTAGTGTGAAAGCGCTTGAAGTAGTTGGATTACTAGAAAGGCGCTATACAAGTACAGTCCATTTACATAGGTATATTTTCATTGCTAGCTTGATGTTTTACTGAAAAATATCATAAACATTTAAATTTAATATTTATTTGAATTGTTACTGTGTTCAGCTTGTTTGATTTCTTTATTCCCAAAATTACCTGTAAACGCATGGAGAAATTGCTCTTTTGGAAGATATCATAAACCCATAGCAATAACAGTTAAGATAAGCATGATAGAGATCACAAACAGAAATGTCAGAAACGGATGCAGCTAATTACAAAGTGCCTACATATTGCAATTATCTGCAGAAGATGCCATCACCACATTGAATTTCTGATGATTTGTTAAAAGCAGTATAGCCCTAGGCTTACAATTGGCGGTCGATCCATGATAGTTTGGCCTGAAAGTGTACAAGGGAAAGTGCATGCCATTTAAATACCTCGCTCGTCCCCCGCACACTTTCCCTCTTTGCTCTCCAAGTGGCCTCCGTTTGATGTATGCTATGTAATACAAAGGGCTGTGGGGAAGCAAAGGAGACGAGAATAGCCGTTTGCAGTTGGGGCAGGTATCAAAAAGAGTGCCTGAAGTTGAACAGCCTGGCTTGACTCGACTTGCGATGGCGGAAGCAGTACTACATTTACATTTAGTCATTTAGCAGACGCTTTTATCCATGGAGAGGAGGTGCGAGGGGCCCCCCATCGTCGAGGTCATCCAGCAGATCGGCCTGGTATGCCTGCAAGACCGCCATAGTGTGCAGGCATGCCTGACCCGCCGCCATGTAAGCCTTGCCTACTAAAGCAGAGTTAGTACGGCAGGGCTTAGTAGGCAACATCGGGGTTTTCAGGGAGGATGCGGCCTCCGGCGATAAATACGCCGCCAGCGTCTCCTCAATACCTGGCATACAGCCATAACCGTTCTCTTTACACCCTCTGATCGAAGCACACTGGCGACCAGCTAGAAAGCTGTGCAGAATACGGCTGGGACCAGCGCTTGCTGAAGATCAGAAGACTGATTAACATAGTGAAGCCGGCTCCCTTTGTACCTCCGGTTCCGCCGGCGTGCGTCACGTGTTGATGTTAAACCCAATCAAGATTGGTCTAAATTGATACAGAGATTCAGAGGCAGTCACTCTGAAGGCGTTCCCCATAGCGTCAGCTGATGCAGCATTGACATTTGCCTAATCACAGCAAAAAATTAATTTAGCTAAAACTTACCGCATGTTTCCTCAGGTTTGACATTGAGTTTTTTTATGCCGAAATATCCGTTTGTTTTAGGAGACACAGAAGACACCGCATAATTTAACTGTTGTTTCGCACTCTGTTTAAAACGAAACATGCATTTTATTTGTGGCCAGGGGTGTTCATCCTTTTCTGTTTGAACACTGGAGACCATTGCCTCTGCAATTTTTCATGTATTTTCATTCACTGAGATTTTGTGAGATTGGTAAACAGAGTTATGTGGTAGATGCACTGATGGCATCTCTCTAGCAAAAATAAAACATAGAATATGTAGAATAAATGTAAAATTTAAAAAAAAGAAAGTAACGGGTGTGGCCCAATGTAGCAGAGAGTAGTTTGACAGGGTGGCTGTGGCTTGGTGGCAGAGCAGTCGCTTGCCAATCGCAAGGTTGGTGGCTCGATCCCCCAGCCATGCGCTGAAGCATCCTTGAGCAAGATACTGAGCCCCTAAAATGCTCCCGAAGAATGTTCTCATAATGACTAAACGTAGTGTTTCTTCTTCACAAATCTACAAGTAAAAAATATGGTGCAGTAAAACTACTCTTAGAAGTACATTTTTTTCCAAAATTTACTCAAGTAAGTGTGACGGAGTGAATGTAACTTGTTACCACCCACCTCTGGTTGGCTGTTTCTGAAAGATGGAGAGAAAGCAGAGTCTCTCTTGCCAGACCGATCCCACTCTCCCTTAAGTCAGACAAAGTCTCTGATGAACAATTCACAGCTCTGTCCATAACTCCCAAATGAGAAAAAGGAACCTCAGTCCAACTTTTGATTCTCTGTCACTGGAGTAAATGGTAAATCCTTTGCATGCTCAGGTCCTCTACCAGTGACCAATTCTTAGAAATCCCTTTTTGTAGATGTTACAGCTTACAATCTCCTCCTTACAACTCTTCAGATGAAAAGGTAAATAACTCGTTACTCTCTCTATCTTCCTAATTTATATGATTCTATACATTTCTATGCTCATGTTACACGCACTTTTGACATTTTATAGCACATACACCCATTTCAGGCCTGTACCCTGAGCACCGTTGTTGAGACTTACTTTCCCCGACTGTCTCCTCATTTGGGCATCCGGAGGACCCATGAAGGTCATTTTCTACATTTCTGGCAGTTGTTGACCCCCTCTTGTTATGACTGCATCCAGCATTCTAAATCATAACATTCTCTAGGTCTTACCAGTGCTACATTTCTTTAACTGTGCTCTAGTTTATTAGACATGTTTAGTCTTCTCAGTTCTAGCAAATTCATTCATCTTGTTACTCAAACATTGTTAGTATAATTTCTTATGTCTAACATCTTCATTTCTAGTTAACAGTGCAGCTTTCAATTTTAACATAACTCATTATGCAATTCACATCAGGATTCTAGATGTAACTTATTCTTGATTACTCCCAGTTTAAGCAAAGCAGGGGACAATGATCTCAACACATCTGACAAGCCTCACCACCATTTAGACTTAGTGTTCCATCTTTGGTCCACTTTACGTCAAAGTAGCCATCTTGGGCGCACGCACATTCACACACTCATACACACCTTTGTCAGATTGATAGTTTAGCGTATTTTATGAGACTGAATCAATTTATTGGCTATCCTTTCCATTATCCAAAAGGTGGTATCCCAAGGTATTATTTATGATTATCTTTGATAATCTCGATAGCCAAATCTAATTGATTGCACCAACCTAAACCTGGTGCCCCTTTGATCATAATAAACCCCATCAAATGGTGCTGCCATCTCATGCATATTATTGTTAAATCCCAACATGTTTTTAAATAGAGAATGTTGCTTTTACCAACTTCAAGTCCAAGAACAAACTGCTCTTACGAACTGATCTTACTGTTTTTTTCCCCCTCTTCTGTTGACACACTGCGGTCCTTGGGCCTTTTGTAAGTGGTCAAAAGGTTGTTCAGTGTTTTCCGCAGCTTGTCACTGGAGAGACTGTGTCCCTGCTTCATGAACTGAGAGAGTATTATTTTGTACAAGGCAGGTTCATTTTGCTAATATTATGTTGATGTGTCTTTGTGAGGTCCAAAAGCAGCAGCGTTTTTTACGCATTTTATATTTGTGTACAGACGTCTTCTCAGGTGTTCCCTTTCAAGCCAACCATCCATCTTGTAGGCTATGTCGATCATGACAAATGAGGTACGGCTATCCCTTTCCAGGCTCCTCCTCTCAATGCTGAAGAGAGTTTGCACGAGATAAGATAATATCTTTGGCTAAACTTCTTGTAATTTAATTTTGTAAAATGAGGCTATTACAAAACTCTCAGACTGATGTACTTATAGACAAATCCCCTTCCATGCCTTATAGCTACATCAGCCTGCTTTCAAAAACAAACTAGATTTGTAGGTGTTTCAAATGCTCTTTTAATAAGTAAGTTACACATTTTTGTTGTGGTTATGACTAACATACGGTTATTTTCCTCAAAATACAATAATTTTACGCCTCTGGTATGATAGTTTAGCATTTCAATTAAATTCAATTCAATTTTATTTATATAGCCCAGTATCACAAATCACATTTGCCTCAAAGGGCTTCACAATCTTTAACATACGACACCCTCTGTCCTTAGACCCTCGATTCGATTAAGGAAAAACTACCCAAAAAACCCTTTAACAGGGGAAAAAATGATAGAAACCTCAGGAAGAGCAACAGAGGAGGGATCCCTCTCCCAGGACGGACAGACATGCAATAGATGTCGTAAGTACAGAATAGATTTATAGCATCAAAACTATAACATATACAGCCATGATGGCAAAATAGTTGTATATATATATATATATTATTATGTTAGAAATGTTTAGGTGGTAAAACATAAGGGAAGATGATGGGTCCAGACGGACAACCGAGCAGCTCCAGGTGGAGCCCAACGAGCAGGACCCGAGCCACTCGTCCCCTGCACCATAGACACAGCAACACTGCCCCAGCAGGTCGCCATAGTCACCGATTTCCTATCTGGCAACGCTGAAGAGCAGCGATATGGTGTTGTGTGTGAAATCTGATAAGACAAAAGTATTAGTAACACAAACAAATAACATTTGCTGTTTAAATGGTAAATGGACTGTACTTGTATAGTGCCTTCCTAGTCGTCTGACTATTCAAAGTGCTTTCACTACATATCAGATTCATACACTGATGGCAGGAGCTAACTGCCCATCATTACAAAGGGACTATCCAACCATTCACATACATTCACATATCGCAGCCTCGGGAGCAATTTGGGGTTCAGTATCTTGCTAAAGGACACGTCGACACATGGGCTGGGGGAAGCCAGGCTCAAACCGCTGGCCTCCCAATCAGTGGACGACCCGCTATGCCATCAAGCCACAGCCGCCCCATTTAGATCCTTATTTTAGTTACTGTACCTTGTTTGGAATCCAGGTCTTATGACTAGCTGGAGGAAGAGGAAAAGTGGTACAACCACACCTATAACTGGGTTCCATCATTTGGAATGCTCCTGCCTCTTCATGTTTGCAAATGGGATAGATGGATAGGCTAAAGCAAATGGTGCAATCTCCACTTACACTATCAGAGTCCCATCAGATCAGCAAACATGAAGGGAAAAGTTAATGAGCATGAATTGAACACTGATCTGCTGTGTTGTTAGATGTAGGTGATTGGCGCAAAACAGAATTTCAACAGGAACTTTATTATAGGCTATATGATAGACAGTATGGATGTATACATAATTATGTCCTGCAATTGTAGGTAAATAACAATTCCCAGACCATTTGTAATGATCTGGTTCAATCTTAAGGGTATATAAAAATTGCTAGAAATAACACCTCACAACCAATTAAGTTTCATTTTGTGTCATTTAATTGTCAGTGGTTATGTAAAACGTTTGTGCAGCCAGTTTGAGAGTCAATGCCACTGGGTAAAAACTCCCATTGCTCAGCTCGATCTAGTGGAAAGTCGTTTCCCATCAAGCATTTCGCTTCTGCAGCTCATGAAGAGCCACAGTGGACCCTAGCTCTCCCAACTGTGTCCCATGAGATTTGCCCTCTCAAGCAGTCGAGCATTTAGAGCAAGTCAGAATAAATCGCTAACATCATGCAGTGTACTGGCTCATCCCAAACAAGCATAAAGAAACGCAATGTGTTCCAATGCCAGATGTTCCAAGTATGATATCTCTGCAGATATCTCTGGAAGGGTAACTGTCAGTAAGTTGTTCTAATTTGGCCAATCATTTGTCTCAAAGGGAGAAGGGGGAGGTTTTGCACAAAGAAGCAAAGTTGCCTTGCCAATGTTTAGATCTGAAGTTTTCAGTTCAAGTCAAAGGATAAAGGTATCCAACAGTCGCATTTGATCTCAGTGTGTCTTATAAAAAGTACTTCAGAAGTGGATGCAGTATTCAGCAAAACTGATTTTGGACCTGCCAAGATTTGCATCCACCTATTTTCTCAAAATAGGTGTGTGTTAGATGCATGCAATTTTCCATGTCAAGTCAAAACAGCCCAAAATGAGGATCTGAAAAGGAACTTCAGAGGTAGATGCATTATTTGGCAAAACTGATGTACCTGTGCAATGGTACATCTATCTCACTATAAACGGAGCAGATTTATTTCTGCTGAAATAAAACAACAAGTCGTCAAAATAAATTAAAACATAAGTTGAGTGTTAGGTCCTTGTCTACGGGTTTCAGAATGTAACACAAATAACGACACGCAAACGGTAATTTGAGTGACCAGCAATACAGTGAGCAATTTATTGCCACAAAAAATTACAGATATATAAAATGACTATTTACAAGGTGAAGCAAAGGTCTTCAGGGTGAATCCAGGCCAAAACAATGAACAAAAGATCACTCAGTGGACCCCTAAGTAAACCCTGTCAGAACAAATGAACAAAAACACTCAGCTGTCAACACCAAATCCCCTCTTCCCTTCTTCAGGTTTATCGGCAGCTGGCATTCACTAATTTGCATTACTGCCATCTTCAGGCTCCTCATATATTCTTGTTACTTCTGTTAAATTCTTTTTTCCAAACCAGTCACTCTTAAGAAGCTAAATATTTCTTTCCTGCCTTGTTCATTCTCTCCACACTCCAATATGTTTCTCAACGTTTCCCCAACACTCCCCAGTTTCCTTAATTGTTCAAACATATTTTTCCTTTCTTCTCCATACTTTAGACAGGATATAAGGACATGCTCCACTGTCTCTGTCTTGCAGCATTGTTCCCATAACCCTGTGGGATGTTTCCTAATAAGGTTTGATGTGCTATTTAGACAGCTATGCCCAATCCTCATTCTGCTCAAGATTACCTGCTGCCTCCTCCCACTGCTTCTCCATCTAGGAACCCAGACCCTTTTTTGTATGGAGAACAAATGCCTTCCTTCTCCTTTATTCTCCCATCTCTGTTGCCATTGCTAGGCAGCTCTCCTCCTGACTATACTTTTCCCTTCAGGCTTTGATAATTTAATATAAATTTCTATTGTTTCTTTTTTTGTTGCTTTCTCTGCAGGTTTATCTAGCCTCTCAATGCCTATAATTCCTAAGTGTGCCTGCAACTAGATAAAAACAATATCTCTACCTTGCATCACCATTCTGGTCTTCTTCTTTTCCTTTCGGCTGTTCCCTTTCAGGGGTCGCCACAGCGAATCATGTGCCTCCATCTAACCCTGTCCTCTGCATCCTCTTCACTCACACCAATTAACTTCATGTCCTCTCTCACTACATCCATAAATCTCCGCTTTGGTCTTCCTCTAGACCTCCTGCCTGGCACCTCCAACCTCAGCATCCTTCTACCAATATATTCACAGTCTCTCCTCTGAACATGTCCAAACCACCTCAATCTGACCTCTCTGGCTTTATCTCCGAAACATCTAACATGAGCTGTCCCTCTGATGTACTCGTTCCTGATCCTGTCTGTCCTCGTCACTCCCAAAGACAACTTCAACATCTTAAGCTCTGCCACCTCCAGCTCTGCCTCTTGTCTTTTCTTCAGTGCCACTGTCTCTAAGGCTGTACAACATCGCTGGTCTCACTACCGTCTTGAACATCTTTCCTTTCATTCTTGCTGATACTCTTTTATCACACAACACACCTGACACTTTTCTCCACCCGTTCCAACCTGCTTGCACTCGCCTCTTCACCTCTTTTCCACAGTCTCCATTGCTCTGAACCGTTGACCCTATGTACTTAAAGTCCTGCACCTTCTTCACCTCTGCTCCCTGTAACCTCACCGTTCCACCTGGGTCCCTCTCATTGACACACATGTATTCTGTCTTACTGCGGCTAAGCTTCATTCCTCTGTTTTCCAGAGCAGACCTCCATCTCTCTAGATTCTCCTCCACCTGCTCCCTGCTGTCACTACAAATCACACTGTCATCCGCAAACATCATAGTCCATGGAGATTCCTGTCTAACCTCATCTGTCAGCCTGTCCATCACCAGAGCAAACAAGAAGGGGCTCAGAGCCGATCCTTGATGCACACCCACCTCCACCTTGAACTCCTCTGTCACCCCTACAGCACACCTCACCACGTCTTACAGCTCTCATACATGTCCTGCACCACTCTAACACACTTCTCTGCCACTCCAGACTTCCTCATACAATACCACAGCTCCTCTCTCGGCACCCTGTCATATGCTTTCTCTAAATCTATGAAGACACAATGCAACTCCCTATGACCTTCTCTGCTACTTCTCCATCAGCATCCTCAAAGCAAATACTGCATCTGTTGTACTCTTTCTAGGCATGAAGCCATACTGCTGCTCACAAATGCTCACCTCTGCCCTTAGCCTAGCTTCCACTACTCTTTCCCACAACTTCATTGTATGACTCATCAGCTTTATTCCTCTGTAGTTGCCACAGCTCTGCACATCTCCCTTGTCCCTTGCACCAGTACACTTATCCTCCATTCCTCGGGCATCATCTCACTCTCCAAGATCTTGTTAAACAAACTAGTCAGAAACTCTACTGCCACCTCTCCTAGACACTTCCATACCTCCACAGGTATGTCATCAGGACCAACTGCCTTTCCACTCTTCATCCTCTTCAACGTCCTCCTCACTTCACTCTTGATAATCTTTGCTACTTCCTGCTCCACACCAGTCACCTCTTCTAATCTTCGTTCCCTTTCATTTTCCTCATTCATCAACTCTTCAAAGTACTCCTTCCATCTTCCCATCACACTCCTGGCACATGTCAATACATTTCCATCCTTATCTTTAATCACCCTAACCTGCTGCACATCCTTCCCATCTCTCTCTTTTTGTCTGGCCAACCTGTACAAATCCACCTCTCCCTCTTTAGTGTCCAACCTAGCATACAAGTCCTCATATGCACTTTGTTTTGCCTTTGCCACCTCTACCTTCACCTTACACTGCACCTCCCTGTACTCCTGTCTACTCTCTTCAGTCCTCTCAGTGTCCCACTTCTTCTTTGCTAACCTCTTTCTCTGTATACACTCCTGAACTTCCTCGTTTCACCACCAAGTCTCCTTGTCCACTTTCCTCTTTCCAGATGAGACACCAAGTACCCTCCTACCTGTCTCCCTGATCACATTAGCTGTAGTGGTCCAGTCATCTGGGAGCACTTCCTGACCACCCAGAGTCTGTCTCAGCTCCTCCATGAAAACTACACGACATTCTTCCTTTTTCAATTTCCACCCCTTCGTCCTCTGCTCTGCCTTTGTCCCTTTGTCATTTTACACACTACCATCCTGTGTTGTCTGGCTACACTCTCCCCTACGACTACTTTACAGTCACTGGTCTCTTTCAGATTACAACGTCTACACAAGATGTAGTCCACCTGAGTGCTTCTCCCTCCGCTCTTATGTCACCCTATGTTTCTGCCTCTTCTGGAAGAAAGTGTTCACTACAGCCATTTCCATCCTCTTTGCAAAGTCTACCACCATCTGTCTTTCTGTGTTCCTGTCCTGAAGACCAAACCTGCCCATCACATTCTCATCACCTTTGTTCCCTTCACCTACATGCCCATTGAAATCTGCACCAATCACTACTTTGTCACCTCTGGGGATGCTCTGCATCACTTCATCTAACTCACTCCATAATTTCTCCTTCTCTTCTAACTCACATCCTACCTGTGGGGCATAACCACTCACAACATTGAACATCACCCCTTCAATTTCCAGCTTCAGGCTTATCAACCTCTCTGACACTCTTTTCACCTCAAGAACATTCCTCACAAACTCCTCTTTCAGGATAACTCCTACTCCGTTTCTCTTCCTATCCGACCCATGGTAGAACAACTTGAATCCTGCTCCTAATCTTCTAGCCTTGCTACCTTTCCACCTGGTCTCCTGGACACACAGTATGTCCACCTTCCTTCTCTGCATCATGTCAGTCAACTCTCTAGCCTTCCCTGTTATAGTCCCAACGTTCAAAGTCCCTACTGTCAGTCCTACATTCTTAGCTTTCCTCTTCTCTCTCTGCCTACGAACACACCTTCCTCCTCTCCTTCTTTGTCTTCGACTAACAGTAGTCCAATTTCTACCGTTACCCTGTAGGTCAACAGCACCGGTGGCGGTCGTTGTTAACCCGGGCCCCGGGTCATTGTCATTGTCATGATTCGCATTATTCATTTGGCATGTGTTTTACGTCGGATGCCCTTCCTGACACAACTCTCTGCAATTATCCAGACTTGGGACTGGCACAAGAAGACACAGGCTTGTGCCCCCCTGCGGTTGCATTCCTTACCATTCTGGTACATGCAAATAATACTCCATACACTAACTGGAGATGATTTTCCCCCCCTTCCTGTTTTTATGCTCGTGAGAGTTGATACGGAATCACTACATACTATTATCTTATTACAGTTGCTTTGTTCAGTCCATTCAATTCCCATCGTCATGGCAAATAACTCCGCAGCATACACACTGATGTGGTCATAAATATGTTTTATAGCATCCAATCTGGATGTCAGGTACTAAGATTGTTATTTTGAGGGGTCTTCGGTGTATATTTTGTGGGTTTTGGAGTGTGTTTTTTTTTCTGTTCCTAGGTTGCCTTAGTTCTGTGAGTTTCATGTCTTATTTTGAAATTGTCTGTTTAGTTATGTTTTTGCCTGGTTTTTCCTGTTTTATTTTGGAAGGTGTCTGTTTCCCTCTGTCCTGGTCGACTTTACTTCCTGCCCCTGATTTCCTGAGTGTGCACACCTGTGTCCCTTTGTTTCCCTGTCCCTGAGTGTATTTAGCCAGTGTGTTCTCCCTGTGTCTTTGTCAGTTTGTCGTTGTATGTCCTGGATGTTCATCTCCTGTTGTCTTGCCTCCCATGTTCCCTGTGTCACGTCTCCCCGTGTCACTATTGCTCGGATTTATGTTGGTGGCTTTTTGGACTTCCGCCTTATTTTCTGTTTCCTGGATTTTTACCTGCCTGTTGGTCTTTTTGGATTTCTTTTTGGATTTCATTTGCGCTCCAAGGGCAATCAATGGCCTCCTTCCTCCTTCCTCCACTGCTATCAGTCCGCATTTGGGTCCTCCTTGCCTTCAAACCCCCTAAGTCGCAACAAAGATTGCTGATCCTGCGCTTTCTGCCTGGGGATCTTTAGATCGTAAATATCTGAGTCCATTGTTTTTACTTACTATTCATAAGTTCATAAAATTTATTTGCAAGAGCTGCATTTCTTTTATTCTGCTTAATGGATATAAGCTCAAAGTCAACTGTTCTCTTCTCACATATCCATATAGGAGTACTAGGCCATTTTACAGTCTCTTCAAAGTCTTTTATAATTATTATCAGCTCTCTGATTAGCCTTCCAATCAAAACTCTCCTTTTGGGCTTTCCCTTTCTCCCAGCACGCCTTCATCACTGTTTTGGTTGGGTGGGACTCTCCATGTCCTTTCAAGTTAATCCAATAGTACTAAATAGAACTTAAAGCTGGTCTCTTCTTAAGTGTAAGGTCATTTTTCCTGCCTCTACCAGCAGGGCACATATAGGGGAAGTTCTTAATGCTCCTAAACAAATTCTTAGAGCCTGGGTTTGAATTAGGGGTGTAACAGATCGCAGTTGACCCACGGTTCGGCACGCATGTGACCTGCGGATTAATTGCGCTTTTTTTTAAAAACTTGCGGATTAATCTAAATTGTTTAGCGATCGCAGAGTGAAAGATAGTTTTTCTGCTGATATTGCTTTTTAAGTAATTGCGTTATTTTAATCTCGATGCTGAGTTTCAGTGAAACTACACACAACAGTCATGTGTTCACGTGAACAGGGCATGTTAATAAGTCGACAATGGCTAGCGGCGGAGCAGAAGAACTTGAAAAGCATCCCGCAGCATTTAAATCGCACGTATGGAAGCATTTCGGCTTTCCCGTAAAATATAATGATGGACACCAAGAAGGCTGGTGGACAAAACTGTAGACACCAAAAGTTCCTTGCTGTAAGTTTTCATGTAATAAATGGAAATAAAAATGGAAAATTATCTACTCCCCCTTTCTTTTTCTGATCCGAAAAATGATCCGATCCGTGACTCAAAATCCGTAATGTGATCCGAACCGTGACTTTTGTGATCCGTTACACCACTAGTTTGAATTATGTCAAGCCTAGCTAGCATAGACTTTGCAGCTGACCTATACACTACACACACATAGTCTAGACAAGCTCTTATTAAAGTAATATAAATACACTTCAGTGATGTAAAGTCTGCACCCCACTTTACCCCTGCCAGACGTCTCATTAGGTTGAAAACTAATTTACTCTTCCTGATCACATAATCAATGTGGGTTCTCCAAGTTAATCTCTGATCAAACAGTACACCACGAAACCGAAAACTCTACTCTTTCAATGTTTCTATCATACATGTTCAGATTCATATCTCTCACTTTAGCTCTTGTAAAGATGACTTTAGACTTTTCATGACCCCTTCTTGCACCTTTCTGGTTACATACTTTATATTACATCCTCTCTTCCATATAGCTCCATCTGCAAACAATGATCATCCCATATCAGGTGAAATGTTTACAAATATATAATGTATCCTAATGGAGAATAAGGTAGGGCTCACGACACTCCCCTGAGGTGTACCTTTTTCTACCACATATCAATTGGACATCTCTTTTCCTATTATAAGCTGAATAGATCTTTCCATAGCCCAGTTAAATAGTTTCCCCCCCAATTCCCATTTGATGTAATTTAATCAATAGACAATCTCTCCATAACATGTCTTAAGCTTTTTCTACATGAAAACTTTATTTGGGCTTTCCTAATTTAATCCTCCAAGCATATAACCAGATCCATAGTCTGCCTATCCTTTCAAAAGCCACTTTGATAGGGAGCTAATCATTTTTAACTTTCTAATATATACAACATCCTCTCATTAATCATCCTTTCCATTAACTTACAAATGTTAGAAGTCAGAGCAATAGGTCTATAATTCCCTGGTTTGCCAGCATCTTTCCCAGGTTGACAACTTCTGCTTCTTTCCAACTTCAGGTGCAGTCTGCTTTGTCTTACCCAATGTTTTCTAGGCCAAAATCAGACTTCCTAAGAAGCACTTTCCTGTTTTCAAGTTCCTTCCTTCCTTGTTTTTCCTGTTCCGACAAATTATCAGCGCTATGCACCCTAACTAAGGTTTTTGCAAACATCTCCACCTTTTATTTATTGCTCACTACTGTAACATTTCCATCTTTCAAAACTGGGACCGTTCTATCTCTGTTCCCTCCCATCTTCTTAATCATTCCCCACACTTGACCAACATGTATCCTACTTCCTATCGTATCACAATACATCCTCCAGTTTTCTCTTTTGGCTAGTCTAATTTTTCTTCTTACCACTGCTTGTGCTTTATTGAATCAGGTTCTGGAAATGATGTGTTAACATAAATAAACTAACATAAATGCCTTATTCCTGTTTTTAACAGCATCCTTACGTTCACTATTCCACTATGGCACTATTCCACATCTTCTTCTTGGCACTACCTTTACTCTTTGGAATAGCTTCTTGGAATACCTTGTTTTATTTTACAGTCAAGTTCTTCTCTGCTCATCTCATTTCCATCCTCAAACTCACAAAACTTCATATCACTTACCGCCAAGAATTTTTCCCAGTTTGGTTTAGCAAAGACCCACCTTCCTTCCATACTCTCTTTAACCTGAGGTACTGAAATCTTTACCTTGCACCAAACTGGATAGTGATCACTTCCTATCGTTCCTTCTTGATCCATTGACCAGTTACAACATACTTCCATGCTACTTGATACTAAAGTGAGGTCAAGTACAGATTCCTTTCATCTTATATATCTATCCTCATATACTTACCATCATTTAAACAAATGTTTTTCATTTAATAATTCTTCAACTAAACCATTAACAACTGTTCTATTACTTCCCCATACTGTACTATGACTATTAAAGTCACCACACCAAAACACAGTACTATTATCCTGCCCCTCCACTTTTTCAACTTTACTTAATTCTAACTTTTTGCACGGATTATAGTAGTATATAATAATAATCTCTCTTTTGTCAACCCATATATTTATTACTATATATTTCTATTTATTTCCTGAACAAACAACACTGTGAGGAATGCCTTGCTTAACAAAAGTAATACAACTGGCTCCTGTCCCCTGTGTTCTGTCTCGCCTCACTGCACCATATCCATCAATAACAAAACTAAGCAAAGGCTTTAACCAGGATTCTTGAATACATATACATATATCTTCTACTCTTTTATCTATAATCTTTTTAAACTCTTGCCCATTCGCCATCATACTTCTGGCATTCCATTGAAGAATGAGCATAAATAAGATTATCCTACACATACTGCTTCTTGACATGTCTGTACTCGGAGTTCAGCTATTACTTCTTTTTACTTTAACCCTATCATATCTAAGTGGTGTTCCGCAGCTTTTACTATTATCTGGATTCTTTCAGTTTTGGACTTGATCTCATATGTTGTATTTATCACTCCAGCAAATAAATTTGATAAGCTTTCTTTTTTCATTCCATATTCCCTGTTCATCTTGCCCATCTTACCGTATATTCTCCACATTTTCCTCTTTTCTACCTACCCCATTCTTTTGCTGTCCTTCCTTTTCTGTCTTTTTAACTGCTTCAGTATATGAAAATTTTTCCTTCGTCCTTACCTGTTGCACTTCTACCTCTCTTTTCATTATCTCACGCCCCCAGTAGGCAGCATTGTGGTCTCCCCCACAATTACAGCCCTCTCCACATTTTCCATGCTGTCCACTGCACCGAGCGCATCTCACTTCGCCTTTACATGAATTTGCAATATGGTCAAACTCCTGACAGTGATAATATCTCATTGGTTACTTCATAAATCCAAAAAACAGCTCCTGGGTAACGTCTTTACTTCAAATTCAACCATCACAATTTCTGTCTCCTTTTTCTCACTCCCTTTAGTCATTCTTCTCACACTTTTCACTGTCTTATTTCTCATCTTCAAATTTTCCACAAGCTCCTTCATGTTAACATTGACAGGTATTCCACTTATTATTCCTTTACATCCATCATCTTTTTTCTCTCCTACTCTCAACACTTTAGCAACTCTAACTTTTTCCATTTCTTTTGCCTTCTTCAACTGCTGTTCCGAATTACACCCAATAAGTAGATTCTCATCAACCAAGACGTATATTATAATATTAAGCATATTTAACTTCTCCAACTTAGGATTTTGGTTCATTTCAACAGGTCGATTTTCTTTACCCCTCCGTCTCCCTCAAACTTAACAACCACATTCATTTGCTTGACCTTACTAGCCCTCTCTCCATCCTCGCTGTCTGTTGCCTATGGCCGCTACCATTTCCCTCTTTTTTACCCCCTTTTACTTGACTTCTTTCTCCTCTCAGCAGTTTCCCACCCCTCCTCTCTTTCACCTATAGTTTTTCCACTCCACATGATCAAAGTCAATCCCTCTCTGTCATCTTGTCAGAGATTGTGAGGAACTCAGCACAAACACTGTACCGGACCTGTACAGGCCGTTGGCCAGTATTCCCGCTAAGTATTTCTCCCAATACTCACTTTACACTATCTATCCAACTCAATAATTGTCCAAAATTTGAAACTCTGCTTTCTCCGCGACAAAGTTAGCAAGATTGCTCCTGTAACCGTTTCGTCCCAGCCTATCTCGTGGTAGGTCATTTAGTGTCACTACACATAGAGAGAGAGTTATGTCCTCCAATTGCTTATCACGAAGTTCGTTTTTGGTATAGGCAGGCAAAGTGTCCTGGCCAGGCGGAACTAACTGAGGTATGTGGGTGGCCCTGGCTTGGTGGCAGAACGGTTGCCTGCCAATCGGAAGGTCAGCGGTTCGATCCCCCAGCCATGCGTCGAAGCATCCTTGAGCAAGATACTGAACCCCAAAATGCTCCCGAAGCTGCGCCTTCGGTTTGTGAATGTTCTCATATGTAAGTCGCTTTGGATAAAAGCGTCTGCTAAATAACTAAATGTAAATGTAATGTAAATGTAGGTAGGTACTGCAACACTGCGACAGCACGAGCTCTAGGGCCAGCGTCCCACTCGATATGTGACCGTAGCACAGCAGACACATCCTCAACCTCTACAACCTGAGCATGCATGCGAAGTGGACTGCATGCCAACTGGGATTGAGTTACGTTGTCTAATGGTTTTACCACTAGCAAGCAGCCTGTGACCAACATTCTCCCTGACAAATGGCATCAGGGCATCAGCAACAACGTTCTGCCGACCAGGGACATACTTAATGTCAAAGATGTAACCTGAAAGCTTGGCCACCTAACGTTGTTCACAACAGTCAAGCTTCAGCTTCGTCAGGATGTGAGTTAGTGGGTTATTGTCTGTCCAGACTGTGAATTCATGGCGTTTAAGCCAATGGCTGAAGTTGTCGCAGATTGACCATTTCAAAGCCAGAAACTCCAACTGGTGAGCTGGATAGTTCTTCTGAGACAATGATTTTCTGGCGGTGTTTCACCATCTTGAACTTGAGACAGAACCGCACCTATGCTATCCAGAGAAGCATCGGTCGACAGCATGAAAGGTTGGGTGAAGTCAGGGTGAGCCAGAACAACACTGTGAATCAGTGAAGCCTTCAAGTTTTCAATAGCCAGTTCCTGTTCCGGTGTCCAGTCAGATGCACACAGCTTCCTGCATGACAGCTTGTTGCTATGTCGTTTGCCTTTTTGTTTCTCACCCTTCAACAGATGAAATAATGGCTGGGCAATGGCAGAATATCTGGGTAAGAAGTGCTGATAGTAATTAATCATCCCCAGAAAGGATCTTATCCGCTTCTGAGATGGGGTCACACCATCAGACTCCAATAGATCGCTACTCGTCATGTTCATGATACTGTCAACCTTACTGGGATCTGTCGAAACACCATTCTCGTCTATGATGTGGCCGAGAAACTTGACAGACCTTCTGAGAAAGAAGCAATTTTTGGGCGCCAACTTCAAGTTGTGGCTGCACAACCTGTCGAATACCAGATTCAGGCACTTCAAGGCAGTCTCCTCATCAGGTGCAAACACCAACAGATCATCCAAGTAGAACAACAGACTCAAGTAGTTTTGGTCCACAAAGATGCTGGTCATCATGCGCATGAAGCTTCCCAGGCTGTTGCAAAGACCCTGTGGCAGACAGTTATACTCATACAGGCCCATGGGAGTGGTGAAGGCGGAGTACTTCCTGTAATCCCCATGAAGAGGCATATTGTAGAACCCGGAAGTCAAATCCGTCGTGCTGAACAGACAGTTGCCTCCCAGCACCGCCAAACAATCAGCCTGGTGAGGGAGGGGATGAGCATCCTTCAAAGTCCTTTTGTTCAACCAGCGAAAGTCAGTACAGTACAGGTCTCCGTTTTTTTTCCACACCAGCACCAAAGGCGATGCCTATTCACTGGTCGATTTCCTAATGATTTCTTTTTCCTCCATCTCGTTCAGGACTTGGCGAAGCTTTTGATACTGTCCAGGGGGCACTCTCCTGTACGGGAGCCTGAACGGTCTGTTGTCTGACAGGTGAATGTGGTGTACAAAGCCCTTCGCCTCCCCACAATCCAGATGGTGGTGATGAGAAGACGTCCTACTTTAGTATCATACTGCAACACAAGGTCAGCCATCCTCGTCTTACAAACTGCTGACACCTCACGACTCGATGTCAACAGTCCCGAGCCCAACTGATTTGAGCCTGTCCTTGGCAGCTGTACCATCAGACATAAGTGGCACAGCTGATTGAGCGCAGCTGGCCAGTGGGGCCTCTGAACATCCAGTAATGTCCTCAAGCGCTACACAGGTGTAAACATCAGCCAGCTTCGCGTTGCGCCTTAACAGCACAGGTCTGTAAGATGTATTGATGAATTTTAATGGGACCCATCTGTCACCCCACAGTGAAGTTACAATCTTAGCGACCAAAACACCTCTGGGAGCTGAGCGCGATGAGGTGGGCTCCATCACGACGGTGCTGCCTAGGGAAACGGTGGTGTTCTTGGGCAGTTTTCCCCAAATGAGATATTCACAGCCAGGCTCTAGGCAGGTAGCTGAGTTATACCTGACTGTTCCCACCTTGTCGGGAATATCGTGACCTTCCAGGGGTTCAGACCAGACAGCATAGACAAGAAATGTTCAGTTTCTGAGTCTCTAGTTGGACAGGGGCTAGACAATGTTTCCCAATAGGACTCACAATGCTTAGACTATTGTAGGATGTGTTTTATAACATTAGTCCCTAGTATCAACTCATCATGCAGTCCCTGAACAACAAGTTTGGGTACCAACATTTTGCAGCCATATACTTCCATCTCCACCTCAAAAGCGCATTTAGGCTTAACACGAAGTCCCCCGCACTCAACAAGGACCACATTCACATCCATAAGTTTTTGGTACGTTATCACCCCAGACTCTCTCAGCTTCATCTCGGCTGTCTCACGGATGCTGCAAGCCATCAAACCACTGTCCAACATTCCGCCCATTTGCACCATTCCACCCATAACCACAGGTGTGTAGAAAAGACTTTCACTGCTGCCAACTCTGTGAATATTCTGATAAACAACAATTTCAGAATCAATACATGAGTCTCTCACAGATGTGTAAACTGACTCAGCATCAGTCATGTCATCAGCTTGGGAGTGTGTTGTGTGACCTGTACTATCTCCCTCTGAATACAGGTCCACTAGTTTCCCTCAGACTGGGCGGAGTTATTATTACTAGGCAATTTTGCCTGTCACCTGGGGCGAGGCAGACAAAACACAGTCTCTCTGACATCCAGTGTGAAATGGTGGTATGACTTGAGTCATTACAAACTCTACAAACTGCTTCTCTGTGACGCCTGTCACGAGCTACTCGCTGGAACTTCCCTCCTCAAATAGGATGAGGATTTTTGCGCTGCTGCATTTTCACCATTACCTCCTGAAACATGTCAACCATGCGAGTGAGAAGTCTCTCCTCCGACTGTTGGAGATTCTGTGCCATGACTGGTACAGAGGCATGGCTTGAAGCATGTTGGGATTTACCTTGGGCTTGGACAGGCGCTGGAGAAAGGTGAGGAGGGTGAGGAGGGTGAAACTCATGGTTCTGAGCCTGGAGAGAGGAAAGCGAGGGGCTTGCAGTGTGACACCGCTCAGACATCACCAAGCCTGATGACGATGGACTGTGCTGCTCAAAGGTGATGGTAGCGGTCTGATTCTTCAGCTGCGCAGCACCGCTGGTTCTACCACTAGCTCTCAACTCTCTGATAATCTTCAATCCTCAACTAAACATTATGTGAGGTCCACTCATGAATTGGTATACACTTTAAGGTGCAGGAAAACTCAGGGTCAGGGCAGTATTTGACAAACATAAAGGCCAGTTCATCATTCATGTTTTCAGTCCGCTTCCCTTGTCTATGCAGGCCCTCAAGAGCTAGGTCAGCTGCCTTATTCAGTCTTATCCAGTAGTCGACTGGGCTTTCTTTGTGCTTAGGCAGAATAGCGTAAAAGTCTGCACAAGGGAGCATCACTGAAATATTGAGAAGAGACTAGCGTAGTCTCCACAGGGAAACATAAATAGTAAAAATAAAATTAAATAGAAATAAATTCACGAGATAAAATTCACAATTACACAACAAAATCATTAAATTATAAATAAACTTCGCAAATACAAATTTTAAACATAAATGAATTAAGTGCATTTTTAACTCATATTACATATGCTCCCAAACTCTGGAATTCCCTTCCCCAACCATTACGGGACATATCATCTCTGTCTACCTTCAAGACTCATCTAAAGACATCTCTTAAATTTGTATTTTGACTAACGCTGCTATGTAAGACCTGTGCTTGTATTATGTATGTTGGTGTGTAAGTGTATTACTATGTATGTGGTGTGGTGTATATGTATAAGATGTACTTATATGTACTTCTGTTTATATGTGGATGAGCACATGCACCGTCTAACTCTATGTAAAATGGCCTTGAGCTATGGAAAGGCACTATATAAATAAAACGTCTTCTTCTTATCTTGCCAACCAACATCCTCAGAGGCCCAATCTGCTGCTTCACCGAATCCAAGCCAACATCTTCTAATATATTTAGCATGACCTCTTTGTACACAGTCTATGAGCATAACCGTTGTTTAAGACAAATATTCCCAGTACCTTAAGAGAAGGAAACAATTTACCCACAGTAGGGCTGTTCCTGTGGACCAAGACTGTACATTACTGAACATTTTGAATAATATAATAATATATTTCCCCTAGAAAACATGTGCATCCTCTTCAATTAATGATACTGTGATTTTAAGCCTGGCCTGACATTAGAGATGGATTTTGCTGCTGGTAAAAACTCCAGTGCACAAAATCGCTTTCACCCCTTGACTTTGTCTCTAGGAGTGGTGGTTTTAACAGCACATATTTTAGACTGTTTTGGCTTTCATCCATCTAACACTCACCTGGTCTGGGAAAGGAATTACATTTTATAATGCCCAATATCACAATTTGCCTCAAAGAGCTTTACAATCTGTTCAACATACACACACCCTGTCCTTAGATCCTTGTTTTGAATAGGGAAAAGCCACCCAAAAATAAATAAAATAAAAAGGAACAAACCTCAGGAAGAGCAACAGAGGAGGGATCCCTCCCCCAGGATGGACAGACATGCAATAGATGTCGTGGGTACAGAAGAGATTAACAGTAAATCAGAGTATACACACAATTATAATGACAAAATGTTGTTTTAAAAAACATAAGTTTAGAGGATGGATCCAGAAGGACAACTGAGCAGCTCCAGGTGAAGCCACCGAGCAGGATCCGAGCCACACCACAGACGAAAGCTTTGTTCCAACAGGTGGTCCGCAATCACAGATCTAGACTCCACATCACTGGAGGCAGAAATACCTGCTGAAAGGGACGAGAAAGCACATAATTACACATAAAAGCACATAACTTATTATAGTTCTCCCGGCAGTCTAGATCTATAGCAGCATAGCTAAGGAATGGTTAAGAACACCCTTGAACTAGCCCTAACTAAGCTTTATTAAAGAGAAAACGCTCTTACTCTTAAATATGGATATGATGTCTGCCTCCTGAACCCAAACTGGGATTTGATTCCACAAGAGAGGAGCTTGATCGCTGAACTCTGGCTCCCCATCTACTTTTGGAGACTCTAGGAACCACAAGAAACCCTGCATTTTGAGCGTGCAGTGTTCAAGTGGGGTAATAAGGTACTATGAGCTCTTCAAGATAGGATGGTGCCTGACCATTAAGAGCTTTGTAGGTGAGGAGAAGGATTTTGAAGTCTATTCTGGATTTTACAAGGAGCCAGTGCAGAAAAGCTAATATTGGAGAAATGTGATCTCTTTTCCTAGTTCTTGCCAGTACATGTACAGAATTAACTCCTGGCCATCAAACTCGCACTTTAGGAGTGGCGACATTGGCTGGAGGGGGCAGAACAGTCCTTCATCGTATGGACGGGCCACAAAAACTTGGCATATATCCAGAACGCTAAACAGTTAAATTCTCGCCAGGCCCATTGGGCCTTGTTTTTTAACTGATTCAACTTCTCCCTCACCTACCGTCCAGGGACCCAGAACCTTAAACCCGATCCCTTTTCTCGGCAGTACATAGCAGAGGAGACCACGGCGGAGCCTCCCAGCATCCTTCCTGCATCCCTTGTGGTAGCCGCGGTAACTTGAGAGATCGAAGCCGTGATACGGGAGGCTCAGCGCACTCAACCTGACCCAGGTAATGACCAAGCTAACTGCTTGTTTGTCCCTGACTCCGTGCGTTCTCAGGTCCTCCAGTGGGTGCACTGAGTTCCAACCAGGTCAGAAAGTTTGGCTATCCTCAAAAAATATCCCTCTTCGCACGGACTCTAGGAAACTCCGTTTTCTAGCTCCCTTCGTTATTGAAATAATCATTAACCCCTCAGCAGTCCGTCTGAAACTCCCGGCCTCTATAAAGATTCATCCTAACTTACATGTCTCCCAGTTAAAACCGGTCCTCAAGTGCATTGTGCCCTCCGGCCAGGCCCCATCCCCCCGTCTCTTGGCTGATACAGTTAGGTACATGCTGGGGGTGCGTCGACGGGGACGGGGGCTCCAGTATCTCGTGGATTGGGAGGGTTATGGTCCAGAGGAACAGTCATGGGTTCCCCAGTCCTTTATTGTGGATCCGGGGCTCATCCGGGACTTCCATCAGGCTCACCCTAGGGAGCAGACGGGTCGCCCAGAGGCTCCCGTTGAGGGGGCGGTGATGTTTTGATCCTGCTGTTGTCCCAGCCCTTGTGTGTCTTGTGTCTTCCCCCGCCCTGTGTGTGCATTTCTGTCCCCGGTCTGTTGCCTCAGTCTGTTTGTGTGTGTGTGAGTGAGTGTGTCTCCTCCCTTTCTGAGAGCGAGGCAGGCTCGGGGCTTGCACACCTGTGGCTCATTGGCCAGCATCAATATAATCCTTTTTGTGCAAAATCCGTGATTGATGTTTACTGCTCACGTTGTTCATGTGATAGGTTCCAATGGAAAGCCACAAGGAAATAACCACAAACTTCTCTCTGTCACACTTAAAACTCACCCGTATTACACAAACAACTGATACTTCTCCAGAACACAGTGGGAACACTGCTTCAATCTTGACACATTCAAATGATATTTCCCCATCACATATTTCCTGCTGAGAGACTCACTTTCATCTGTTGGCACACACTGCTTTGATTGTCACCTTATTTGATCATCCGGAGAAACCATCAGACGTTGCTGATGTTGAGCCTTGCTTAAGCTTAGCCTACCATGTGGGGAAACAAGAGACTGAGGTGTGTCAAGTATCAAGGTTCAGTCTTAACTCCAGGCCTGACTGAGAGACAAAGGGTTTCAGGCAGACGTTATTTCACACCGAGGTATGAAATGGAGCTGAGATCTAACCCAAAAGCAAAGCGAGATCCACAGTGTGTGATACTGCAAATATGTTTCCTGCAGGAGGATGCCTCACGTCTTTATCTTCAATAACTCACATTGACTCCAGAAGACGCTATCACGTGAACTTTGATAATCTAGAAGGACATTGTTTGTTGAAACACTTTGGGCTCCCCGGTCGTTTGTTCCATAACGACGCAACCTCATCACCACTTCAAGGAAGAGCCAGACAGACCAGAGCCTTTTTCCCCCCCTCGACGTCGACTGCTGGATTCCCTAACCTGCCAGCCGAAGGAGCCGCCACGCCACCGGACCCCCTGAGAGATATCACTCCCGGTTAAAACGGACTGATTCACGATCCTGTGGACAAGAGGGATCTCCAAGTAAGAAGCTATTGTTTCAGGGTAGAAATAGATTATAAAATTGTGTTATTTTATGTAAGCTTTATCGTGAATTGTGCTTTGCTTTTTTTGGGAAGTAACGGCCGCCCTGCCGCCCTTGTGCTGTTTTCATTCGTGTTAAAAGTCCAGTTGGCTATCTGAGTTACCCATAATAATACATTTTATTTGTTTTAAACAAAACCTCAAATTGCTAAATAAAGGCAAAGTAAGTACAGTTACAGTTACAAACAGTTACAATAATACACTATCACTTAACCATTAAAAATAATCTACACAGCCATAACCCTGTGAAGCTAATAGCCACATTCCATCAAACTTAAGTCCACTAATTAGACCGCCAGACAAAAGTCTGCTGTCTGATTACTGTGTGATGAAGTGAAGCCTATTACATCTCCCACAGCATTTGATTTCCTGTTGCTTTTCTGCGTGTTTCTTTGTGTTAGAAGTTACCGTTTGTACCAGCCACTCCGGGGTAAGTGTTAGTTTAGTCACTGTGGAGCCGATAGCGGTACCTTTTACGACCAATCCAGTAACATGGTTGCTATACGTGAGTCTGCCACTGT
This sequence comes from Coreoperca whiteheadi, assembly GCA_011952105.1. NCBI lineage: Eukaryota > Metazoa > Chordata > Actinopteri > Centrarchiformes > Sinipercidae > Coreoperca > Coreoperca whiteheadi. The sequence continues at coordinate 28,935,534 of CM022489.1, forward strand.
GTTATTGTGGGATAAGGTAACACATCTTTACACACCCTCACCTGGCCCTGATAACGGGTTAACATAGATAGCTGAAGTTACACATTATTCTGGGGCAGAATAACTTTCTTGGTCTTCCCTTTGTTTGGGACCCTGCCCTTTGTTAAACTGAGCGGGCTGCCGCCATTTTGACCGCCTACACGACTACCCACGCGGGTTAGACTCCTCGCAACTCCTCCCTTTCTATTGTCCCCACACACCCGATCAGCTTGCTGATTGTGTATGCTTATTTCGTTTAGTCTACACTATAGTGATTGTTCGCTAAAGTTATGCGTGGTTAATCAATGATATGGTTAAATAAACATTATTGTATATTTTAAAGAGCAGTTGCCTGTGGTTATTGTGTGTATTTGTTGCGATAATAGCTGGCTGCGATAGTCAGTGCTCGGATTCACCCTTCACTGCCCACTATTAACATAAGGTAATATATGTAATACATTTTTAGGTCGACAGCCAATGCAACCGCAAGGGGGCACAAGCCAGTGTCTTCATGTGCCAGTCCCAAGTCTGGATAAATGCAGAGGGTTGTGTCAGGAAGGGCATCCGATGTAAAACACATGCCAAACTAAAAATGCGAATCATGCAAATTACTTCCATACCGGATCGGTCGGGACCCGGGTTAACAACGACCGCCACCCGTGCTGTTGACCTACAGGGTACCGGTGGAAATTGGACTGCTGTTGGTCGAAGACAAAGAAGGAGAGGAGGAAGGTGTGCTCGTAGACAGAGAGAGAAGAGGAAAGCTAAGAATGTAGGACTGACAGTAAGGACTTTGAACGTTGGGACTATGACAGGGAAGGCTAGAGAGTTGATTGACATGATGCAGAGAAGGAAGGTGGACATACTGTGTGTCCAGGAGACCAGGTGGAAAGGTAGCAAGGCTAGAAGCTTAGGAGCAAGGTTCAAGTTGTTCTACCATGGGTCGGATAGGAAGAGAAACAGAGTAGGAGTTATCCTGAAAGAGGAGTTTGTGAGGAATGTTCGAGGTACTAGGTTACTAGGTCCATGACGTCGCCCGGTACGGCGCAACCGGGGCCCCACCCTGGAGCCAGGCCCGGGGTTGGGGCTCGAATGCGAGCGCCTGGTGGCCGGGTCTTGAACCATGGGGCCCGGCCGGGCTCAGCCCGAACGAGCGACGTGGGGCCGATCTTTCGTGGGCCCACCACCTGCAGGAGGAACCGTAGGGGGCCGGTGCTTTGTGGATTGGGTGGCAGTCGAAGGCGACCCAATCCCCGGACACGGAATCTGGCTCTAGGAACATGGAATGTCACCTCGCTGGGGGGGAAGGAGCCTGAGCTGGTGCGGGAGGTTGAGAAAGTCGGGCTCGCCTCCACGCACAGCTTGGGCTCTGGAACCCAACTCCTTGAGAGAGGCTGGACTCTCTACTACTCTGGAGTTGCCCGCGGTGAGAGGCGGCGGACTGGTGTGGGCTTGCTTATAGCCCCCCAGCTCAGCCGCCATGTGTTGGAGTTCACCCCGGTGAACGAGAGGGTCGTTTCCCTGCGCCTTCGGGTTGGGGATAGGTCTCTTACTGTTATTTGTGCTTACAGGCCGAATGGCAGTGTAGAGTACCCAACCTTTTGGCGTCTCTGGGAGGGGTGCTGGAAAGTGCTCCGACCGGGGACGTTGTTCTACTGGGGGACTTAAACGCTCACGTGGGCGGCGACAGTGATACCTGGAGGGGCGTGATTAGGAGGAACGGCCCCCCCGACCTGAACCTGAGTGGTGTTCTGTTATTGGACTTCTGTGCTAGTCACGGTTTGTCCATAACGAACACCATGTTCAAGCATAAGGGTGTCCATCAGTGCACGTGGCACCAGGACACCCTAGGTCAGAGGTCGATGATCGACTTTGTGGTTGTTTCATCTGACCTTCAGCCGTATGTCTTGGACATTCGGATGAAGAGAGGGGCGGAGCTGTCAACTGATCACCACCTGGTGGTGAGTTGGATCCGATGGCGGGGGAGGAAGTTGGACAGACGTGGCAGACCCAAACGTACAGTGAGGGTCTGCTGGGAACGTTTGGCAGTCTCCAGTCAGAGAGATCTTCAAATCCCTGGAGACATTGAGTCCGAGTGGACCATGTTCTCTACCTCTATTGTCGACGCGGCCACTCGGAGCTGTGGCCGCAGGGTCTCCGGTGCCTGTCGTGGCAGCAATCCCCGAACCCGGTGGTGGACCCCGGAAGTAAGGGATGCCGTCAAGGTGAAGAAGGAGTCCTATCGAGCCTGGCTGGCTCGGGGAACTCCGGAAGCAGCTGATGGGTACCGGAGGGCCAAGCGAGCCTCAGCCCGGGTGGTTGCAGAGGCAAAATCTCGGGTCTGGGAGGAGTTCGGTGAGGCCATAGAGAAGGACTATAAGTCGGCCTCTAAAAATTTCTGGCAAACCATCCGGCGCCTCAGGAGGGGGAAGCAGTGCCCTGCACACACTGTTTACAGTGGGGGTGGGAATCTGCTGAATACGACTGGGGACATCCTTGGACGGTGGAAGGAGTACTTCGAGGATCTCCTCAACCCCACCGGCATGTCTTCCATTGCGGAAGCAGAGGCTGAGGGCTCAGTTGCGGACTCGTTGATCTCCCGGGCTGAGGTCACTGAGGTAGTTGAGAAGCTCCTCGGTGGCAAGGCACCGGGGGTGGAGGAGATCCGCCCTGAGTACCTCAAGTCTCTGGATGTTGTGGGGCTGTCTTGGTTGACACGCCTCTGCAACATCGTGTGGCGGCTGGGGACAGTGCCCCTGGACTGGCAGACTGGGGTGGTGGTCCCTCTGTTTAAAAAGGGGGACCAGAGGGTGTGTTCAAACTATAGGGGGATCACACTCCTCAGCCTCCCCGGAAAAGTCTATGCCAGGGTACTGGAGAGGAGAATTCGGCCGATAGTCGAACCTCGGATTCAGGAGAAACAATGCGGTTTTCGTCCCGGTCGTGGAACACTGGACCATCTCTATACCCTCTCCAGGTTGCTGGAGGGTTCATGGGAGTTTGACCAACCAGTCCACATGTGCTTTGTGGATCTGGAGAAGGCATTTGACGGTGTCCCTCGCGGCCACCTGTGGGGGGTGCTCTGGGAGTATGGGGTCCAGGGCCCTCTGCTAAGGGCTGTCCGGTCCCTATATGACCGGAGCAGGAGTTTGGTTGGCATTGCCGGCAGTAAGTCAGATCTGTTCCCGGTGCATGTTGGACTCCGGCAGGGCTGCCCTTTGTCACTGGTCCTGTTCATTGTTTATATGGACAGGATTTCTAGGCGCAGTCGGGGGCCGGAGGGAGTCCGGTTTGGGGACTACAGGATTTCGTCTCTGCTTTTTGCAGATGATGTTGTTCTGTTGGCTTCTTCAAATCAGGACCTTCAGCGTGCACTGGGACGGTTTGCAGCCGAGTGTGAAGCGGCGGGGATGAGAATCAGCACCTCCAAGTCCGAGGCCATGGTTCTCAGCCGGAAAAGGGTGGCTTGTCCCTTTCAGGTTGGTGGAGAGCTCCTGCCTCAAGTGGAGGAGTTTAAGTATCTTGGGGTCTTGTTCACGAGTGAGGGAAGGAGATTGACAGGTGGATCGGTGCAT